>JAVJIF010001327.1:0-245000 GCA_038442645.1 Agave tequilana | reverse complement strand
CGGTTGAAATGGCTTCCGAATTTTGCTTTTTGGAAGACCAAGATACAAGACAATTACCTAGGAATTGACATGTTCCACTTGTGCTCTTCCTATCTACCCTACAACCCGCATAGTCGGCATCCGAAAAACTTGTCATTGAAAATTGACCGGTTTTCGGATACCACAAACCCATCTCAATGGTGCCCTTAAGATATCTAATTATACGTTTAACCGCAATTATATGAGATTCTTTAGGATAAGATTGAAAACGTGCACAAAGACAAATGGAAAACATAATATCCGGCCTACTAGCCATCAAATATAACAAGCTACCTATCATGCTACGATAAAGTTTAATGTCTACACTTTTACCTTGTTCATCCTTATCAAGCTTTGTGGTTGTGACCATGGGAGTTTTGCTCACTCTAGATCCTTCAAGCCCGAACCTTTTGATTAGTTCCTTTGTGTACTTGGCTTGATTAATGAAGATCTCATCCTTCCTTTGCTTGATTTGGAGTCCAAGGAAATAGTTGAGTTCCCCCATCATAGACATTTCAAATTCTTCCTTCATGCATGATTCAAAAACTTGACAAAAAGATTCATTAGTAGAACCAAAAATAATATCATCTACATAAATTTACACAATAAGAATATCATTTTCTACATGTTTTGTAAACAAAGTTGTGTCAATTTTTCCTTTCTTAAAACCATTTGAAATTAAAAATGAAGAAAGTCTTTCATACCAAGCCCTAGGGGCTTGTTTTAAACCATAAAGAGCTTTATCTAATTTAAACACAAAATCTGAATGTGTAGGATCAACAAACCCGGGGGTTGTTCAACTTACACCTCCTCTTCAATAAAACCATTTAGAAAAGCACTTTTAACATCCATTTGAAATAATTTAAATTCTTTATATGAGGCAAATGCTAGTGTCATCCGTATGGCTTCAAGCCGTGCTACGTGTGCAAAGGTTTCTTCAAAATCGATTCCTTCGATTTGAGTGTAACTTTGGGCAACTAACCTAGCTTTATTTCTAACTACGTTACCCGATTCATCCAACTTGTTCTTAAAGATCCACTTAGTACCAATTGTTGGTCTATCGTGGGGCCTAGGAACAAGGTGCCAAACTTGGTTGCGCTCAAATTGATTGAGCTCCTCTTGCATGGCAAGCAACCAATATGAATCGGTCTCGGCTTCGAGGACGTTCTTGAGTTTAACATGAGAAATAAATGCATAATGACCACAAAAATCATGAAGTTTAGAGCGAGTGGTTACCCCTTTTGATACTTCACCTATGACGAGGTCCTTGGGATGATGGGGATTGTATCTCCAATCCTTTGGAAGTTGTTGAGTAGGCTCCACTTCGTTTGTTTGATTTTCATTTCCTTGAGCCTCTTCTACTTTAACTTCACTTCCTTCATCATCCTTTGGCTTGTCTCCCATAGTAGGTGTATCCTCCAAGGTAACTTTCTCCAAGCCTTCATCCAATGTATCTATTTCTACAACATTCTTAACAAACAAATTAGATTCTTCAAACTTAACATGTATAGATTCCTTAATAGTCAAAGATGATCTATTGAAGATTCTATAAGCCTTACTAGTATTAGAATAACCCACAAAAATAGCCTCATAAGATTTAGCATCAAATTTACCTAAATTATCTTTTGTATTTAAAACAAAGCACTTGCATCCAAAAACTTTAAAATAAGAGACATTTAGTTTTCTAGAAAAATAAATCTCAAAGGATGTTTTTGAAGTATTTTTGCATAAGAAAACACGATTTGATATATAGCATGATGTATTAACGGCCTCGGCCCACAAATAGTGTGGTAGACCATATTCACTAAGCTTGTCCTAGCCATCTCTTGTAATGTTCTATTTTTCCGTTCAACTACTCCATTTTGTTGTGGAGTTCTAGGACAAGATAGTTCATGCTTAATTCCTTGTTCTTCACAAAAAGTGGTAAAGGGTAGGTTAATGAACTTACCTCCTCTATCACTTCTTATTCTTAAAATTGAAGTATCTTTTTCCTTTTCAACTCTTTTCTTAAAGGCTTGAAAATGTGAAAAGGCTTAGTTTTTGTGTTCAAGAAAGAAAACCCAAGTAAAACGTGAAAAGTCATCAACCAAAACAAATGCAAACCGATTCTCACTTAGACGTTTGGTTTGAGTAGGACCAAATAAATCCATATGGATCAACTCCAAAGGACGAGATGTCATGATATCCTTGATTGACTTGAAAGAAGACTTGGTTTGTTTCCCAAATTGACATGCGTCACAAACCCGGTCCTTTTCAAAATTCAAGCAAGGAATACCTTTCACCATTTCCTTTGTGTTTAACCTAGATACATGGTCAAAAGAAATGTGACCTAATCTTCTATGACACAACCAAGAGTCATCATCGAGGGCTTTTAAACAAGTAATATTACAAGACATATTAGACATATCAATCAATAAACATTGTTTTCACGAAAATCGGAAAATACACAAGTATTGGATATTCTATCAATAACTTTACAAACTACATTATCAAAAACAACATAAAAACCTTTATCACAAAGTTGACTAACACTCAAGAGATTATGCTTGAGGCCATAAACTAAAACTACATTTTCTATTAAAGGGGATGTACCAAGTTTAATATTACCAATACCGATGATTTTACCCTTGGCATCATCTCCGAAAGTGACGGTGCCACCTTAATGTATCTTGATAGGGTTGCAAAGTTGTTGATATCCCAAGTCATGTGCCTTGAGCAACCACTATCAAGATACCACAATCCTCTATGTCGTTGGGCCTTGGACGGTACCTACATCATTTACAAATTCATTGATTTTGGTACCCAAATTTTCTTGGGTCCTTGAAAGTTAGTGTTTCGAACCCAAACATTATGACGAGATGCATATAGTCTATTATAGCAAAAATTAGCTAAGTGTCCTTTACGACCACAATAAGAACATGAATACACTTTACCATACATGAATGCATGATGCGTGTGTGAAGTGTGAGCATGTTTTGGAGGTTTAGCGTGATGTAGAGGTTGTGAAGTATGAACATGAGCATGAGCATGTGTGTGAGCATGAGGTTGTTTCTTAGGGGCTTGTTTCTTAGGAAACATAGCCTCAAGTCTATTTTTATCAAATTCACACTTTTTCAAAACTACTCCTAAAGAATCAATTTTCTCTTTTAGCATGGTAATTTCAATTTTATCAACTTGTGGAAACTTACCTTTACAAGAAATCTTATAGTTGTCAAAATCTTTTTGGGTGGAAACAAGAGTGGAAAGTAATTCATCTTTTTCTTTAACAAGAGTAAAAACTTGATGATTAAGAGACTCATTTTACTTTTTCATTTTTAAATACTTTTTCTTTAGAAAATTATAGTTGTGTGAGAGTTCTACAAATGCTTCTCCTAATTCATCCATGGAAAGTTCATCATTAAGAGAAGTGGAAGGGGTTACCTTACTTGTGCTTTCATTTTCCATGAAGCACATGTTTGTAGTGTCAATTTCCTCCTCGGATTCGCTCTTGGAATCCTATGTAGCCTTCAGGGCTTTCTTCTTGTAAGGCTTCTTTGATGTGGAGGGCTTTACTTTATCCGGGCACTCCGCAACAATGTGACCCGGTCTTTGGCAATTGAAGCAAATAATTTTTCTTTCTTCTTTGCCTCCTTGCCATCTCCTTCTTCCTTGAAACTTAGCCTTATTGTACATCCTCCGGACGTTCTTCACAAGAAGTGAGAGCTCTTCGTCATCTTCTTCTTCATCGACTTCGTCGGAGTGTGTGGATTGACTTTTGAAGGCAATTGTTTTCTTCTTGGAAGGAGCCATGTCCTCCCTAGCTTTTCTCTCCATCTCATGGGTTTTGAGGTTCCCAATGAGACCAATTAGTTCCATCTCCTCCTTGTCATTGAGTTCCTTCAAGGTAGTTGCTTTCACTTCCCATGAAGGAGGAAGAGCCCGGATGATCTTCCTTACTCTTTGGTCGTTGTCGATACCATCACCTAGAGAAGAAAGTCCATTAGTGATCTTTGTAAATCTTGTAACCATATCATCTATGTCTTCATTCTCTTGCATGCAAAAGTTCTCATATAGGGACCGAAGAAGGTCTATCTTAGCCCTCTTCACTTGTGAAGTCCCCTCATGTGTCACTAGTAAGTGTGTCCAAATCTCAAATGCGGATTTGCAATGGATGACTCTAGAAATGTAATCATCATTGAGGGCTTGAAGTAGTGCATAATGAGCCCTAGCATTGGCATCAAATTCCTTAGTCTCAATTTCGGACCAAGTGGATTCATCACCGGGGGGTGCACTAAAGGGTTTGGTCACGGCCTTTGCAACTCGACTTCCTAGAGATTGCAAGAAAACGGTCATCTTAACCTTTCATATGAGAAAGTTAAGTCCATCAAACTTAGGAGGGGTCTTAATACCATCAGCCATTTTTACTAAGTGAGAGTGAATGAGAAATGAATGAAGTGATTAGCAAATAGAGGATCTCTCTAAGGTTGTTAAGCCAAGAGCCTAGAGACCTATGCTCTGATACCAATTGAAAAACACCTAGAGGGGGGGTGAATAGGTGTAAATGCTAATCTAACAATCTTTTTAAACAATTATGAATGAATGATGCAACGATCACTCAAAACAAGACTAAGAGCCGAATACCCGGTGAAGGGTTCTGAACTCCTTCCTCGTGATTCCTCTAAATAAGAGTTGGAGATGCGTATTGCAGTCTTGTTGTATGAGTTATGATCGATAATATATCAAGAAATGAATAATATGCAATGATGATGTGCACACAAGATATATCACAAATTAGAAACAATGAGTAAAAGATAGCAATTGAAAGTAAAGCGAAATTGAGAGCAAGAGCAAAAGACAATCGCAAATACAAGAATTTGTTTCGAGGTTCGAGCCACCGCTCTACTCCCCGCCTTCACCTCCGTGAAGGGTTTCCACTATCCACCGAGGACGCTTACAAGGTCTACCAAAGACCGAAGCACCGAGCTCCACCACTTACAAGAACCTCTACCGAAGAGGTGTCTCCACAAGATGAACAAAGAGTAACAAGTAGCCAAGTGATCTCTAAAAGGATCACAAACTCTTTACAAACACTTCTCTCTTTACAACTTCCTTATAGATTGAGTAGGGAATTTTGGCTCTAAGAAGTTTTGTGAGAAAAACTCAGTTGTAGAATGATCTTTGCTAGAAAACACAACTGAAAACAAGCTCAAGAATGAATGGGAAAAATGGAGAGCTTAAAACTTTTCTTCTCTTTTTAAAACTTTGAAAACTTAAGGATTTTTCTTGGTGTTTTGTAAGAGACTATTCTCCTCTATTTATAGGGAGAGGAAAGGGTTAAAACTAATTTATTTTAAGCTTATTTGATCTGGAAAAGATCTCTAAAAACTCAGAAAAAGTCTGCCAAAAACAGATCATAAAAACAGATTTCAGATTGCACCAAAGAGGAAAGAGCCGTTGGGGACTTTGCAAGCCTGGCGGTCGACCGGTCCGGTCGGCCGTCCGCCCTGCTGGAAAGGAGCCGTTGGGCTCGGGTCGACCGCTCGGTTGACTGTCCTCAAGAAGGAAACAAAGATATTAACTGTCGGTCGGTCGGTCGGCCGACCGAAATTAACAGAGAGTTGGGGTTTACAGGTCGGGCGACCAGTCAGCCGATCGACAGACGTGCACAAGCGTGCACGTCCTGGACACATGATCCGGTCGACCGGTCCGGTCGGCCGGTTTAGCCTGAAACAGAAAAACTGGGAAGAAAAATTTGAA
Organism: Agave tequilana; assembly: GCA_038442645.1. NCBI lineage: Eukaryota > Viridiplantae > Streptophyta > Magnoliopsida > Asparagales > Asparagaceae > Agave > Agave tequilana. The sequence continues at coordinate 239,246 of JAVJIF010001327.1, read as the reverse complement.
CTTGAAAATTTTTGAAGATAATTTTGTAGGTATATGAAGTTAAGTATCATGTTGTAAAAGATAGTTATACATGGTGTAAACAAGATATAGAATTTGTAAGGATTTTAGGATCATGTATAAGAATCAAGGCATGAATCTTAAAAACAAATACTAAAACTAAAAACTGTATTTTGAAAATGTGTGTGTGTATCCTAGAGCCAATACTCTACAACCCCAAACTTTAACAAACTATTTCTTACATTTCTTACATTGGTTCTAAAGGACTACAAGATTTTCAAGTGGGCTTCTTCATATGATCTTGCAAGCTTGATACTTGAGCCCGAAATGAGGTGACTTGAGTCAAAACACCTTCCTTTAGGGAAGAATGCTCTTAGAATCATTAGAACCCTGAAACACACTAAAACAGCAAACATGATTTGTACAAATAACTATATATGTTTTGTAATCATCAAAACACACTAAAAACGGGTGATTGTAACCTTGGGCCAACACTGCGATCATGGTTGCAGTCTTATGTAACAGCAGGTCGCAGTCTTATGTAACAGCAGTCTGCAACCTTGGTCATAGTATTTTTTTATTAAGTAATCTAAATAGGATACTGCGACTATGGTCGCAGTCTTATATAACAGCAGTCTGCGACCTTGGTCATAGTATTTTTTTATTAAGTAATCTAAATAGGATACTGCGACCATGGTCGCATTCTTATGAAACAAGAGTCTTATATAATAAGAGTCACAGTCAATGGAAGAAGTGACAATAATCTCGTAAGTTAATTAATTAAGATGATTAAAAGATTGCGACTTCGGTCGCACTCTTATGTAACAGCAGTCTCTTTGAGACTGTTTTGTTTGATAACAATACGACCTTGGTTATAGTATTTTTTATTAAGTAATCTAAATAGGATACTGCGACCATGGTCGCATTCTTATGAAATAAGAGACATAGTCATTTGAAGCAGTGAAAATTGTCTCGAAAGTTAAGTAATTAAGATGATTAGAAGACTGCGACTGAAGACTGCGACATTAGTCGCAGTCTTATATAATAGCAGTCTTTTTGAACTTATTTTTCATTTTTGCGACCAAGGTCGTAGTCTTTTTATTAATAAATTTTAATTGCACTGCGACTTTGGTCGATGTCTTGTAAAACAAATCGTTTGAAGATGAAATTTCATACTGCGACTATGGTCACAAAATTTAATTTTATCTGACAATTTATTATTATGATAAAATAAAAATCTTCTACATTTAAGAAATTGCGGGGGGAAATTGATAAAATAAAAACCTCTTGATCAGCATGCAAAGATCTCAACCCTTCAATACTTTCAATATTCTGAGAGAAAGTTGAACCAGATAATATATAGTCCATATTTAGATCGGGAGATAGAGATTGCTTATGACTGCGACCAGAATTGGCAGGGGAAGTGGACTGCTCCGATGTCGACATTAAATAAAAAGGAGAAAAACTTGATCCGGAAATCGCTATTTTCAGAAACAACTTTATGGCAGGAAAATGAAATCCTAAATCTGACAAAGAGCGGTAAAAGAAATAGGGAAAAATAATAATAAACAATTACGAGACAAGTACCTTTTACCGAGGGGCATCTAGTAATTTAACTTATTCCAATAAGCGGGCCGCAACTTAGTGGTGTGGCTAATATTGTGCCACGTCAACGCAGACTGAGAGAGACTCTCAGCCGGCGACTGATATACATTTTTCTCATATATATATATATATATATATATATATATATATATATATATATATATATATATATATATATATATATATATATATATATATATATATATATATATATATATATATATATATATATCTTTCAACACCCCATTTCTTATTGTTTGCAACTTACTGACTTGTCATGTTTTCCTGATATTTGCTATCTAGTTAACATTGAATTTTCTCTGCCATCATATACCTGACTCGGCTACATTTATAACTTTTACTCTGCTGTCTCCCTCCCGCGGTTATCCAACCGGTTGGCTTGAGTCGGTTAGAGTACAATTCTCCTCTCGATCACCGGTTTGAACACCGTCTCGCTGATATTTCTTCTCTCCTGACGTCACCCCGGCCCAGACCCGAGTTTGCTCCGCGAAAATCACTGATGAATTCCGTCAGCGATTGAGTTAATTAGCACAATACACCCCCCAGACACTGCCATTTGAAGCCAAGGTAACATTTGAATGCTATCAGAAGATTCTACATGAGTCCTACATTCAAGTAGCATTAAATTTAGTCTCTTAGGTGACAACTGATTTGCGTAATAAAACCTTTTTTTCTTTTCTTTTTTTTAGATAGAAGAGGTAAAAGTGATAAAACTACATCCTCTCCCTAACTAAACCAGAGACACCCAAGTGAGCTAAATTGACAAGTTTGCTTGGAAAATTTCCATGCATGATATTGCTAACTACAAGCCTGCCTCCTTCGTTCGGTAAGTAATCTGCACAGCAATTATCCTCGCGATACATATGAGGCACACTCCAGTAATTGAAGCGATCCACAAGTTGCAACATGTCCTTTGCCATAGTGGTCTTTCTCATAAAGCTGCCTGGTTTCAAATCATTGACCACTAGAGGTGTCAAGCGAGCTATTCGTGAGTAGTTCGGGTTCGACTTGATATTTAGCTCGTTTCTGGCTCACTGCCACTAGTAAAAAAGTCAAACTCAACCTCAAATCGAGCTCGAATTTTATAAACGAGTTGAACTCAAGCTAGGCATGCTTTATCGAATTTGGTTCGAATAAGCTCGATGTATCTATTGATCAAATATCCACATTGTTAACAAATCTATGAGATTTTTGTAAGAGAGAGGAAGTCGAGGAAGTCGACGATGTCATCGCCAAAGTGTTGGCCCGAAGGCCTTCCACCCTAGTTTTGATGATGATTAACTCATGTAGTTATGTTTACTAATAATCTTGTGATTTTAGCTTCAGATCATTAATCAAGCTATTAGTAGGTGATTGCTTCAAAAAGAGGTGTTTAGAAGCTTTCACTTGGTGATTCCCGAGCCCAAGCGTCAAGATGATACATAGCCTTGCTCGTTGGATCACGGTGTTTGGACCGAGTCGACTTGAAGATGAAGATCGTCAAGAAGACTTAGGTATCATAGAGTTTAGTGTGTTTTAGATCCATTTGTAAAGCTTAGTATAGTTGATATGCTCAAGTGCACAATACACACAAGTTTTATGTTTGGATTTGGTTTTCATGAATAGTTAGATCAAAACAAGTTTAAATAGTTTTTATGTATATTAGATGTGTTCAATATACATACATGCTTCATATCTTAAACAAACTTATTTTGATATGTCTATTCATGAGTTTTAGGAAAAATCAGATTTCCTATTGAAAAATTCAAGTTTGACAAAATACTAGTTTTGGTTTTTGGTAGAAATGTTAAAACACAAAAATAGTTCAAATTGCTTGATATTTGAGTTGAAATTTTTATCACAGGTTTATATATCAATGCAAAATGTTAAAACTATTTTTGGGTATTTTTACAAAGACTTAAAAGATTTTTAGAAATATTTTTTTACAAGTGTTTCTGTCCCAGAACAGTGGCTGACAGGCCAGGTCGGCCGACCGCACGGGTCGACCGCACCAAAGGCCGGTCGACCCTTGCGGTCGACCGACGTGCACAAGCTTGTGCACGTTTGGCAGACACAGGGACGGTCGGCTGGGCGGCCGACCGGACCAGAGAGCTCTGCTCTCTGTATCTGGGCGGTCGGCCGGACGGTCGACCGGGATTGCCCAACGATCATATTTCTTACCGTTGGCGGTCGGCCGGCCGACCGCTAGCCTGTCAGGCTGCCAGATTAGCCTAACGGCTAGTTTCTGTTTTGGCCTATATAAACTCCAATTATTTGGGATTTTGAAAAAGTTTTTTACAAGAGAAAAATTGATGTTTCTCTAGTGTTAAAAACAAGTTTTTAAAAGTGTTTTTGAGCTTTAAACTTCCAATCTTATTTGTTTTAGTTTTTGGATAAATCAAAGAAAAGAGTATTTTGGGAGATTTGTCTTGGCTTTCATTTTCTATCTTTTACAAGAGTTTTCTCAAGTATTTTTCTTTGAGTTTCTGTTTTCCAAACACCTAATTTTCCACTCTTGAGCCTATCTTCTATCCTAATCTATTTAGGATCTTTGTTTTATGGAAAAGAGAGTTTGTGGTTGAAAGAAACCACTAGTTGTAAACCCTCCTTGACTTGTTGTATCCCTCTTTGGTAGAGGTTGATCGGAGTGGTGTTTGCTCCCTCTAGTGAGAGGTGGCGATTGGTTGTAACCCTCTTGGGTAGAGGTGTTGGTTGTTGTATTGGCTACGGGCCTACCCCTCGGTTGTGAGGCGGTGTTTGAGAGAGGAGTTCGGTACTCCTAGTGTTGTAACAAATCCTCCTCGGTGGAGGTTCCCTCGGTGGGAGATAATGGATTGGAAATCCTTCACGGTGGTGAAGGTGGGGATGTAGAGCTAGGGGCTCGAACCTCGAAACATATCTTGTTGTTAGCGTTTGATCCATTGTCTCCTAACTCTCTCTCTCTTTATTTGTGCATTGCATTATTCATATTGCCATATCATTCATACTTGTGTTGTGCCTTGCATTATTTCATATTGCTCATTCTTATATGCTTGGCTTGCTTGTGTGTGTGCCTCACTTGTACTTAACCACAAGAGCTTCATACAACACCTCAACCCATATCTAGGGGAATCAAGAGGAGTTAGTCCAGAGCCCTTCACGGGGAATTCGGCTACACTTGTTGGTTGTATTAAGTGTGTTACAAGATTGTTTTAAGCTTTCGCATTTAGCACATTTAGTTTTCTAGATTAGCACTTACACCTATTCACCCCCCTCTAGGTGTTTTTCAATTGGTATCAGAGCCTACGCTCCTGATATTAGGCTTAACATCCTAGGAGTGAGATCCTTTTGTTTGTTAATCTATTGTTTGCATTTGCTTGTTTGCACACTCATATAGTTTACCATGGACTTCATGACCCCACCTAGTTTTGACCCTTCCAACATTGTTGTTTGGAAGTATAGGATGTCCATGTACCTAAAAACCCTAGGATTGCATGTTTTCCTTGCCGCTACCAAGAGATGTTATCTTGGTGACCGCAATCATATAGGGGCCAATGCACAAGCCCTTGAGGCCATTAGAAGCACGCTTTCTAAAGAAGATCTTATGCATGTTTCTAATCTTGATTCCGCCTTTGCAGTGTGGAACAAGTTGACAACCACAACCACCTCCAAGCTTCAATTGCCAATCCAACCGGAGGAATCTAGTGGAGAATCCGATTCACAATGCTTCATGGTCCAAGGGAATGACTCCCTTGAGGTACAATCGGAAACTCAACTAGATAGTTTTGATTCTAGTTCTTCATGTGATGATAATGTTGACCCCAACACTTTAAATGAAGAACTATCCATTGTTTGTGAAAAATTGATTGAAAAGTATAAGATTTTGAGAAAGAAAAGTCTAGGCCTTGAAAAAGATAATATAAGTTTACATTCTAGACTTAACAATGTTTTGCAAGAGAAGGTTGAGGTCTATAATGAAAGGGATTCATTGAGATCTCAACTAGACCTTGCACTTAAAGAAAATAAAATTTTAAAATCTAAAAATGATTGTGAAACTCTTTTGAAGAAAAATGAAAATTTGTCTTCAAAAGTTGACTTTGTTTTAAAGGAGAATATTTCTTTGAAAAATAAAATAATTTCTATTTCAAATGATTTAAATAGCTGTTTAAAGAAAAATGATGTTTTGCAAAATAAAATTGATGCACATGTTTGCCATGCTAGGGTAGTCTCACACACTTCACCTATTGCATGCCACACTTCTTCTTTGATTGATAATGATATAAATATTTTGAAGAAGAGTGTTCATTGTTTGGGCTCCACTTTGAGCCAATGTGTTGTGGGCCATACACGTTTGGAAACTTTATTTCGAAAGAAACAAGTTCCATCTATTCACGCACACCCTCCACGGCATACACATGCTCCTCACGGACACCATCACACTATGTATGCCCATGTGTACACTTGTACACATTGTGGACGTAAGGGCCACCTTGCTAAATTTTGCTTTGATAGATTACATACTTCAAATTTAGCAACTAAATTTGTTTGGGTTAGAGAATGTACTAATCCTCATGGACCCAAAAGACAATGGGTACCAAAGACCACCCCTCCTATTTTTGATGTAGGTGTGGGCTCTCACATGACGTGAGAGATGCCGTACCTTGGAGTGGATGCGTTCCGAGCTTCATGGAAATCAAATGGATGCATCACTTTCAAGGGAAGTTTGGTGGGAAGACCACCTTGGTTTGGAGACAAGGAAAGTTGCCTTCTAGGTTTTGGTAACGATCCCTAACTCCTATTTATTGTTTACATGCTTTTCATATCATATGTTTATAGCATGTTTTGATGTTTATTAATCATTATGAATATGCCATATTAATTAGATTAGTGTTATACATGTTAGTTGTTTGAGACACCCATGTTTAATATGGACTTATATTTTTGTGTTCTCACCTTATTTGAACTAATTTGTATGACCTAGATCTAATGCATATGCATGTACATATTGATCACATTTGATTTTAATTTCATATTTTTGATGTTTATAGATTTTTGAGAAAATACCATGGTTATTGAATCCTTGACATACATGAATAGCAATTTGAGACACCCATATTTAAAATGGATTATTATTTTGTGTTCTCATATTTGTTTAGCTATCATGTTTATCATAGGCTTAATAACATGTGAATTTTCTTAATAATCATGTTTAAAAATTTATCAAGTTTATCATGATTGGTTTACATTTTGTATTGATGCTACATGATTTGAATATTTGTTTAGATATTAGTTTTCATTAAGACTAGGATTTATACTTGTACATATAGTGGGTCACAAATAAATCTATATATGTTTGTGCTTGAATGCTTATTTGAACCCATTAGATGTGCTAGTATAGTCTAGTTTTGATGATTCATACATTTTAAACTTGTATTCCTATTTTTGGATTTGTTTTATGTGTATGAGTTTTCATTTCATGTATATGTGTATTTTTGCCAAACTTTAAGATATACATGTATACCCCTTGAGTCATTTGCCTTTCATGCAAATCTATAAATATGGACTCATATTGTGTTTAGGGATATGTATGTATACTTTTTGTGTTGACGAATTATACATATACCTTGAAATGAAATTTGTTTTAATGGAAATTTAGTTTTTCATGTTTTCATGTGTTTTTGTTTAACTTCATGTATATGTCCATTTTATCCAAATTATTGTTTATACATATACATTCTTTGATCCACGTGCCTTCATGCATATATCTTTGTGGACTCGTTGTGCTTGGATATGTATGTATACCTTAGTTTGTATAAGACATACATAAGCCTTGAAGATTAAATAAGCTTTGATGATTTTCATGTTTTTCGTGTTTCAAGGTATATTGAGCTTATTGTCCATCTTTCATGATTATGATCTTCACATTGTATTTGTACACTCACATTTATTGTTTACTCATGTGTTTGTTTTCATGAGTCATATTTATGATTAATTGATTATGAGTGTTGACTATTTTGTGAATTTCATGTTTTCATGAAAAATATTTTTGTTTTATTCCTTGCTTGAAGGATTTCGTACTAGTTAACAAAACTTTTCATTTTAACTAGTTCGTATTCTTCATTTTGTAATATGAGATATACACTTGCTATGATTGTTGTATCAATTGGTATCATTGAATTCTTTCAATTGGTATCAATATTGACATTTTTTGTATACTCATATATGTTTGTATGTATGTATGCTTTCACTTCAAATAGTATCAATTTCTTTTGGTATCTAAACTTTTCATACATATATGTTTTATTTGTGCTTATTATATCACTATATCTTTAAGCACAAAATTTTGTTTATGCTAGAGCTTGAGTTTCAACCTTGTTTCAATTGATTCAATTTTCAATTGGTATCTTATCTCGAGCCTACGCATTGTTTTAGTTGGTATTTCATAAAGGGGGAGAAAATTCGATTTTCATATTTCAATTGGTATTTGTATTTCCACTCCCTTGCTTTATGATAGAAAATAAAATTTTTAAATTGATATCGTATAAAGAAAAATACTCTCTTTTGATATCAAGATGTTTATTTGAATATGTTTTAAAATTTGTATCTCAAAATTTTGTTTAAAGAAAATATTCAAAAAGTTTTGATTTATATTACCTATATGCAAGGAGAGCTTAACATCTCTTCTACATATAGATTCATGTTGAGTGTATCTTGTATTGAGGAGCTTGACATCTCTTCTTTATGTGATACACGTGTGTAGGGGGAGCTTCACATCTCCTCTTATGCATTGCATAGTGTATGTTATGTGAATTAGGGCTTGTCATCCCTCTTTCATGTAATGTTTCTATGTAGGGAAGCTTCACATCTTCCTCTTCATGAATGTATATCGCATATACCATTTGTTGATTGACCTATGTTTACTTTCAATTGGTATCAAGATACTACTTTGACATATCTTTAATTGATATCTTAATTGATTGTCACCCCTATTTGTTCTTGTTTTTGTTTTAGACAAAAAGGGGGAGAACATTGTCTTTATTTACCCCAAATTGATGATTGTTTCTTTGTATTAAAAAGGGGGAGAAAATTTTATTTTGTTTTGATTGTTTACCCCTTTGTTGATGATTGACAAAAAGGGGGAGAAAGATTTTGGTTTATATATGCATATTTGGTTTATATATGCATATTTATGTTTTTGCATATATTAAGTTTAATTTAGTTTAATTTTAATTGGTTTCTAGAGCATATTTTATTTTTGAACATTTTATTGGTATCTAGAACCTTTTTATTATTTATGCATAGATATGCATTCATATTTAAGAGCCTTCATTGCTTATTCATTATGTTTATTTGTTTATGCATGAGTTAAGGGGGAGCTTCTTTGAAGCTTAACTTTAATCCATGCATATATAACTCCATGAGTTTTGTCATCATCAAAAAGGGGGAGACTGTTGGCCCGAAGGCCTTCCACCCTAGTTTTGATGATGATTAACTCATGTAGTTATGTTTACTAATAATCTTGTGATTTTAGTTTCAGATCATTAATCAAGCTATTAGTAAGTGATTGCTTCAAAAAGAGGTGTTTAGAAGCTTTCACTTGGTGATTCCCGAGCCCAAGCGTCAAGATGATACATAGCCTTGCTCGTTGGATCACGGTGTTTGGACCGAGTCGACTTGAAGATGAAGATCGTCAAGAAGACTTAGGTATCATAGAGTTTAGTGTGTTTTAGATCCATTTGTAAAGCTTAGTATAGTTGATATGCTCAAGTGCACAATACACACAAGTTTTATGTTTGGATTTGGTTTTCATGAATAGTTAGATCAAAACAAGTTTAAATAGTTTTTATGAATATTAGATGTGTTCAATATACATACATGCTTCATATCTTAAACAAACTTATTTTGATATGTCTCTTCATGAGTTTTAGGAAAAATCATATTTCCTATTGAAAAATCCAAGTTTGACAAAATACTAGTTTTGGTTTTTGGTAGAAATGTTAAAACACAAAAATAGTTCAAATTGCTTGATATTTGAGTTGAAATTTTTATCACAGGTTTATATATCAATGCAAAATGTTAAAACTATTTTTGGGTATTTTTACAAAGACTTAAAAGATTTTTAGAAATATTTTTTTACAAGTGTTTCTGTCCCAGAACAGTGGCTGACAGGCCAGGTCGGCCGACCGCACGGGTCGACCGCACCAAAGGCCGGTCGACCCTTGCGGTCGACCGACGTGCACAAGCTTGTGCACGTTTGGCAGACACAGGGATGGTCGGCCGGGCGGCCGACCGGACCAGAGAGCTCTGCTCTCTGTATCTGGGCGGTCGGCCGGACGGTCGACCGGGATTGCCCAACGGTCATATTTCTGACCATTGGCGGTCGGCCGGCCGGCCGACCGCTAGCCTGTCAGGCTGCCAGATCAGCCTAACGGCTAGTTTCTGTTTTGGCTTATATAAACCCCAATTCTTTGGGATTTTGAAAAAGTTTTTTACAAGAGAAAAATTGCTGTTTTCCTAGTGTTAAAAACAAGTTTTCAAAAGTGTTTTTGAGCTTTAAACTTCCAATCTTATTTGTTTTAGGTTTTTGGATAAATCAAAGAAAAGAGTATTTTGGGAGATTTGTCTTGGCTTTCATTTTCTATCTTTTACAAGAGTTTTCTCAAGTATTTTTCTTTGAGTTTCTGTTTTCCAAACACCTAGTTTTTCACTCTTGAGCCTATCTTCTATCCTAATCTATTTAGGATCTTTGTTTTGTGGAAAAGAGAGTTTGTGGTTGAAAAAAACCACTAGTTGTAAACCCTCCTTGACTTGTTGTATCCCTCTTTGGTAGACGTTGATCGGAGTGGTGTTTGCTCCCTCTAGTGAGAGGTGGAGATTGGTTGTAACCCTCTTCGGTAGAGGTGTTGGTTGTTGTATTGGCTACGGGCCTACCCCTCGGTTGTGAGGCGGTGTTTGAGAGAGGAGTTCGGTACTCCTAGTGTTGTAACAAATCCTCCTCGGTGGAGGTTCCCTTGGTGGGAGAGTGTGGATTGGAAATCCTTCACGGTGGTGAAGGCGGGGATGTAGAGCTAGGGGCTCGAACCTCGAAACATATCTTGTTGTTAGCGTTTGATCCATTGTCTCCTAACTCTCTCTTTTATTTGTGCATTGCATTATTCATATTGCCATATCATTCATATTTGTGTTGTGCCTTGCATTATTTCATATTGCTCATTCTTATATGCTTGGCTTGCTTGTGTGTGTGCCTCACTTGTACTTAACCACAAGAGCTTCATACAACACCTCAACCCATATCTAGGGGAATCAAGAGGAGTTAGTCCAGAGCCCTTCACGGGGAATTCGGCTACACTTGTTGGTTGTATTAAGTGTGTTGCAAGATTGTTTTAAGCTTCCGCATTTAGCGCATTTAGTTTTCTAGATTAGCACTTACACCTATTCACCCCCCCTCTAGGTGTTTTTCACAAAGGAATCAGCACAGCAGCAGAGGGAATCAGGAGCAACAGCAGGAGAACGGTCGACCGGTCCGGTCGACCGTCGGCAGAAGCAGCAGAACGGTCGACCGGTCCGGTCGACCGTCGTGCACAAACATGCACGGGGCGTAGCGGTCGGTCGACCGCAGAAGGAGAGCGGTCGACCGCCCGGTCGACCGACTGAAAGTGCCTAACTCTCGGTTAGGCACGGTCGACCGACGCGGTCGACCGTTGGTTGGGGTTGGTCGACCGACCGGTCGACCGAGAGACGAGATGGGCTGTTTCGGGGAACTGCTGATTTGGAAATCAGTTCTATTTGGAAACTGATTCCTAGGGTTTTTTTTGGGGTATATATATGAGAGGCAGAGCTCTCTTTATTGTAATGCTGAAAAATATTGTATTGATTCTCCAATCAATAGGAAAACTCTCTCTTCCTTGCCCTGAGGACGTAGGCGAAATTGGCCGAACCTCGTTAAATCTGATTTTGTGTTCTTCTCATTGATTGTTTGTTATTTGTTATTGGTGGTATTGTTCTTTTGCATCTGGGATCTAGGGTTTCCTCTACGTGGTTATTGTTCGGCGCACAACAAGTGGTATCAGAGCATCCCAAGTTCGTCGTGGGATCATCTGGCGATTCAGAGGGCATCGATTGCTGATTTGGTGGAGATCGTGTGTCGATCTCAGATCAGCGTTGGTTTTGTTTGTGTGATCGTGTGTCGATCTCAGAACAGTACGTGAAGTGCTCAAGGAATCATTGGAGGAGTAGATCTGGTCAGAAACTCATCTAGGGTTTCGTGAGAAGGTAAAGATCTGATCTTTATCAAAGTTTTTTATCTATCTCCGTTTGGTATTTCTGCATTACATAGAGGATCCAGTTAGAGAGATGACAGAAGAAAATACATCAGTGAGGACCAAGAATCCTCATCCGAGGATTGACGTGGTGAAGTTTAACGACACTAACAATTTTGGCATGTGGAGGTGCGAGGTGATGGATGCCCTGAATGCATCTAACCTCGAGGATACTCTACTTCTGGAGAAGAAGCAAAACACAACCACTGAAGAAGAGTGGGAGAAGATGAACTGATCTGCGTGTGGCTTGATCAGATCGTGTCTAACACAAGACATCAAATATCTTGTGTTACACGAGACATCTGCAAGGCAGTTGTGAGAGACCCTTGAAAGAAAATATCTGACCAAGAGAATTGAGTCGAGACTGCAGCTGAAAAGTAAGCTGTACGAGTTTCAGATGAAGAAGGGATGCTCCGTGAATGAACATCTAAATCGCTACACAAAGCTTCTTACAGATTTGGTCAATGTGGATGTCAAGATAGATAAAGAAGACAAAGCGGTAATCCTCTTGAACTCTTTCCCTGCGGAAGAGTATGAGACGTTTACCTTAACCTTCATAAATGGTAGATAGACCCTTGACTATCATGAAGTTCGTCTGCTTTGGCAAATTAGGAGACGAGGAGAAAGGAAAGACAACCTTCTCAGGCAAGCTCATCAGCAGAGGCGTTAGCAGTAAGAGGCAGGGGTTCATATAGGAAGGGCAAAGATGATAGAGGGAGATCGAAGTCCAGGCCAGGTTATAGGGATCTGAAGAAGAACCAGTGTGCCTTCTGCAGAGAATTAGGGCACTGGAAAGTGGACTGTCCAAAGGTCAAAGAGAAGAAGAAGGAGTCTAAGACTGAGGCAAATCTTGCAAAGGTAGCCAGTACTCAGAGAAGTACTTCACAGGCAGGTGGAACAGACTCGGACTCGTCGGTTTTCTCATTCTCTGTCACTACTCCCATCGTTGGCTACTTAGGAGAAAATGAGTGAATTTTGGATACTGGTGCTACATACCATGTGTGCCCTAATAGGGAATGGTTTTCTAGCTTTGAGAAGCTGGAGGGTTGTTCAGTCGTTATGGGAGATGATCATCCATGTATCATGGAGGGGGTAGGTACAATCCAAATCAAGATGTTTGATGGGATGATTAGATAACTGAAGGAAGTGAGGTATGTACTTCAACTGAAGAGAAACCTAATCTCTGTTAGAGCTTTGGAGACATTGGGCCTTGCGGTGTCAATAAAGGAAGGAGTCCTTAAAATGACCAAAGGCTCGATGGTGGTATTGAAGGCCGTTCGCAGGAACAATCTTTACTACTTGAATGGTAGTACTGTTACAGGACAAGTGGCGACTTCTACTAGTTCAGATGAAGACTCACCCAGGCTATGGCATATGAGGCTGGGACACGCAGGAGAAAAGTCTTTGCAAACTCTTGCAAGACAAGGCGTATTGAAGGGTGCCAGAACCTGCAAGCTGGAATTTTGTGAACACTGTATCATCGGGAAGAAGACCAAGGTGAAGTTCGGCACAGCAACACATTGCACCGAGAGAATTCTGGACTATGTTCACACTGACGTCTGGGGACCTACCAAGAATGCATCAATTGGAGGTAACCATTACTTTGTGTCGTTTATTAATGATTATTCTAAGCGTTGTTAGGTATATACCATGACACACAAAGGGGAAGTCCTAGAATTGTTTGTGAAGTGGAAGAAGAACTTGGAGAGAAGTACGGGGAGGAAAATCAAAGTCCTCCGTTCAGATAATGGAGGAGAATACAAGTCCGATCCTTTCCTTCAGCTATGTCTTGATGAGGGCATAGAGAGACACTTCACAGTGAGAGAGACATCGCAACAGAACGGGGTAGCAGAAAGGATGAACAGGACTTTGCTAGAGAAGATCCGGTGTATGTTGTCCAATGCCGATTTATTGAAGAACTTCTGGGCTGAGGCTTTGGCATATGCATGCTACCTTGTGAACAGGTTGCCTTCATCTGCGATAGAGGGAAAAACTCCTCTCGAGGTTTGGTCGGGAAAAACAGCTACTGACTATGATTTGCTAAGGGTGTTTGATTGTCCAGCCTATTATCATGTCAAGAATGATAAGTTAGACCCAAGAGCAAAGAAGGGCATGTTCGTCGGTTTCAAGAAGGGAATCAAAGGGTTCAAGATCTGGGATCCAACGGACAGGAAATTTCTTCTCAGCAGGGATGTCATATTTGATGAGGCTTCTATGATGAAGCCTAAGGTCTCTCAGCAGGTGGAGACTAGCAAGACCAAAGATGTATCGCAGCAGGTGGAGAATGATGCTAATCCACTATCTCTAGAGAGTTCAGCATTGGTGAGGATCATACCTAGGGTGACACAGGGTAATGATCAAGCAGATGAGGGAGATGCTGATGATGAAGAGGGTCAAGAACAGGTCATGGGTGATGTTCCTGACTCTACTGCAGTTGGAAGACCAAGAAGAAACACAAGAAAACCAGGTTGGCTCACTACAGATATGGTCGTGGCGTATGCACTTCCGGTCGTTGAGGAGGCTATCCCGTCCACCTTCAGAGAAGCTGAAATCAGTTCAGAGTCGAAGATGTGAAAAGAAGCCATGGAAGAAGAGATGAAGTCTCTCTACAAGAATGACACTTGGGAACTCACTAGGTTTCCCAAAGGGAAGAAGGCGATAGGCTGTAAGTGGGTGTATACAAAGAAGCAAGGATCTCGTCAAGAAGATATGGTGCTCTACAAGGCCAGATTGGTAGCAAAAGGCTATGCTCAAAGGGAAGGAATTGACTACAATGAGGTATTTTCTCCAGTTGTAAAGCATTCGTCAATTCGTATCTTATTGGCTTTGGTGACACAGTACGAGTTGGACCTTGATCAACTCGATGTAAAGACCGCCTTTCTCCATGGCGATCTAGATGAAGAGATCTACATGTCTCAGCCAACAGGGTTTAAGACTGCAGGGAAAGAAGAGATGGTATATAAGCTGAAAAAGTTGCTGTATGGACTAAAGCAGTCTCCAAGACAGTGGTACAAGCGGTTCGACAGCTTCATCAGAGGAAAGAGGTACACATGTAGCCACTATGACCCATGTGTGTACTACAACAAGCTACCGACAGGGGAGTATATCTATTTTCTTCTGTATGTAGATGATATGCTTATTGCTTTAAGGTCTAGATCTGCGATTGATGCACTGAAGAGGGATCTATCTTCTGAGTTTGAGATGAAGGATCTTGGTGAAGCAAGGAAGGTGCTAGGCATGGAAATCACACGAGACCGAAGGGTTGGCAGGGTGAGCTTGACACAGAAGGGGTATTTACAAGGTACTTCAGAGGTTCAACATCGGCAAGGATGCGAAGTCTGTAAGTACACCACTGGCTCCTCATTTCAAGTTATCTGCTATGATGTCTCCAAAGAACATTGAAGAACGTGAGTACATGACTCACGTCCAATATGCTAGCGCAGTCGGTAGTCTTATGTATGCTATGGTGTGTACGAGACCAGATCTATCACAAGCTGTCTCTATGGTCAGTAGATATATGCATGATCCGGGACAGGGTCATTGGGAGGCAGTGAAGTGGATTCTGCGGTACATTAAAGGTACCATTGATGTTGGTCTGATATTTGAGAAGGACTCCACAGGGAACAAGATTGTATCGGATATGTTGATTCCGACTATGCTGGTGACCTTGACAAGCGCCGGTCTACAACGGGGTGTGTCTTTACATTCTCACAAGCACCGGTGAGTTGGCGCTCTATTCTACAGTCTACCGTCGCAATGACTACTATAGAGGCTGAGTATATGGCCATGACGGAGGCTATGAAGGAGGCAATTTGGCTTCAAGGCTTGCTTGATGACTTAGGGGTGGATCAGGATCTTCTGAAGATCAACTGTGACAATATGAGTGCTATTTATTTAGCCAAGAACCAGGTATATCATGCACGGACGAAGCACATCGATGTCAGGTTCCATTTTGTTCGGGAGATTCTAGATGAGGGTGATATTTGAAATCACCTAGAGGGGGGGTGAATAGGTGAAGGCTATATGATATGACAATAATGCGGAATTTAAAACTATTTAAAATGATGAACACAAATAAACTACTTGCAAGTAAGTGAACAATATAAAAGAGCAAGTAAAAGAGATAGAGTTTAGAGAAATTTGATCAAACGCAAACACGAGGAATTTTTCCGAGGTTCGAGCCACGCTCTACGTCCCCGCCTTCACACTTGAAGGATTTTCACTATTGGTGATCCCACTGGATCGTCAATACAAGGACACACTTGTCCTATCTCTCGTGATGCCGCAACACCACTCGGAGCACACGCGCTCGCTTGAGGCCGATGCCTCTACAACTTCGCTCAATGAAATAAGTTGATCACACTTGATCACAAAAGGCTCACTTCCCACAATCCTATAACCAATATGAAAGAGATGATACTTGGGATTGTGAAGTACAAAAGACTAGAGAGAAGTAGAGAGGTTTGCTTCAAGAAAGTGTTGGAAACTTTTGGCTTAGAGAGAAAATCTTTTTCTAAAATGAAAGGCTTTTGAAAACTTGTAAATCTTATATGTAAATCTTGTGTCTTGTTTGTAAAATAGTCCCACTATTTATAGGGGATGGAAAACAGCCTACACAGCTTAATAGAGTCGTTGGGGTGAAACCCAACAAAATCTGTCCAGAAAAATAGAGCTGTTGGAGTCTGTCAGACTTTCTGACAGCTACCGGTCGACCGGGCCGGCCGACCGCCAACGGTCATAAATCCGACCGTTGGGGGAAACGGTCGGCCGACTCGGGCGACCGCAGCTCTGCCTGAGAGTGGAACTCTTACGGTCGGCCGATCCGGTCGACCGAAATAAACAGAGAGCACTGACATTGATTCCGGTCGTCCGGGCGGTCGGCCGACGTGCACACATGCACAGCCGTGCACGTCGGTCGACTGGGTCGGTCGATCGGACTCTGTCAGGTCTGTTTTCCAGAGTCTGCTAAAGGGAAAGGAAATTTTGGTTAAAACATTTTTGGGTAAGGATTCCTAAACAAGGTTCTAGGTCTTATAAAACTTAGAGTGTGATCATAGATCATCACTCAAACATGTTAGGACAACATTTGATAAAAATCCTTTTTGATAAAATGAAAAATGATTTTTCTAAAAACTGATTTTTCCAAACATGGTTTTTCTAAAAACTAAGTTAGAAAAATTGTTTTGAAGCCATGAAGCAATACTAAGTGTGTGTGAGTGACAATCCCAAATATTCTACCTCTATCATCTAGGTTTTGACAAAATCATCTAAAAATAAAAACTATAAAGAAAATTTACAACTCTTGTGTTCTTCTTCTTTGTAAGATCCGGGAGCGCTTCTATTGTGCTAGGCTCGGGGATTCAAATCCTTTGCGGCGTCCAAAAGCGTGAGTCTTGAGTTGGAGCCGTCAAATCAACAAATGTATTTTCCTGAAACTTATGTAAACAAGGTTGTTAAAAACATAACTAAATATGGTTTGTTATCATCAAAATGTCCGGGCTAATCGCCTTTGGGCCAACAATATTGAGTTGCTGAAGATTCACACATCAGAGAATCCCGCCGACATTCTTACCAAGGTGGTGTCAAGAGTCAAGTTTGCACATTGTAAGGCTTTGCTCCACGTCCTTCATGTAGCATGAGCTTGTTGAAGCTCATTTGGATGAACTACGGATGGCTTGATCCCTTGAGCAGGGTACGTAGGCAACCACACTGGTGCAGCCATTTTCGAGTCGATGGTTAGTATGTCAGTTCGGCTCAGATTTGGAGAAATCTTCACTGAGGTGGAGAATTGTAGGAAGAGAGAGGAAGTCGAGGAAGTCGACGATGTCATCGCCAAAGGAATCATCACAGTAGCAGAGGGAATCAGCAACAACAGCAGGAGAATGGTTGACCGGTCCGGTCGACCGTCGGCAGAAGCAGCAGAACGGTCGACCGGTCCGGTTGACCGTCGTGCACAAACATGCACGGGGTGTAGCGGTCGACCGGCCCGGTCGACCGCAGAAGGAGAGCGGTCGACCGCCCGGTCGACCGACTGAAAGTGCCTAACTCTCGGTTAGGCATGGTCGACCGGCGCGGTCGACCGTTGGTTGGGGTCGGTCGACCGACAGACGAGATGGGTTGTTTCGGTAAACTGCTGATTTGGAAATCAGTTCTATTTGGAAACTGATTCCTAGGGTTTTCTTTGGGGGTATATATATGAGAGGCAGAGCTCTCTTTATTGTAATGCTAAAAAATATTGTATTGATTCTCCAATCAATAGAAAAACTCTCTCTTCCTTGCCCCGAGGACGTAGGCGAAAATGGCCGAATCTCATTAAATCTGATTTTGTGTTCTTCTCATTAATTGTTTGTTATTTGTTGTTGGTGATATTGTTCTTTTGCATCTGGGATCTAGGGTTTCCTCTACGTGGTTGTTGTTCGGCGCGCAACAATTTTTTTTAAAAAAAATATTTATCAAAGTGTACATGTATCTATCACCAACATAATTATAAACATGTCTCCATGTATGTAGTAATAACACATATGATTATAAACATGTATCAATTCTGAATATGATCATGATACTTGAAAGGGTGTATTTATTATTCAATTTATTTTAAAAAATGTTCTTTCAATTCTTTAATTTATGTTTTTTTTAATAAGAATGAGGATAATGTTCTTCCTAATCAGTATTAAGTTGAATCAAAAATTCACGACAGTAAAATAGCTGATCTGATTTTAATTCTTTTATATTTTCAAGCTTTTACGAGCCGAGCTTAAATATTCGAAGCTGAAATCGAACCGTAACTCGAACACTCTACTGCAAAAACTTGTTGGAAAACCCAAATTTAGCTACCACTGCTTCCACAAAACCCCATCTCATATGATCATACGGCCCTCTCCATACCTAGCTTCAACATTAAGAAATCCAATTAAATCTTCTCCTCATTCATTGTATGTAGCATCTCTTGAGCAATTAAGATATTCTCCGATGTACTCCTTCCGGAAACAAATGTTTCTTACTCCTCAGAGAAACAAAAGCGCCTTGCTCTTCAGAGATGATGAGAGGTAGCATTTGTAGGCTGTCTAAAAATTATTAGAGACAAGTCCTTAGATGCGGGCCTCGCTTCAACGCGAAGGTCACGTTTCAACTGAAATGCGAACCTCGCGTCTATGGGCAAACACGGACTTCAAACGAGGGTCTGAGCAACTCCGTATTTCACCTCAAACGCGGATCTGAGTAACTCCGCCTTTCACTTCAAACGCGAGTCTGAGTAACTCCACGTCTTAATTTCAACACGTGCCTACGAGCTTCGCGTTTCGACTTCAACGCGGTCATGAGAAGCCTATGAGCGTCGCGTCTACATAACAGAGTTTGTCTCACGTCCAGTGCGAGGCCCGCGTTTGACCCCATTACTAGGTAAATTAACTCCCCACATAATGTGGGAGTTAATCTCCATTATAGAGAAATTTTAGGGGACAATTATACCCCTATGACCCCTTATAAATAGGCTCAAGAGCTATGAACAGAGGGGATCTGATTCCTGGAGTGGAGAGGCTGTTAATTTTCAAGTTAAAGGATTCTTTTTCTACCTTAAAGGTGTTGGCCCAAAGGCCCATCACTCTAGTTTTGATGATGATCAACTCATGTAGTTATAGTACTAATGATCTTGTGTTTAATTAGTGACAGATTCATGATCAAGATCTTAGTAGGTGTGTAGCTTCAACAAAGGATTTAAAGTCAAGTTTTGGAGCTTACACGGTTTGATTCAAGAGATTGTGCATCAAGACCACATCAAGTACTCAAGAGGAGTCTAGCTCTATGGATCATGTTTGGACCAAGTCAAGAAGATGAGAAGACTTCAAGTGAAGACTTCAAGAAGATGAAGGCTTGTGTCTAGGTTTGTTTAAGATTTTGTTTTTAGTTAAAATGTAAAGGATAGAATAGTTGGTGGATTGCTCAAGTACATATATACACACACACTCTTGATTTAGATAAGTTTTTATAAAAGAATTTTCAGTTTAGAAAAGACTTTTTATTTTGAAAAAATACGGTTTTGGTTAAAGACTATATAAATCGTTTTTAGAGCTTAATGTCAAAAATATAGATATTTCACCATGTTTGTGTAAAGTCACCTAGAGGGGGGGGGGGTGAATAGGTGATGGCTAATCTAATGGTCACTAAATGCCAAATAATACGGAATTAAAAACTATTATGACCTAATTAAACTTCTTACACTAAACACCACGTATAACACAAGAGTGTTGCCGAATTCCCCGTGAAGGGCTCTTGACAAACTCCTCTAGATTCCCCTAGATAAGGGTTGAGGTGCCGCGTTGGCTCTCTTGGTTAAATACAAGTGTTAGCAAACAAACCCAAGCAAGTATAACAATTAAGCACACAAGTATATTATGCTTGTAAGGATAAACACAATAGAAGCATGCAAGATATAAACAAGAGACAAAGAGAGAGAGAGAGAGAGAGTGAGCAATCGCAAACACAAGGGA
Organism: Agave tequilana; assembly: GCA_038442645.1. Taxonomy (NCBI): domain Eukaryota; kingdom Viridiplantae; phylum Streptophyta; class Magnoliopsida; order Asparagales; family Asparagaceae; genus Agave; species Agave tequilana. The sequence continues at coordinate 218,860 of JAVJIF010001327.1, read as the reverse complement.
TTTGTTTCGAGGTTCGAGCAAACTTGCTCTACATCCCCGCCTTCGACACACGAAGGATTTCCACTATAATTGATCCCACCGGATCACTGTAACACCCCACTCCCGGAATACGTACTTAGTTGCGTATTCAGATTTTTGATCGTATTTTTTCGATTTACCCTCTGTACTTATTTTGTATTATGAATTGTTTATATGATTGTTTTGTCTTAAATTTGGATTCGTGGACTCGGGGTCAGCCCTAGTCTGAACCGAAGACCCGATCCTAATGTATTACTTGATTTGGTCTTTCCGGTAATTAGATTTGACCGATTTCAGTTTCAAATATTATTTTCCTATATTTTAGATTTTATATGATTTTCTGGAATTTTCCTGAATTTAATTAAATATCTTCAAAACCGGTGTCGGCCAGTGCTGCTGACCGATTCCCAGATTTTTAGTTTACAAACGGTTTAGAATTTCTAAAAGTTCCTTTAGACATTATTTCTTAAAATCATATTTTCTATCTACATACTTTTTCTGAGGATTTTATGAATTTATGAAAATTCCATCGGAGTCGGTAGCTAACTGATTCCGGGATTTTTAGTTTTAAAACTGTAAAGTATTTCTTAAAACGGATTTCACTATAATTCTTAGATTAATATTCTTGATTTTTGATAATTATTTCGGGTCGTTCCGAGATACTTGAATTTCGGACGATTCTGGTATTTTCCCGAAAGATTTCCGCATCCGCAACCGAATCCCGGGAATCCGCCACTTTCATTATCTTTCATTTTCTCTTCCAAGAGAATAATTTCCCTTTTCCATTTTCTTTTCCTTTTCCTATTTTCTTTCTCTTCCTTCCTCCACAATCCACAAGAATTCCATTTTCCAAAATTCCAATCTTTTCCAAAATCTCATTTTCCTCCACACACTTCCACCAACTTCCTCATTAATGCCCTCTTTTTCTCTCTCTTCCATGGCCAGCCAAGTGTGGCTAGGAGAGACACCTCACCTCCCCTATTTACAAAAACCCCCCTCTCTTCTATCTTATTTGCACCTCCTTCACAAAATCTAAAACCTATAAATACTTTTCCTCCTCCTTTCCTTATTCATTTTCACTTCATCTTTCTCTTTCCTCTCTTCACCAAACCCTAACCTCCAACATCTCCTTCACCTCCACCACCTCCACCGGCGCCTCCGGCCACCACGACTCCGGCGAGAGACCCCCGAATTCCGGCCACCACTTCTTCTCACCAACACCAACAACAAAACCTCCAACCTCCACTTTCTTCTTCATCATCAACTTCCCTCACCACCACCATCACTTCATCATCAACCACTCCTTTTGGTGAGTATTTCTACTCATCAAGACTTGGCTAATTCCTAGTATACTTTTGTTTACAATTCATGTATACTTGTGCCATCAAAATCATATTTTTAGATCATCAAACACAACCATCACAAAATCTGTTCTGTGTGCTGTTTCCAGTCGATTAGTCGACTTGACCTAAGGACTAGTCGACTTGAAACCCTTAGTTGAAACGTAACCTTTTCAAGAACACAGTTTTAGTCGACTTAGGTTATTTATTAGTCGACTAGAAACCTCGATTAGTCGACTACTCCCTTGACCCTAGTCGACTAACCTTTCCTGAATCAGAAACCCAACTCTCTGTTACTCAGTATTAGTCGACTTGACATGACTGTTAGTCGACTTGAGATGTCTGTTAGTCGACTACCCTTTCCATCCTAGTCGACTAACTTTTCCTGAAACCATAACCCAACTCTCTAGAACCCAGTTTTAGTCGACTATACCAGACTGTTAGTCGACTAACCCCTTTATTAGTCGACTACTCTTTCCACCTAGTCGACTAACTTTGGCTGTCTGTTATAGTTGATTTCTTTCTTGAATATGAACCATATCCTTGAGTCTTATATCATATACTGGTATTGCTTGACTTGTCTACTGACAAACATCATCTTCCCTTCTCTCTTTCTCTCTCCTCTTCACTCTACATATTTATATATCATATATTATGGCGCATCCCGAATTCCGTGGATTTCGGACCTTTCGGCGTTTCTGGTGATTCAGGCGAGTGTTCTCGCTCGCTACCCTCTTGCTCCCTATTTCATTGATTATGCAAATATTCTCGTTCTAGTCTCCATGTATTTTATTTCATGTTCTATATCTTTTACTGTTTTATACTATGCGTGGCCGACCCTTCGTGGTCGTTGTACTTTGGGTTACTTTTATGTTACCTTGCCATACCCTTACCTCAGACTAGTCAGTTGCATGCTTTTATTTAATACATGTATATCATCTGGCATCTAGTGTGTTATCACCTGACCACCATGCATGCTATTATTTGGCAAGACCCTCATGTTATGTCATGATTTACCCAGACTATTATCAATCTCTTGTCATGTTTGGTTGCTTGTTAAATATCATCACCTTATCATGCTATCTCTTGACACCAAGCATGATGCACCTGATTTTGATATAATTATCACGATAACGGGAATGTAGCATCTGATCTCCAGTTATGATTCTTGTTATGTATTCCAGTTATGATCCTGCTCATTCCCGAAATCTGGTAATTATGTTAATAAACCATAAAAAGGATAACTTGCACGGGAATGGGAGGAAGTGATGGATGCCGGAATGATACCTTGCTTATAGTATGGGAATGAAATATTGGCGGTAGTGTTAGTGGGACTCAGGGCCCACAGGAGATGCGTGTTAGGGGGACTTAGGGCCCTCAAACTGGTCCCAGGTGTATGGGAACTACTATAAGAAGTGATATCAGTTCTCCATCTACTTCCAATAACAACCTTGTTTTACTCGGATATGGATCTATGTGCGTTGGGACGCTAGTTCACATAGCTAGATATCAGGGTAAGACGAGTAATAATAAAGTGTCATGATAACCGGCTCTTTAAGTTGTAAGTGGAGGTATGTGGAATGGGACGCATACTAAAGCCTGCAACTTAAACGGCTATGAATCTGTATTGTGCCTTACTATATTTGCTTGTCCGGGATTTTACTTCGGATTTTCGGTTTTATGAGTATTATCGTATTATCTGCTCATATTCAGCTTTATCCATTGTATTCACTTGCCTCTTGTTCATTATCTTATCATGCCTGAGAACAGTCGGGTTGAATGGGCTTGGGTTATGGTGACATGAGATAAAGGTATATAGATGAGGGTTTCCTTGTTTGGATTATTCCTTCGATGTACTAGTCTCATGGAACCGTAATCTGAAGCCATACAATCAGATTGCTTGTCCTTGGCTTTACATGACATGTACTCACCCTTGCTCGCCACTTGGTATTGCTTCACCACTCGCCTGGGGAGTATCATTTGACTCCCCTGGATCCTCATGTCCAGGTCATGGGGCTTGGAGCGTGTAGATTCTCCCCCTTGCGGATCAGAGTAGCACAGCGGTAGCGTGGATCCCCAGCCGATCATCCAGAGCTTCATCCTTCCAGGCCCCCTTGTGAGTCTCTCGAGTTTTTCTTTTAAACTCGTGAGTGCCTTTCATTCTGTTCATACTTGTATATTTCCTGGTATTCTCGCATTTGCGCATATTAGTGATGTGATATTCATGTAATATTGGATCACTTCTGGTGATAACTTTGTAATTGTACTTATGTGTTGGAATGTATAATGCACCATTGCTTCCGTACTCTGATTCTTGTCTGTACTGATGCTTAGCGTATATACGGGAGGGTAGTTCTGACCTACGTATATACGTTGCAGTGACGTCTCCGTATCCGCCGGGATCGGGGCGTTACAGGATGGTATCAGAGCTTAGGCTCTAACTTCCTCAGTACGTCCAGAGGGCAAATTAATGGTAATGAAATTTGCAACTGGAATACTTGAGTCTTGGTTATACATTCCAACTACAAGTGCAGAGTTATCTATTTCTTGGCCATCCTTCCTTTGATTCCTAATCCCTCCTATCCTTTCCCTGTTTTGGTTTTATGAAGCCATTATACCAACATTAAGATATGATAGACTAGGAAGGTAGTGGCTGGTTCTGCATGAAGCTATTATGTGATCTCTTCGGTGAATTCTATGAAGCTTGGTATTCTCCAGATCGATCTTGATCTGGCTATCTTTCATAAGTCAGCAGTCGGAATTCTCTACGGATATTCTTTCAGAGTGATTGGTGCCTGGTATTCGGGATTCTTAATTATCGGTCTTCTTTATTATTATGCTCAGGACTATCAGGATTTCCTTTATCTTCAGTATTCTGGCTTATTCTCGGAGGGCTATCAAATATGCGGTACAACTGGGATTCTAAAGATTTATACAGCCGGAAGTGCGGAGGATGATTATTATTCAGTCGACTTGAGATCCCTACCTATAGTGCTTCATATCTTAATTGGTATAAATTCCACCCATGTCCCCTTTGTGTTCAATTTACCCCTTATCGAAATTGCGAGGACGCAATTTTTGTAAGGTGGATGGATTGTAACACCCCACTCCCAGAATACGTACTTAGTTGCGTATTCAGATTTTTGATCGTATTTTTTCGATTTACCCTCTGTACTTATTTTGTATTATGAATTGTTTATATGATTGTTTTGTCTTAAATTTGGATTCGTGGACTCGGGGTCAGCCCTAGTCTGAACCGAAGACCCGATCCTAATGTATTACTTGATTTGGTCTTTCCGGTAATTAGATTTGACCGATTTCATTTTCAAATATTATTTTCCTATATTTTAGATTTTATATGATTTTCTGGAATTTTCCTGAATTTAATTAAATATCTTCAAAACCGGTGTCGGCCAGTGCTGCTGACCGATTCCCGGATTTTTAGTTTACAAACGGTTTAGAATTTCTAAAAGTTCCTTTAGACATTATTTCTTAAAATCATATTTTCTATCTACATACTTTTTCTGAGGATTTTATGAATTTATGAAAATTCCATCGGAGTCGGTAGCTAACTGATTCCGGGATTTTTAGTTTTAAAACTGTAAAGTATTTCTTAAAACGGATTTCACTATAATTCTTAGATTAATATTCTTGATTTTTGATAATTATTTCGGGTCGTTCCGAGATACTTGAATTTCGGACGATTCTGGTATTTTCCCGAAAGATTTCCGCATCCGCAACCGAATCCCGGGAATCCGCCACTTTCATTATCTTTCATTTTCTCTTCCAAGAGAATAATTTCCCTTTTCCATTTTCTTTTCCTTTTCCTATTTTCTTTCTCTTCCTTCCTCCACAATCCACAAGAATTCCATTTTCCAAAATTCCAATCTTTTCCAAAATCCCATTTTCCTCCACACACTTCCACCAACTTCCTCATTAATGCCCTCTTTTTCTCTCTCTTCCATGGCCAGCCAAGTGTGGCTAGGAGAGACACCTCACCTCCCCTATTTACAAAAACCCCCCTCTCTTCTATCTTATTTGCACCTCCTTCACAAAATCTAAAACCTATAAATACTTTTCCTCCTCCTTTCCTTATTCATTTTCACTTCATCTTTCTCTTTCCTCTCTTCACCAAAACCCTAACCTCCAACATCTCCTTCACCTCCACCACCTCCACCGGCGCCTCCGGCCACCACGACTCCGGCAAGAGACCCCCGAATTCCGGCCACCACTTCTTCTCACCAACACCAACAACAAAACCTCCAACCTCCACTTTCTTCTTCATCATCAACTTCCCTCACCACCACCATCACTTCATCATCAACCACTCCTTTTGGTGAGTATTTTTACTCATCAAGACTTGGCTAATTCCTAGTATACTTTTGTTTACAATTCATGTATACTTGTGCCATCAAAATCATATTTTTAGATCATCAAACACAACCATCACAAAATCTGTTCTGTGTGCTGTTTCCAGTCGATTAGTCGACTTGACCTAAGGACTAGTCGACTTGAAACCCTTAGTTGAAACGTAACCTTTTCAAGAACACAGTTTTAGTCGACTTAGGTTATTTATTAGTCGACTAGAAACCTCGATTAGTCGACTACTCCCTTGACCCTAGTCGACTAACCTTTCCTGAATCAGAAACCCAACTCTCTGTTACTCAGTATTAGTCGACTTGACATGACTGTTAGTCGACTTGAGGTGTCTGTTAGTCGACTACCCTTTCCATCCTAGTCGACTAACTTTTCCTGAAACCATAACCCAACTCTCTGGAACCCAGTTTTAGTCGACTATACCAGACTGTTAGTCGACTAACCCCTTTATTAGTCGACTACTCTTTCCACCTAGTCGACTAACTTTGGCTGTCTGTTATAGTTGATTTCTTTCTTGAATATGAACCATATCCTTGAGTCTTATATCATATACTGGTATTGTTTGACTTGTCTACTGACAAACATCATCTTCCCTTCTCTCTTTCTCTCTCCTCTTCACTCTACATATTTATATATCATATATTATGGCGCATCCCGAATTCCGTGGATTTCGGACCTTTCGGCGTTTCTGGTGATTCAGGCGAGTGTTCTCGCTCGCTACCCTCTTGCTCCCTATTTCATTGATTATGCAAATATTCTCGTTCTAGTCTCCATGTATTTTATTTCATGTTCTATATCTTTTACTGTTTTATACTATGCGTGGCCGACCCTTCGTGGTCGTTGTACTTTGGGTTACTTTTATGTTACCTTGCCATACCCTTACCTCAGACTAGTCAGTTGCATGCTTTTATTTAATACATGTATATCATCTGGCATCTAGTGTGTTATCACCTGACCACCATGCATGCTATTATTTGGCAAGACCCTCATGTTATGTCATGATTTACCCAGACTATTATCAATCTCTTGTCATGTTTGGTTGCTTGTTAAATATCATCACCTTATCATGCTATCTCTTGACACCAAGCATGATGCACCTGATTTTGATATAATTATCACGATAACGGGAATGTAGTATCTGATCTCCAGTTATGATTCTTGTTATGTATTCCAGTTATGATCCTGCTCATTCCCGAAATCTGGTAATTATGTTAATAAATCATAAAAAGGATAACTTGCACGGGAATGGGAGGAAGTGATGGATGCCGGAATGATACCTTGCTTATAGTATGGGAATGAAATATTGGCGGTAGTGTTAGTGGGACTCAGGGCCCACAGGAGATGCGTGTTAGGGGGACTTAGGGCCCTCAAACTGGTCCCAGGTGTATGGGAACTACTATAAGAAGTGATATCAGTTCTCCATCTACTTCCAATAACAACCTTGTTTTACTCGGATATGGATCTATGTGCGTTGGGACGCTAGTTCACATAGCTAGATATCAGGGTAAGACGAGTAATAATAAAGTGTCATGATAACCGGCTCTTTAAGTTGTAAGTGGAGGTATGTGGAATGGGACGCATACTAAAGCCTGCAACTTAAACGGCTATGAATCTGTGTTGTGCCTTACTATATTTGCTTGTCCGGGATTTTACTTCGGATTTTCGGTTTTATGAGTATTATCGTATTATCTGCTCATATTCAGCTTTATCCATTGTATTCACTTGCCTCTTGTTCATTATCTTATCATGCCTGAGAACAGTCGGGTTGAATGGGCTTGGGTTATGGTGACATGAGATAAAGGTATATAGATGAGGGTTTCCTTGTTTGGATTATTCCTTCGATGTACTAGTCTCATGGAACCGTAATTGAAGCCATACAATCAGATTGCTTGTCCTTGGCTTTACATGACATGTACTCACCCTTGCTCGCCACTTGGTTTTGCTTCACCACTCGCCTGGGGAGTATCATTTGACTCCCCTGGATCCTCATGTCCAGGTCATGGAGCTTGGAGCGTGTAGATTCTCCCCCTTGCGGATCAGAGTAGCGCAGTGGTAGCGTGGATCCCCAGCCGATCATCCAGAGCTCCATCCTTCCAGGCCCCCTTGTGAGTCTCTCGAGTTTTTCTTTTAAACTCGTGAGTGCCTTTCATTCTGTTCATACTTGTATATTTCCTGGTATTCTCGCATTTGCGCATATTAGTGATGTGATATTCATGTAATATTGGATCACTTCTGGTGATAACTTTGTAATTGTACTTATGTGTTGGAATGTATAATGCACCATTGCTTCCGTACTCTGATTCTTATCTGTACTGATGCTTAGCGTATATACGGGAGGGTAGTTCTGACCTACGTATATACGTTGCAGTGACGTCTCCGTATCCGCCGGGATCGGGGCGTTACAATCACTCAGTGCCGCAACACCTACAACTCTCGGACTCCCTAGTCCGTACACACCGCAAGCCCCACAAGCTCGCCGAGGCCGCACCTCAAACAACAAGTTCGCACCCGAACTCGAAACAACGCGGACACACACATCCGCCTCCTCAAAGTACAAGAAAGAACTCTTGGTGATCTAAACACTTTGATCACCAATAAAAACTCTCACAAGAACACTCCTATAGAATGAATAAGTCAATGGGTTGCTCAAGTGTTTGTGAGAAAACAAGGATGAGAATGTGTGGAGGAAAACTCAAAGAATCACTTTTAATCACTCTTGATAAACTCTCCTTTTGATTGGAAATATTTGCTCTAAAACAAGTGGAGAAAACCTCTTAAAAGAGTTGGGAAAACTGGTGAAAAATCTACTTGAAAATCTTAATCAAAACAGCCCCCAAATGCCCCATTTTATAGAGTCTGAAAAACTAGCCGTTGGGGTCTGTCAGGCCTGTCGGTCGACCCCCCGGTCGACCGGCCAACGGTCATATTTCAGACCGTTGTGCCATCGGTCGACCGGTCGGTCGACCGAGCCAGGATACAGAGAGCAAGTCTCTCTGTACGGTCGACCGCTCGGTCGACCGGGGCCTTTCCAGAGAGCAGAGCTCTCTAGACGGTCGACCGGGTCGGTTGGCCGGCCCTCCTGCCAGAACTGGCGTGCACGTCTGTGCACGTCGGTCGACCGCCCGGTCGACCGACTGAAGCCAGATCAGAAAACTTAGGGATTTAAAACTAGGTCTTTTTGAATGAAATAAAATCCCATAAAATACTGAAAAATCTACAAAAATAGTTTTACCAATATACTTTGATAAACAAACATGCTTGCACAAAATCAAGGCATGTTATAAATGATTTGGACTATTTTTGTAATATGGAAAAATTGGCTCAAATGAAAAACAGTATTTTCCAAAACTTATTTTTCTAAACTTTGTTTTTCCAAAACATCTCCAAATACAAAAATAAGATATTTAAACAACTTTGAAAGCATAGGGTGTATGGATATGATCCACTACACAAACATGATGAAATATCTATGTTTTTGACATTAAGCTCTAAACATAGTTTTGGTTAAAACATGTATATAAGAAATACCAAAAATCAAAACACATGAAGTCTTCACTTGAATACATATTTAGTTTTTGGTTAAAATTCTTTTCTAAAACAAACTAAATCAAGAGTGTGTGTGTATATGATCCTTGAGCAATCCACCGACTACTCTATCCTTTACATTTTAATCTAAACAAAATCTTCTAAAAACAAACCTAGACACAAGTCTTCATCTTCTTGAAGTCTTCTCTTGAAGCCTTCTTGACTTGGTCCAAACACCGTGCTAGTTCCAAAACTTGACTTTAAATCTTTTGTTGAAGCTATACACCTACTAAGAGCTTGATCATAAATCTGTCACTAATTAAACACAAGATCATTAGTACTATAACAACATGAGTTGATCATCATCAAAACTAGAGTGATGGGTCTTCGGGCCAACAATCTCCCCTTTTTGATGATGACAAAACTCATGAAGTTATATATGCATGGATTAAAGTAAAGCCTCAAAGAAGCTCCCCCTTAACTCATGCATAACACATAAACAAATAGATATGCAATAAAGCTCATAAACATGTATGCAAATGTATGACATGTATGCAAAAACAACATGCCAAAACAATCATAAAACTCATCAAGTTCATCTCCATACATTTGCAAATAAAACATATATGCATAAACAATCCTTTTTCACAAAAACATGCATATAGATCCAAAATCTTTCTCCCCCTTTTTGTCAATCATCAACAAAGGGGTAAAAACACAATCAACAAATTTTTCTCCCCCTTTTTGTCATGAACAATGAGATCAATAAGGGGTCAAATCAAACGGTTATATGCGATATACATTCATGAAGAGGAAGACGGTTAAGTAACTTCCCTACACATATACATTACATGAAAGAGGGATGACAAGCCCTAATTCACATAACGTATAATATGTAATGCATAAGAGGAGATGTGAAGCTCCCCCTACACACGTGTATCACATAAAGAAGAGTTTTCAAGCTCCTCAATATACAAACACTCTACATGAATCTATATGTAGAAGAGATGTTAAGCTCTCCTTGCATATAGGCAATACAAATCAAAAATCTTTTGATTTTTCTTATAAAACAAATCTTGAGACTTTTTCTTAAATTTTTATTTTCTTATTATAAACAACTTTGTGCTTTAAACATGTAAATAAATTTTAACTTAAGCACAAGACAAATCATATATATGTTTGAAAAATGAGTATATCAATTGAAATTGATACATACATATATAGAAAACAAAATATGAGTATATACAAAAATAGAGTCAAATTGATACCAATTGAAACGATTCAATGATACCAATTGAAACAATAAAAGGATCATGTGTATATCTCATAAACATTGAAGAATAAATAACTAGTTAAATTAATTTTTGAAAAACTAGTTAAAGATCCTTCAAAAACATGAAACCAAGTCATATGTTTTTCATGAATCATACCAAATACACAAGAATTGACACTCGATCTATAAAGCTCAAAAATATGTTCATGAACCAAAGTCATGACAAACAAATAAAGTGTGAGTGTTCAAAGATTATGTAAATAGCATTTTCATGAAAATAGTCAATAAGCTCAAAAACAAAATGTAAATCATTTTTCATTAAAAACAAACAAACTTCTAGGTATATGTATGATTTATCCAAATCTAACAATAAACATACATATCCCAAACATAAAAAGAGTCTATTAAAGGTATTTGCATGAAGTCAAGAGACTCACAGGTATACATGTATATTTATTAGATTTGAATTTTAAAAATACATATACATGAAGTAAAACATGAAAATAGGCAAAACAAGTATAAATGAAAGAATCATCAAAACTAGCCTATATATGTGCATATAGTGGGTACAAATGAGCATGAAGTGCAAACATATATGAATCAATTTGTTCTCACTATTTGTATATGTATAAATACAAGTTTTGATAAAAACTACATTTAAACTAGTATTTACCACATGAAGCACAAAAACATGAACATGCTATATGATGTCAAAAATGAATAAGCATGTAAATAAATTAGGAGTTTAGAAATAGTTACCAACTAAGGAACTATGTTCCAAAACTCCAAACATGGTGGTTGTCCAACCAAAACTCCTTGATAGCGGTGCATCAATTATATGTCCTTCAAGTCCATGCAACCACCACCAAGGCACCATCCCTCTCACGTCGTGTGAGAGCCCTCACCTACATCAAAAACGCAATGTGGGGGTTTTGGTACCCATTTTCTTTTGGGTCCTTGGGGGTTAGTTTTGTAAGGCACCCAAACATTTTTATTAGCAAAATTTAAACCATTTATCTTATCATAACAAAATTTTGCTAAATGGCCTTTGCGGCCACAATGTGTACACTTGTACACCTTAGGATGCTTATGTGTGTGATTGTGATCGTGACGTGCAACATAAGCATATGCATGATGATGATGTGCATGAACATGTGGAACTTGTTTCTTTGAAAATAAGGTTTCCAATCTTTTATGATTAAATGCACATGTGCTCAAAGTTGAGCTCAAACAATTTATTTTATTTTTCAAAAATTAATCTCATTTTCATCAATGGTGGCATGTAAAGCATGGTGAGATTGTGAAACAATTTTCTTCTTTTTAGAAACATTTTCTTTTTCTTTTTCACAAATTTTTCTTTTTAAAGAAGTGTTTTCATTTAAAAGAATTTCTTTTTGTTTTTCCACCAAAACAATTTTATTTTTCAGAATGGTGTTCCCTTCACATAAATCATTTAATTTAGACATCAAGGAAACATTTTCATTTTTCAAAACCTCATTCTCTTTTTCAATGCATGAAACTTTATTTTCTAATGAATCTTTTTCATTAAGCATGCAATCAAACTTCTTTTTCAAATTTTTATTTTCTTTCTTAATCATGTCATATTTTTCAAGAAGGAGTTGACAAAAAGTGCTAAGCTCATCATATGACATGTTATTATCTTCATCTACCTCGGATTCGGTAGTTACCTCAAGGGGGTTATCCCCTTGGACCATATAGCACAAGTTGGAGGTGTTGCTTCCAACGTCCGAATCGCTCCCCACATAATATAGATCCTTTTCGCCAAGGGAGGTGATGATGTTCCATGCTACAAAAGCCGAATCAATGTTAGAAACCCTAGATAAATAATCATCATTTAGGGTTGACTTTAAAGCATAAAGGGCTTTTGCATAAGCCTCAAGATTCTTGCTATTATTAACATATGAATCATTAGTGCTAGCAAGATAAACATGAATGCCTAGGGCCTTGAGGTACAAAGACATCTTAACCTTCCAAATTTGGATGTTAAGAATGTCAAACATGGGTGGTGACATGAAATCCATGGTGTGTGTAAAAATATTGTGATTAGCCTAAAAAGAGGATCTTTAACTCTAGGTTGTAAGACCCAAATTCAGAGCACTTGGCTCTGATACCAATTGTAAAGTCACCTAGAGGGGGGGTGAATAGGTGATGGCTAATCTAATGGTCACTAAATGCCAAATAATGCGAAATTAAAAACTATTATGACCTAATTAAACTTCTTACACTAAACACCACGTATAACACAAGAGTGTTGCCGAATTCCCTGTGAAGGGCTCTGGACAAACTCCTCTAGATTCCCCTCGATAAGGGTTGAGGTGCCGCATTGGCTCTCTTGGTTAAATACAAGTGTTAGCAAACAAACCCAAGCAAGTATAACAATTAAGCACACAAGTATATCATGCATGTAAGGATAAACACAATAGAAGCATGCAAGATATAAACAAGAGACAAAGAGAGAGAGAGTGTGAGCAATCGCAAACACAAGGGATTTGTTTCAAGGTTCGAGCACACTTGCTCTACATCCTCGCCTTCGACACACGAAGGATTTCCACTATAATCGATCCCACCGGATCACTCAGTGCCGCAACACCTACAACTCTCGGACTCCCTAGTCCGTACACACCGCAAGCCCCACAAGCTCGTCGAGGCCGCACCTCAAACAACAAGTTCGCACCCGAACTCGAAACAACGCGGACACACACGTCCGCCTCCTCAAAGTACAAGAAAGAACTCTCGGTGATTTAAACACTTTGATCACCAATAAAAACTCTCACAAGAACACTCTTATAGAATGAATAAGTCAATGGGTTGCTCAAGTGTTTGTGAGAAAACAAGGATGAGAATGTGTGGAGGAAAACTCAACGAATCACTTTTAATTACTCTTGATAAACTCTCCTTTTGATTGGAAATATTTGCTCTAAAACAAGTGGAGAAAACCTCTTAAAAGAGTTGGGGAAACTGGTGAAAAATTCACTTGAAAATCTTAATCAAAACAGCCCCCAAATGCCCCATTTTATAGAGTCTGGAAAACTAGCCGTTGGGGTCTGTCAGGCCTGTCGGTCGACCGCCCGGTCGACCGGCCAACGGTCATATTTCAGACCGTTGTGCCATCGGTCGACCGATCGGTCGACCGAGCCAGGATACAGAGAGCAAGTCTCTCTGTACGGTCGACCACTCGGTCGACTGGGGCCTTTCCAAAGAGCAGAGCTCTCTGGACGGTCGACCGGGTCGGTCGGCCGGCCCTTCTGCCAGAACTGACGTGCACGTCTGTACACGTCGGTCGACCGCCCGGTCGACTGGCTAAAGCCAGATCAGAAAACTTAGGAATTTAAAACTAGGTCTTTTTGAATGAAATAAAATCCCATAAAATACTGAAAAATCTACAAAAATAGTTTTACCAATATACTTTGATAAACAAATATGTTTGCACAAAATCAAGGCATGTTATAAATGATTTGGACTATATTTGTAATATGGAAAAATTGGCTCAAATGAAAAATAGTATTTTCCAAAACTTATTTTTCCAAACTTTGTTTTTCCAAAACATCTCCAAATACAAAAACAAGATATTTAAACAACTTTGAAAGCATAGGGTGTATGGATATGATCCACTACACAAACATGATGAAATATCTATGTTTTTGACATTAAGCTCTAAACATGATTTTGGTTAAAACATGTATATAAGAAATACCAAAAATCAAAACACTTGAAGTCTTCACTTGAATACATATTTGGTTTTTGGTTAAAATTCTTTTCTAAAACAAACTAAATCAAGAGTGTGTGTGTATATGATCCTTGAGCAATCCACCAACTACTCTATCCATTACATTTTAATCTAAACAAAATCTTCTAAAAACAAACCTAGACACAAGTCTTCATCTTCTTGAAGTCTTCTCTTGAAGCCTTCTTGACTTGGTCCAAACACCGTGCTAGCTCCAAAACTTGACTTTAAATCCTTTGTTGAAGCTATACACCTACTAAGATTTTGATCATAAATCTGTCACTAATTAAACACAAGATCATTAGTACTATAACTACATGAGTTGATCATCATCAAAACTAGAGTGATGGGCCTTCGGGCCAACAGTTTGTGTAGTGGATCATATCCATACACTCTATGCTTCAAATAAGTTAAATATCTTATTTTTGTATTTGGTGAAGTTTTTAGAACAACAAGTTTTGGAAAATCTACTTTGGAAAATACAGTTTTTCATTTGAGCCAATTTTTCTAAGTTACAAAAATAGTCCAAATCATTTGAAACATGCCTTGATTTTGTGCAAGCATGTTTGTTTATCAAGTAAAGTGTTAAAACTATTTTTGTAGATTTTCTGTGATTTTATGGGATTTTATGTGAGCCAAAAAGACCAAGTTTTAAATCCCAGTTTTCTGTTTCCAGGCTTCAGCCGGTCGACCGACTCGGTCGACCGAAGTCTGAAGTCGGTCGATCGGGCGGTCGACCGACGTGCACAGACGTGCACACCTTTGTGCACTGGAGGGCCGGTCGACCGACCCGGTCGACCGCCAGAGAGCTTCTGCTCTCTGGAAAACCCCGGTCGACCGAGCGGTCGACCGACAGAGAATCTGTTCTCTGTTCCAGAGGCTCGGTCGACCGGGCCGGTCGACCGAAGCCCCAACGGTCGGATTTCTGACCGTTGGCGGTCGACCAGCCGGTCGACTGACAGCTCTGTCAGACCCCAACGGCTAATTTTTCTAGCTCTATAAAAAGGGGCTTTTGGGGGCTGTTTTCTCTAAGATTTTTGGAGAGTTTTTGAGCAAGTTTTTCCTACCCTTACAAGAGGTTTTTCTCCACAAATTTGAGAGCAAATCTTTCCAATCAAAAGGAAAGTTTTATCAAGAGTGTAAAAGTGATTTCTTTGAGTTTTCCTCCACCATTTCCATCCTAGTTTTCTCACACAAACACTTGAGCTATCCATTGCTATATCTACCCTATAGGGAGTTTGTTGTGAGAGGATTTTAGGTGATCAAGAGTTGTGATCACCAAAGTTCTACTTTGTTCCTTTGAGGAGGCGGACGGTTGTGTTCGCGGTGGTTTCGAGTTCGTGTGTGAACTCCGTGTTTGAGGTGCGGCCTCGGCGAGCTAGAGAGCTTGCGGTGTGTACGGACTAGGGAGTCCGAGAGCTTGTAGGTGTTGCGACACCGAGTGATCCGGTGGGATCGATTATAGTGGAAATCCTTCAAGGTGTTGAAGGCGGGGATGTAGAGCAAGGGTGCTCGAACCTCGAAACAAATCCCTTGTGTTTGCGATTGCTCACTCTCTCTCTCTCTCTCCTTATTTATATCTTGCATGCTTCTATTGTGTTTATCTTTACATGCTTGATATTCTTATTGTGCTTAATTGTTATATGCTTGGGGATTGTTTGCTAACACTTGTATTCAACCAAGAGAGCCAACGCGGCACCTCAACTCTTATTTAGAGGAATCTTGAGGAGTTAGTCCAGAGCCCTTCACGGGGAATTCGGCTAC
The DNA here is from genome assembly GCA_038442645.1 of Agave tequilana. Lineage (NCBI taxonomy): Eukaryota > Viridiplantae > Streptophyta > Magnoliopsida > Asparagales > Asparagaceae > Agave > Agave tequilana. The sequence goes on along the minus strand of JAVJIF010001327.1, from coordinate 202,818 downwards.
ACTCTTGTGTTATACGTGGTGTTTAGTGTAATAAGTTTAGTTTGTATCATAATAGTTTTTAATTCCGCATTTAGTGACCATTAGATTAGCCATCACCTATTCACCCCCCTCTAGTTGACTTTACAATTGGTATCAGAGCCAAGTGCTCTGAATTTGGGTCTTACAACCTAGAGTTAAAGATACTCATTTTTAGGCTAAGCACAATATTTGTACACACACCATAGACTTCATGACACCTCCCACCTTTGACATCCTTAACATCCAAACTTGGAAGGTTAAGATGTCTTTATTCCTCAAGGCCCTAGGCATTCATGTTTATTTTGTCACTACTAGAGATTCTTATTGTTTAGATGGCAAAAATATTGAGGCTAATGCAAAAGCCCTACATGCTTTAGAATCTACCCTAAATGATGATTATTTATCTAGGGTTTCTAACATTGATTCGGCTTTTGTAGCATGGAACACCCTCACCTCCCTTGGCGAAAACGATCAATACTATGCGGGGAGCGACTCGGATGTTAAAAGCAACACCTCCAACATGTGCTACATGGTCCAAGGGGATAACCCCCTTGAGGTAAACACCGAATCCGAGCTAGATGAAGATGTTGATATGTCCTATGATGAGCTTACATCTTTTTGTCAACAACTTCTAGAAAAGTATGACATGCTTAGAAAAGATAATAAGAAAATAAAAAATAAAATTGATTGCTTGTCAAAAGAAAAGGATTCTTTTCAAACAAGATTTGAAAATGTTTTAAAAGAAAATGAGTCTTTTAAAAATAAAATTGCATGTTTTGAAAAAGATAATGAAAATTTGAAAAATGAAAATGTTTCCTTAATGTCTAAATTGAATGATCTTTGTGAAGGAAACACTTCATTGAAAAATAAAATTGTTTTGGTGGAAAAACAAAAAGAAGTTGCTTTTCAAGAAAACACTTCTTTAAAAAGAAAAATTATTGAAAATGAAAAAGAAAATGTTTTTCAAAAGAAAAAGAAAAATGATTGTCAATCTCACCATGCTTTTCATGCCACCATTGATAAAAATGAGATTAACAATTTGAAAAATAAAATTAATTGTTTGAGCTCAACTTTGAGCACATGTGCATTTAACCACTCTACATTGGAGTCTTTGTTTTCAAAGAAACAAACTCCATATATTCATGCACATCATCCTCATCATGCATATGCTTATGTTGCACGTCATGCTCACACTCACACTCATATGCATACTAAGGTGTACAAATGTACACATTGTGGCCACAAAGGCCATTTAGCAAAGTTTTGTTATGATAAGATAAATGTTTTAAATTTTGCTAAGAAAAATGTTTGGGTTCCTTACAAAGCTAACCCTCAAGGACCCAAAAGAAAATGGGTACCAAAATCTCCACCTTTGGTTTTTGATGTAGGTGAGGGCTCTCAAAAAACGTGAGAGGAATGGTGCCTTGGTAGTGGATGTATGGACTTGATGGATACACATTTGATGCACCGCTATCAAGGAGGTTTGGTGGGACAACCACCATGTTTGGAGATTTGGAGCATAGTTCCTTGGTTTGGTAACTATCTCTAAAACTCTTAATTTATTTACATGCTTATTCATTTGTAATATCATATAGCATGTTCATGTTTTATTTATTTATTTTTGTGTTTCATGTGGTATATACTAGTTTAAATGTAGTTTCTATCAAAAAACTTGTATTTATACATGTACAAATAGTGAGCAACAAATTGATTCATATATGTTTGCACTTCATGCTCATTTGTACCCACTATATGCACATGCATAGGCTAGTTTTGATGATTCTCTCATTTACACTTGTTTTGCCTATTTTCATGTTTTACTTCATGTATATGTAATTTTTATTCAAATCTAATAAATATACATGTATACCCCATGAGTCATTTACCTTCATGCAATTTGCATTATGGACTCTTTTCATGTTTGGGATATGTATGCATATTGTTAGTTTTGGATAAATCATACATATACCTAGAAGCTATGTTTAAATGAAAATGTATTTTCATTTTGTTTTGATTAATAAAATGATATTTATATTTTGAGCTTCATTGATTAATTTCATGAAAATGCTAATTACATGATTCTTGAACACTCACACTTCATTTGTTTTGTCATGACCTTGTTTCATGTACATCTTTATGAGCTTTATGAGCTTTATCGATTTTGAGTGTCAACTCTTGTGTATTTGGTTTGATTCATGAAAAACATATATTTTGGTTTCATGTTTTGAAGGATCTTTAACTAGTTTTTTAAAAATTATTTTAACTAGTTATTGTTCTTCATTTGGTAGTGATTTTCAATGCTAAAATATTTTCAAAACCTATTTTGAAAACCCCTACCTATTCTCTTTATGGGCGGATGGCTGGGCGAGTATGCCTTGTAAGCTTTATTGGAAAATCCTTTACCTTGTGCATATAAAGGGTGGTAGGTTATGAGTTATATACTTGATTTACATTATTATTTTCAATTGGTATCATTTGATCTTTTCAATTGGTATCTAAATTGATATTTTTGTATATACTCATATTTTGTTTATATATATGTATCTTTCAATTTCGAATAATATCAATTTTTATTGGTATTCTATTTTTCATACATATATATGATTTTCATGTGCTTGCTTTACAATGGGTTTACATATTTAAAACACAAAATTAGTTTATGCTAAGCTTGATCTAAAATTTTATTTTCAATTGGTATCTCAATTGACATTTTAATAAAGCTTATGCATGGTTTTTCAATTGATATCAATATGTTTCTATTTCAAATTTGTTATAAATTTACAATTGGTATCAATATGTATTACCTATTTGAAAAATTCAAAATTTGTAATGTTTATTTACAATTGGTATCAACATGATTTTTTTTCAATTGGTATCTTAAAATTTGATCACAAGTGGTACCTTAAATTTTTTATGATTTACTAAGATATCTCAAAATTTGTTTTATTGAGAAAAATTCAAAATTTTATTAGAACAATTAAAAATCAAAACATTTTTTATTTGTATTGCCTATATGCAAGAAGAGCTTAACATCTCTTCTACATATAGATTCATGTTGAGTGTATCTAATATTGAGGAGCTTGACAACTCTTCTTTTTGCGGTACACGTGTGTAGGGGGAGCTTCACATCTCCTCTTATGCATTGCATATTATACTGAAAAACACCTAGAGGGGGGGGTGAATAGGTGTAAGTGCTAATCTAGAAACTTAATGCAAACTATGTGCGCTAAATGCGGAAGCTAATGCAAATTATGCACAAACTAATACAATACAACAAGTGTAGCCGAATTCCCCTTTCGAGGCTCTGGACTAACTCCCCTTGATTCCCCTTGAAATGGGTTGAGGCGCTATGTGAAGCTCTTGTTGGATGAGTACAAGTTAGGCACACACACACAAGCAATCCAAGCAATAAGAAATATGTGCACACACAATCAAGCCAAGCAATCAAGGATAAATTACAATATGAAAGATGCAAGGCAACACAAGCAATGTATATAATATGAATGCTATGAAAGTATGATGCTTGTATGAAATGATGCTTTGCACAAATGTAAAGAGAGAGAGTTAGAGAGACAATGGATCAAAACGCAAACACCAAGATTTGTTTCGAGGTTCGAGCACCTTGCTCTACATCCCCGCCTACACCACCGTGTAGGATTTCCACTATCTCAACTCCCACCGAGGGAACCTCTACCAAAGAGGATTTCTTACAACTCTACGAGAACCAAACTCCTCTCTCAACAACAACCTCCTCACAACCGAGGGGTTAGGCCCGTAGCCAATACAACAACCAATCCACACACCTCTACCGAAGAGGCTCACAACCAAACACTATCACCTCTACCTAAGAGGGATCCACAACACAATCACCCGATCACCTCTACCGAAGAGGGATTCTCAAGTATAAGGGTGTTTACAACAATGAGGTTTACAACAAACAACCTCAAACACTTCTCTTTCTTTTTCTCTTATCTTTTTCCACAAAAACAAGATCCTAATAGTTTAGGATAGAAGATAGCTCAAGTGTGGAAAACTAGGTGTTTGGAAAACTAGCAACAAAGAAAATCACTTGGGAAAATCCTTCCAAAAGATATAGAATGAAAACCAAGACAAATCTCCCAAAATATTCTTTTCTTTAATTTTTCCAAAAACCTAAAACAATAAAGATTGAAGAATTAAAGCCCCAAACACTTTTGAAAACTTGTTTTAAAAACTCTAGAAACCAGAAATTTTTCTCCTTAAAAAACTTTTCCAAAATCCCCAAAGAGATGGGTTTATATAGTCCCTATACAAAACTAGCCGTTAGGCTGAGTTGGCAGTCTGACAGACTGCCGGTCGACCGGTCCGGTCGACCGCCAACGGTCAGATTTGTGACCGTTGGGCAACAGCGGTCGACCGGCCCGGTCGACCGAAACAAACCGAGAGCAGCGCTCTCAGACCCGGTCGACCGGCCCGGTCGACCGTCCACTGTGCCTAACAGACGTGCACATCTGTGAACGTCGGTCGACCGGATCGGTCGACCGGCCCTTGGTGCGGTCGACCGTCCCGGTCGACCGACCAGCCTGTCAGCACAAAACCAGGTCAGAAATTTTGGGAAAAATATTTTATAGAAATCTTTTATCTCTTTAAAAATACCATAAAAATTGTTTTATCATTTTATATTGAAACTCAAACAAGTGATAAAAATTTCAAGACAATATATCAATATATCAATTCATTTTTGTGTCTTGCCAATTTTATCAAAAACAAAACTTGTATTTTTACCAAACTTGATTTTTCAATAACATGAATAGGGATATCAAAATAAGTTTGTTTACCAAGTTAAAGCATGTATGTATAAATAGAAAACATCTACTATACATATAAAACATGTAAACTTGTTTTGATCAAACTATTCATGAAAACTCATATCGGTTACCGAAAAACCAATATCCAAAACATAAATCTTTTGTGTGTGTTTTGTGCACTTGAGCATATCAACTAAACTAAGCTTTACAAATATGGATCTAAAACTCAAACTCTAAACTAGATACCTAAGTCTTCTTGACGATCTTCATCTTCAAGTAGACTCGGTCCAAACTCCGTGATTCTCCAAGTGCAAAGGTATGATCTTTAAGCTTTGGCACCGGAATCATCATGAATAGCTTCTAATCATCTTGTTGAAGCTAATCACCAACCTAATATCCTGTTAATGATCTGAAACTTAGAAACACAAGAATATTAGTAAACATAACTACATGAGTGTTGATCATCATCAAAACTAGAGTGGAAGGCCATTGGGCCAACAATCTCCCCCTTTTTGATGATGACAAAACTCATGGAGTTATATATGCATGGATTAAAGATAAGCTTCAAGGAAGCTCCCCCTTAACTCATGCATAACAAATGAATAAATAAATATGCAATGAAAGCTTATGATTCTAAACAAGAGACATACATATTTTTCATATCTTATTGTTTATTTGCTTATGCATGAACTCAATATATGTAAAAACATAAAGAAGCATATATAAACTCTAGATACCAATTACAACAAAGCTTTGGATATCAATTAAACTTAATAAACAATTAAACTTAATATTCTTGATATTAAAACATAATATATGCATATAAAACATAAGTATGCATATAAAACTCAAATACTTCTCCCCCTTTTTGTCAATCATCAACAAAGGGGTAAACAATCAAAACCATAGATAAAATGAGGGGTAAAAATCTTTCTCCCCCTTTTTGTCAATCAAAACAATGCAAATAATGTTCTCCCCCTTTTTGTCTAAAACAAAAAACAAAATCAATAAGGGGTGACTACAAACATGATATCAATTAAAAATATGTCAATGAAGCATCTTGATACCAATAAACAAGAATCAATATATGTTATATGCTATATACATTCATGAAGAGGAAGACGCTAAGTTAGCTTTCCTACACATATGCATTACATGAAGAAGGGATGACAAGCCCCAATTCACATAACACATATTATGTAATGCATAAGAGGAGATGTGAAGCTCCCCCTACACACGTATATCATATAAAGAAGAGTTGTCAAGCTCCTCAATTTATAATATACTCAACATGAATCTATATGTAAGAGAGATGTTAAGCTCTCCTTGCATATAGGAAATACAAATCAAAACTTTGAATATTTTCTTTAAACAAAATTTTGTAAATACCAATTGTAATTAAACATAACAAATTTTGAATGTTTAAACACAAATTTTGATACCAATTGTAAGAATATATTTCATTTTGAAAAACATATAAACAAATTTGATGTTGATATCATATGTTCAAAATAACAACTTTTGATCATAAAGAGTGGGAGTACAAATACCAATTGAAATACAAAATCAAATTTTCTCCCCCTTTATGAAATACAAACTAAAGTCATGCATAGTCTTGATAACAATTTAAAAGTAATCAATTTAAGCAAAATTGAAACTCAAGCACTAGCATAAACACAAACATATATATGTATGAAAAAAAAGATACCAATAGAAATTGATATACTTGGAATTTAAAGCATACATACATACAAAACATATATGAGTATACAAGAAGATCAAAATGATACCAATTGAAAGAGTTCAATGATACCAATTGACATAACAATAAGTTCAAGTGTATACATCATATTATCTACCACCCAATCATAATTCAAGTTTTAAAGATTTTCAATTTAGGGCATACATGAACATGATCTCCCATCCTACCGCCCTTAGAAGGTAGGGGTTTTCAAAGATAGATTTGAAAATGTAGTTTTATTTGAAAATCACTACCAAAATGAAGAACACCGCAACTAGTTAAATGGAAAACTTGTTAACTAGCACGAAATCCTTCAAGCAAGGAATAAAACAAAAATGAAATTCACATGATAATCATCACTCTAACCAATAAAGCATAACTCATGAGAAACAAAACATGAGCAATAGATATGAGTGTACAAATAATATGTGAAGATCATAATCATGAAAAATATTTCATTAAGCTCAATTATTCCTTAAAACATAATTCCATTAAAAACATGAAAAATCATATAAAACTCCTTATTTAATCTTCAAGGCATATGTATGTCTAATACAAGCTAAAATATACATACATATCCAAAACTCAACGAGTCCACTAAATGAATATTCATGAAGGCACGTGGCTCAAAAGGATGTATATGTATAAGATTAGTTTGAACTAGATGGACATATACATGAAGTTAAACATAAATACATGAAACATGAAAAACTAAATTTTCATCACAACAAATTTCATTTCAAGGTATATGTATGAATTGTCAAACATGAAGTATACATACATATCCCTAAACACAATTGAGTCCAAATATAGATTTGCATGAAAGGCAAATGACTCAAGGGGTATACATGTATATCTTAAAGTTTGGCAATACAAACATATACATGAAGTGAAACACACAATCATAAAACAAATTCAAAAATGGAATACAAGTTTGAAATGTATGAATCATCAAAACTAGACTATACTAGCACATCTAATGGGTTCAAATAAGCAATCAAGCTCAACATATATAGATTTATTTGTAGCCCACTCTATGTACAAGTATATAACTAGTCTTAATGAAAACAAACATCTAAACATATATTCAAAACATGAAACATCAAAACAAATATAAAAGTCATCATGATAAAACTAAAACATGATTACTATGTAAATTCACATGTATTAGATTCATGATGTACATTATAGCTTAAACAAAAGTGAGAACACTAAATATGGGTTCATATAAGCATATGTGTCTCAAATACTATACATGTATGTCAAGGATCTAATAAACATGGAATGAACATACTAATCCATAGACATCAAAAAAATATGCTATAAACTATCAAAACATGCTATAAACAATGAAGTGGAAAGCATGTAAACATAATAAATGGGAGTAAAGGATTGTTACCAAAACCGAAGAAGCAACTTTCCTTGTCTCCAAAACATGGTGGTCATCTCCACCAAATCTTCCCTTGAAAGTGATGCATCCAATTTGATTTCCATGAAGTCCGGAACGCATCCACTCCAAGGTGTCATCACTCTCACGTCATGTGAGAGCCCACACCTACATCAAAAATAGGACGGGTGGTCTTTGGTACCCATTTCTTATTGGGTCCATGGGGGTTAGTACCTTCTCTAACCCAAACAAATTTCTTTGCTAAATTTGAAACATTTAATCTATCATAACAAAATTTAGCAAGGTGGCCCTTACGTCCACAATGTGTACATGTGTACACATGAGCATACATGGTGTGATGGTGTCCGTGAGGAGCATGTGTATGCCGTGATGGGTGTGCATGCATAAAGGATGGAACTTGTTTCTTTCGAACCAAGGTTTCCAACCGTGTGTGGTTCATGGCACATTGGCTCATAGTGGAGCCCAAACAATCTACTCTCTTCTTTAACATACAAATATCATCATTGATCCTAGAAGAAGAGGTACATGCATTAGGTAGACTAGATGAAGAAGCTACACTAGCATGGCAAACATGTGCATCAATTTAATTTTGCAAAACAATATTCTTATCTAAACAAACATTCAACTCATTTGAAATAAAAAATGATTTTGTTTTTCAAAGCAACATTCTCTTTTAAAACAAAATCAACTTTAGAAGACAAATTTTCATTTTTCTTCAAAAGAGTTTCACAATCATTTTTAGACTTTAAAAATTTATTTTCTTTTAAAGCAAGTTCCAATTGAGATCTCAATGAATCCCTTTCATTATAGACCTCAACCTTCTCTTGCAAAACATTGTCAAGTCTAGCATGCAAACACTTATTTTCTTTTTCAATTTCTAGACTTTTCTTTTTCAAAATCTTATATTTTTCAATTAACTTTTCACATACTATTGAAAGTTCTTCATTTAGAGCATGGGGATCAACAATATCATTACTAGAAGAACTAGCATCATCATCACTATCTAAGTGGGGTTCCGAATGTACCTCAAGGGAGTCATTCCCTTGGACCATATAGCATTGTTGTGGCTCGGATTCTCCACTAGATTCCTCTTCTTGTTGGATTTGGACTTGAAGCTTGGAGGTGTTGGTGGTTGTTGTCAACTTGTTCCACACTGCAAAAGCGGAATCAAGATTAGAAACACGTAAAAGATATTCTTTAGGTAAAGTGCTTCTAATGGCCTCTAGGGCTTGTGCATTGGCCCCTATATGATTGCAATCACCAAGATAACATCTCTTGGTGGCCGCAAGGAAAACATGCAAACCTAGGGTCTTTAGGTACATGGACATCCTATACTTCCAAACATCAATGTTGGAAGGGTCAAAGTTAGGAGGGGTCATGAAGTCCATGGTAAACTATATATGAATGTGCAAATGAGATTAGCAAGCAAATGGATCACTCCTAGGATGTTAAGCCTAAGTATCAGGAGCACTAGCTCTGATACCAATTGAAAAACACCTAGAGGGGGGGGTGAATAGGTGTAAGTGCTAATCTAGAAACTTAATGCAAACTATGTGCACTAAATGCGGAAGCTAATGCAAATTATGCACAAACTAATACAATACAACAAGTGTAGCCGAATTCCCCTTTCGAGGCTCTGGACTAACTCCCCTTGATTCCCCTTGAAATGGGTTGAGGCGCTATGTGAAGCTCTTGTTGGATGAGTACAAGTTAGGCACACACACACAAGCAATCCAAGCAATAAGAAATATGTGCACACACAATCAAGCCAAGCAATCAAGGATAAATTACAATATGAAAGATGCAAGGCAACACAAGCAATGTATATAATATGAATGCTATGAAAGTATGATGCTTGTATGAAATGATGCTTTGCACAAATGTAAAGAGAGAGAGTTAGAGAGACAATGGATCAAAACGCAAACACCAAGATTTGTTTCGAGGTTCGAGCACCTTGCTCTACATCCCCGCCTACACCACCGTGTAGGATTTCCACTGTCTCAACTCCCACCGAGGGAACCTCTACCAAAGAGGATTTCTTACAACTCTAGGAGAACCAAACTCCTCTCTCAACAACAACCTCCTCACAACCGAGGGGTTAGGCCCGTAGCCAATACAACAACCAATCCACACACCTCTACCGAAGAGGCTCACAACCAAACACTATCACCTCTACCTAAGAGGGATCCACAACACAATCACCCGATCACCTCTACCGAAGAGGGATTCTCAAGTATAAGGGTGTTTACAACAATGAGGTTTACAACAAACAACCTCAAACACTTCTCTTTCTTTTTCTCTTATCTTTTTCCACAAAAACAAGATCCTAATAGTTTAGGATAGAAGATAGCTCAAGTGTGGAAAACTAGGTGTTTGGAAAACTAGCAACAAAGAAAATCACTTGGGAAAATCCTTCCAAAAGATATAGAATGAAAACCAAGACAAATCTCCCAAAATATTCTTTTCTTTGATTTTTCCAAAAACCTAAAACAATAAAGATTGAAGAATTAAAGCCCCAAACACTTTTGAAAACTTGTTTTAAAAACTATAGAAATCAGAAATTTTTCTCCTTAAAAAACTTTTCCAAAATCCCCAAAGAGATGGGGTTTATATAGTCCCTATACAAAACTAGCCGTTAGGCTGAGTTGGCAGTCTGACAGACTGCCGGTCGACCGGTCCGGTCGACCGTCAACGGTCAGATTTGTAACCGTTGGGCAACAGCGGTCGACCGGCCCGGTCGACCGAAACAAACCGAGAGCAGCGCTCTCAGACCCGGTCGACCGGCCCGGTCGACCGTCCACTGTGCCTAACAGACGTGCACATCTGTGCACGTCGGTCGACCGGATCGGTCGACCGGCCCTTGGTGCGGTCGACCGTCCCGGTCGACCGACCAGCCTGTCAGCACAAAACCAGGTCAGAAATTTTGGGAAAAATATTTTATAGAAATCTTTTATCTCTTTAAAAATACCATAAAAATTGTTTTATCATTTTATATTTAAACTCAAACAAGTGATAAAAATTTCAAGACAATATATCAATATATCAATTCATTTTTGTGTCTTGCCAATTTTATCAAAAACAAAACTTGTATTTTTACCAAACTTGATTTTTCAATAACATGAATAGGGATATCAAAATAAGTTTGTTTACCAAGTTAAAGCATGTATGTATAAATAGAAAACATCTACTATACATATAAAACATGTAAACTTGTTTTGATCAAACTATTCATGAAAACTCATATCGGTTACCGAAAAACCAATATCCAAAACATAAATCTTTTGTGTGTGTTTTGTGCACTCGAGCATATCAACTAAACTAAGCTTTACAAATATGGATCTAAAACTCAAACTCTAAACTAGATACCTAGGTCTTCTTGACGATCTTCATCTTCAAGTAGACTCGGTCCAAACTCCGTGATTCTCCAAGTGCAAAGGTATGATCTTTAAGCTTTGGCACCGGAATCATCATGAATAGCTTCTAATCATCTTGTTGAAGCTAATCACCAACCTAATATCCTGTTAATGATCTGAAACTTAGAAACACAAGAATATTAGTAAACATAACTACATGAGTGTTGATCATCATCAAAACTAGAGTGGAAGGCCATTGGGCCAACATATACGTTATGTGAATTAGGGCTTGTCATCCCTCCTTCATGTAATGTATATATGTAGGGAAGTTACTTTACCGTCTTCCTCTTCATGAATGTATATCGCATATAACTCTTTATTGATTGCTTTGATTTGACCCCTTAATGATCTCTTTGTTTATGACAAAAAGGGGGAGAAAAATTTGATGATTTTGTTTTTACTTTAACCCCTTTGTTGATGATTGACAAAAGGGGGAGAAGTATTTTGGTATATATGCATGTTTTCCTTTCTTTATTCATAAAGGGGGAGTAGTATTTATGTTTATGCATATATGTTTTGTTTTGCAAATAGGAGAAAAAGAATTTGATGTGTTTTATGCTTGTTAGCATGTTTTATCTCCATACATTTGCATACATGATTATGAGAATTATTGCATATCTATTTGTTTATGTGTTATGCATGAGTTAAGGGGGAGCTTCTTTGAAGCTTTACTTTAATCCATGCATATATAACTTCATGAGTTTTGTCATCATCAAAAAGGGGAGATTGTTGGCCCAAAGGCCCATCACTCTAGTTTTGATGATGATCAACTCATGTAGTTATAGTACTAATGATCTTGTGTTTAATTAGTGACAGATTCATAATCAAGATCTTAGTAGGTGTGTAGCTTCAACAAAGGATTTAAAGTCAAGTTTTGGAGCTTACACGGTTTGATTCAAGAGCTTGTGCATCAAGACCACATCAAGTACTCAAGAGGAGTCTAGCTCTATGGATCATGTTTGGACCAAGTCAAGAAGATGAGAAGACTTCAAGTGAAGACTTCAAGAAGATGAAGGCTTGTGTCTAGGTTTGTTTAAGATTTTATTTTTAGTTAAAATGTAAAGGATAGAATAGTTGGTGGATTGCTCAAGTACATATATACACACACACTCTTGATTTAGATAAGTTTTTATAAAAGAATTTTCAGTTTAGAAAAGACTTTTTATTTTGGAAAAATACGGTTTTGGTTAAAGACTATATAAATCGTTTTTAGAGCTTAATGTCAAAAACATAGATATTTCACCATGTTTGTGTAGTGGATCATATCCATACACTCTATGCTTCAAATGAGTTTAAATATCTTGTTTTTGTATTTGGTGAAGTTTTTAGAAAAACAAGTTTTGGAAAATCTACTTTGGAAAATACAGTTTTTCATTTGAGCCAATTTTTCCAAGTTACAAAAATAGTCCAAATCATTTGAAACATGCCTTGATTTTGTGCAAGCATGTTTGTTTATCAAGTAAAGTGTTAAAACTATTTTTGTAGATTTTCTGTGATTTTATGGGATTTTATGTGAGCCAAAAAGATCAAGTTTTAAATCCCAGTTTTCTGTTTCCAGGCTTCAGCCGGTCGACCGACTCGGTCGACCGAAGTCTGAAGTCGGTCGATCGGGCGGTCGACCGACGTGCACAGACGTGCACGCCTTTGTGCACTGAGGGCCGGTCGACCGACCCGGTCGACCGCCAGAGAGCTTCTGCTCTCTGGAAAACCCCGGTCGACCGAGCGGTCGACCGACAGAGAATCTGTTCTCTGTTCCAGAGGCTCGGTCGACCGGGCCGGTCGACCGAAGCCCCAACGGTCGGATTTCTGACCGTTGGCGGTCGACCGGCCGGTCGACCGACAGCTCCCAACGGCTAGTTTTTCTAGCTCTATAAAAAGGGGCTTTTGGGGGCTGTTTTCTCTAAGATTTTTGGAGAGTTTTTGAGCCAGTTTTTCCTACCCTTACAAGAGGTTTTTCTCTACAAATTTGAGAGCAAATATTTCCAATCAAAAGGAAAGTTTTATCAAGAGTGTAAAAGTGATTTCTTTGAGTTTTTCTCCACCATTTCCATCCTAGTTTTCTCATACAAACACTTGAGCTATCCATTGCTATATCTACCCTATAGGGAGTTTGTTGTGAGAGGATTTTAGGTGATCAAGAGTTGTGATCACCAAAGTTCTACTTTGTTCCTTTGAGGAGGCGGACGGTTGTGTTCGCGGTGGTTTCTAGTTCGTGTGTGAACTCTGTGTTTGAGGTGCGGCCTCGGCGAGCTAGAGAGCTTGCGGTGTGTACGGACTAGGGAGTCCGAGAGCTTGCAGGTGTTGCGACACCGAGTGATCCGGTGGGATCGATTATAGTGGAAATCCTTCAAGGTGTTGAAGGCGGGGATGTAGAGCAAGGGTGCTCGAACCTCGAAACAAATCCCTTGTGTTTGCGATTGCTCACTCTCTCTCTATCTCCTTATTTATATCTTGCATGCTTCTATTGTGTTTATCTTTACATGCTTGATATTCTTATTGTGCTTAATTGTTATATGCTTGGGGATTGTTTGCTAACACTTGTATTCAACCAAGAGAGCCAACGCGGCACCTCAACTATTATTTAGAGGAATCTCGAGGAGTTAGTCCAGAGCCCTTCACGGGGAATTCGGCTACACTCTTGTGTTATACGTGGTGTTTAGTGTAATAAGTTTAGTTTGCATCATAATAGTTTTTAATTCCGCATTTAGTGACCATTAGATTAGCCATCACCTATTCACCCCCCCTCTAGGTGACTTTACAAAAGGTTCACAGAGAGAGAGAGAGAGAGAGAGAGAGCTATAAGCACTTAGGTGTTAAAACAGAGTTCTTTTCTTATTGTCTCTTTTTTTAGAGCAATTTGAAGCGGATTTCGAAATTTGTCGTTCAACTGGTCAGAGGAGAACAAGAATCAATCTTTATTGTCACATCAAGAACCGAGCCTTAAACAAAAGGGAGATCTAGATATTCTCTTCTTTTTTAATCGGATTAAATCCGTTGTAATTTCATCCGTTCAAAGAATTTTACTTTGAATTTTTCTGATAAAATAAAAGTTGGCCACTCCGCTGGAGACTTCATTCTCTACTAATGAGAATGTTGTGGCGCAAGCTGACGTCAAACTCCTCGGGAGAACAGTGGAATCACTCGTCGTTGAATTCGACCAAGGAAAATTCGAGGAATTTCTTTCCTCAGGCTCCGCTAGCTCCAAGATAATGCAGTAGTACCGCAAAATCTCTTCGGGGAGTCGCTCTCAAATCTCATCAGAGATTTCTCTAGAAGTGGCTCGCATTCCTGCTCAGAACGCAAGCAGTGCCACTTTTAATGAGGTTCTGGAAATCTCTTATCCAGCCCACGTGACCCGCATCAACATCTCCCAAGAGACTCGCAGGGCTAATGCATCGGCACACGATCAAAGCGATGGTGAAGATCAATCTCGTCATCACTCTCCTCTCTGAACTTCGCAATTTCAGGTAGTCGAGGGTTTCCAATAACTCTTGGGACTCAACCGGAATGCTGAACGTCGCCGACGGCATCACGCTCATCAGCAACAGATCGAAAACTCTACAGAAGCAATCTGTTCTGCAGATACAGAACGCGAGGTTCAGACCCACGTTTCTTTGAAGCAACGTGAGGTCTGCGTTTTTGTTCCAAAACGCAAGACTCGCGTTCCTCAAATGCACGTTTTGGCATCCAAACACGAGACCCGCATTCTGCCTGCTCCAAAATGCGAGACCCGTGTTCCACCTGTACCAGAACGCGACTCCCGCATTTCTGATACCAAATGTGAGGTCCGCATCAGAGGCAAACTCAGCAACGCTTAAGGTCCATGTTTCAACACCATGTAAGGTTCGTATTTCAACAAAGAAATGTGAGGTCTACGTTCAAACCGGCATGTCTCTAAGACATACTGAGCCAAGAAGCCCTCAACCCATGGTTTGAGGCCAGTTCTTCATATGCCCACGTAATGGATCTGAGGGACTACCAGACAAAGAGGAGGGGTGTTTACCAAATCACTCCTCGATGCCACTGCAAGCAGCTCATCTCAGCAGTATTTTCTGATTGCCATTGCGACTTTCAAATAACCAAGCCCTCAGTTTTTAGCCAGTTGTCAGTGGCTTCAAACTCGGTGTAGAGACCACGATCCTGGAGGAAGAAGTCATTCTTTGACATCGAATATTCGAAGGTAACTGCAAACATGGTGGGGCCGAGTTCCATACCAAGCAAGTTTAAAGAGAAGCAAATGGCTGTCAGTTCAGAGGAGTCAGATGTTGACCGATCTCCAGGCATGAAGGATCTTTTTGAACCTGAAGGGGCCGACCGACACACTCAGACCCGTACGGGAGTGATTGTCTCAATTGACTATAGTTTGTTGGTCAGGGAATTGATGTGAATGATGAGCACTCCGCCAATGTCGAATCTAAGTTTTGGAATTCTAGCTTGGAGACAACAATCTTTGTTTACATGGTGGGCACTCCCGAAGAAGTGGCCAAGCGATTTGAGAGTAGGCTCGAGTTCAAAAGGAACAGTTCGAAATGATTCGAGATCAGCAAGAATCTATCAACGCTCTTAAGCAGATGTTCTTATAACTACTTAAGAAGAAGATAAAATCAAAAGGCAAAACTCCTTCCAACAAAATCTAAAAGCAAAAGGAAGGAAAGGGAAAGCTCATCCTCTACAAACATTAAGAGTGAAGGGCATTTCAACTCTGAGCTCCCCAAATCTTCAACTGAAGAAGAGGATAACTCAGAAATGGATCTCGTCATTCCAAGAGGATGAGTGAATTGGAGAAACGTCTCGAAGCCCTTGCAAACCGAGGTGGCTTTCAAGATGTGGGGATAATCTGACCCTACCCAGCGGAATGGGATACGACTCCATACCTTCCAAGTTCAAGACACTGACCCTCCATACTTTCGTTGGTAAAGGGTCACCGAACCAGCACATATACTACTTTAATCTCAAACTGGGAATGTAATATCGAACGATGCCATCATGGCTCATTTGTTCATTGGCACCCTCAAGGGGATCGCCTTTGAGCGGTTTATGAAGTTGCCTGCAAGTTCCATTAAGACTTGGGCCGACTTGAAAAAGCTCTTTTTAGCCCGCTTCTTTGAAGATGATACGGAGGTAGCGATGCCGACTCTCATTGCCACAAAGCAAAAGAAAGGAGAGTCTATCAAAACCTTTGTCGAGAGATTTCAGAGTATGGCGCTCCGTTGTCCACGTGGCATGTCCTAGCCAATGCTGGCAGAAATATGCCACCATAACTTGCAAACTGCACTCCTCGCTCAGACAAGAGTAGCAGAATGCCGCACTTGCAAGCAGTTGGTGCTATAAGGCGAACAGGTGAAAGAAATCATCGCCAGGCTCAAGGTTGAGAAAAAGATAGCAAAACAAGTCTGACGTGACGCACGCCAGTCTTCTTAACCAAGGAAAAGAGATACTCTGGTAACAGAGATTAAGTCACCTTCGAAGCCCAAGTCAGTCAGAGGGGGTGGAGCTCTCGACCAAGTACGTGCCAATAAACTATACTTCTTCAAGGATGAGCACATGGTTTCTCTAATCAAGTTATTCCAAAAGAGTAACAAACTCAAATTGCTAGAGGCCAAACGCCCTGAAGAGGCGAGGAAAACAGGTGATCCTAAATATTGTTTATATCACAGGATGCTGGGATTGAAATCACCTAGAGGGGGGTGAATAGGTGACTAGCTAATCTAATGGTGAATTAATGCTGAATTAAAACTATTTATGCAAACTAAAAATTCTTAAGCTAAACACACCAAGTATAACCTAAGAGTGTAGCCGAATTTCCCATGAAGGGCTCTGGACTATCTCCTCAAGATTTCTCTAGATAAGAGTTGAGGTGCCGATTTGGCTCTCTTGGTTGAATACAAGTGTGAGCAAACAATCCCCAAGCATATAACAATATAAGCACAAATATATCAAGCAAGCAAAGATATGAGCAATAATCATAAGCAAGATATAAAGACAAGTGAGAGATAGGGAGAGAGAGCAATCGCAAACACGGAAGAATTATTTCGAGGTTCGAGCACACTTGCTCTACGTCCCCGCCTTCAACACTATGAAGGATTTTCACTAAAAACCGATCCCACCGGATTACTCGGTACCGCAACACCTACAAGAGAGTTCACACTAGAACTCCTTTGGACTCTCTAGTCCCTCTCTTGTTCCCGCAAGAACAAACACACGCAAGCACGCAAGCTTGCCGAGGCCGCACTTCTACACCGAGTTCTCACTAGAACCCGAAACAACGCAAATCCGCAAGTCCGCCTCCTCAAAACAAGAATGAAGACTTTGGTGATCACAACACTTTGATCACCTAAAAACAATCTCACAACAACTCTCCTATAGGAATGATATATCAATGGATAGTTCAAGTGTGTGTGAGAAAAACAAGGATTGATTTGGTGAAGAAAAGCTCAAAGAATCACTTTTGAAAAACCTCTTGATAAACTCTCCTTTTGAATGGAAGTATTTGGCTATAAAGCAAGTGGAGATAACATCTAGAAGTGTAGGAAAAACTATCTCAAAAACCCACTTGAAATCTTATGTAAAACAGTCCATGGGAACCCTATTTTATAGGCTAACAAAAAACTAGCTGTTGGGGTCCAAATCAGCAGTCTGCACTGCTGTCGGTCGACCGCCCGGTCGACCGCCAAGGTCGATTTTTTGACCGTTGGTAAGGTCGGTCGACCGGCCGGTCGACCGCCTTCAGGGCAATGGCCCAGCGGTCGACCGCCCGGTCGACCGGGCCATTTCCAAAGAGCAGACACTCTGGCGGTCAACCGTGCGGTCGACCGGCCCTTGCCGTGTACGTTTTGTGCACGTCGGTCGACCGCCCGGTCAACCGACCCCTGGCTCGGTCGATGGTGCGGTCGACCGGCAGAAGGCCAAAATCAGTCTTTTGGGGATTTAAAAACTTATTATTTTTCCTTCAATAAAATCCCATAAAATCTCTAAAAATCTACAAAAATAAGTTCAATAATATATTTTGATATACAAACATGTTTGAGTAAAAATCAAAACATGTTACAAACATTTTGAACTATTTTTGTAACTTGAAATTTTTGCCTTAAAACAAAAACCGTATTTTTCCAAATTGATTTTTCCAAAACTTCTCCAAATACAAAAACAAGATATTTTAAATACTTTTAAAGCTTAGAGTGTATGGATATGATCCACTACACATATATGATGAAATATCTATGTTTTTGACATTAAGCTCTAAAATGGTTTTGGTTAAAATACATGTATATATGAAACTCCAAAAACCAAAACGGTATTTTTCCAAAATGAAAACTCTTTTGTATTTTTCCAAAATGAAAACTCTTTTATAAAAACTCATCTAAATCTTGTGTGTGAGTGTACATGATACTTGAGCAATCCACGAACTAATCTATCCTTTACATTTTATCTAAAAACAAAATCTTAACAAAACAAACCTAGACACAAGTCTTCTCTTGAAGGTCTTCACTTGAAAATCTACTTCTCCTTCTTGACTTGGTCCAAAGCATGATCCAATGAGCTAGAATCCTCTTAAGTACTTGATGTGATCTTGATGCGCAAGCTCTTGAATCAAACCTTGCTAGCTCCAAAACTTGACTTGAAATCCTTTGTTGAAGCTAAACACCTACTAAGATCTTGATCACAAATCTGAGACTAATTAAACACAAGATCATTAGTACTATAACTACATGAGTTAATCATCATCAAAACTAGAGTGATGGGCCTTTGGGCCAACAATCTCCCCCTTTTTGATGATGACAAAACTCATGGAGTTATATATGCATGGATTAAAGTTAAGCTTCATAGAAGCTCCCTCTTAACTCATGCATAGCAATAAACAAATAAGATATGGCAATGAAGTGCATAAAACTAAACAAACATATATGCATCAATAAGGTGAGAGAAATATGCATAAATCAAAAGTTCTTTTTCCAAAAACTTTCTCCCCTTTTTGTTTAAACTTTCAAAACCATTCTTCCCTTATTTTGTAAACACAAGATGCATAAACTCAATATATGCAAAAACTCAAATATGCATATATAACTCAAAATCTTTCTCCTCCTTTTTGTCAATCATCAACAAAGGGTAAAAACTAAATCAACAATAAAAATATATATGCGATATACATTCATGAAGAGGAAGTCGCTAAGTTAGCCTCCCTGCATACATGCATTACATGAAGAAGAGATGGCAAGCCCTAACTCACATAACGCATAATATACAATGCATAAGTGGAGATGTGAAGCTTCCCTTACACACGTGTATCGCATAAAGAAGAGATGTCAAGCTCCTCAATATAAGATACGCTCAACATGAATCTATATGTAAAAGAGATGTTAAGCTCCCCTTGAATATAGGCAATACATAATAAAACATTTTTAACACAAATTTTGATAATTACTTAAACAAATTTTGAGATACCTTTGTAAATAAACAAAATTTTAAGATACCAATTGTAAATAAACATTACAAAATTTGAATTTTTCTTAAATCAATAAATCAATTTGAGATATCACAAGATTTTGATACCATATAAAATAGGAAATTTGTGATACCAATTGAAATTGAAATTCTTGTACATTTTGATACAAATGAAAGAAAATATTTTATATATATACCAATTGAAATATATGGAAAATTTTTGATACCAAATAGGTAAAACATATTGATACTAAATGAAATTTAAACCCAATTGGAAATCGAAACATATCAATACCAATTGAAGTATATTGTAAAATTTGATATCAATAAAAATACCAATTGAAAATAATGCATAAGCTTCTAAAAATACCAATTGAGATACCAATTGAAAATAAAATTTAATTCAAGCTTAGCATAAACATACTTTGTGCTTTAAACATGTAAATATTTGTAAAGCAAGCACAATCAAAACATATATGTATGAAAAGAAAATACCAATGAAAATTGATATTACTTGAAATTTAAGGCATACATATATAGAAATAAAATATGAGTATACAAAAAAATGTCAATTGTGATACCAATTAAAACTATGATGTGAATCAAGTGTATAACTCATAAAAATCTACCCTTTTCATGCACAAGATAAAAGGTATGTAATTTTAGGATACAAGGCATGGTTGCCCATCCTCCGCCCTTTAGATGGTAGGGTTTTCAAAAGTAGGAGTTTGAAAATATTTTTAGATTAAAAATACTACCAAATGAAGAATACATAACTAGTTAAAAGTAATTTTTAAAAAACTAGTTAAAGATCCTTCAAATATGAAACCAAATCATATGTATATCATGAAACATACTAAATACATAGGAGTTGACACTCGAAATCTATAAAGCACAAAAGTTCTCATGAAAATACTGTCATGAGTAAACAAATGAAGTGTGAGTGCACAAGCACCATGTGAATAGCATTTTCATGAAACTAAGCAATAAAGTTCAAAAACATCAAACATGTGAAAATCATGAAAATTCCTTTTTCATCTAAAAACAAACTTCTAGGTATATGTATGTTTTTATCCAAAACTAACAATATGTATACATATCCCAAACATAAAAAGAGTCCATAATAGTATTTGCATGAAGGCAAGTGACTCAAGGGCATACATGTATATTTATTAGTTTTGAACAAAAATTACATATACATGAAGTAAAAACATGAAAATAGGCAAAACAAGTATAAATGATTGAATCATCAAAACTAAGCTATACAAATGCATGTAGTGAGTACAAATGAGCAATGAAGTGCAAACATATATGAATCAAATTGTTGCTCACTACTTGTACAAGTATATACACAAGTTTTGACAAAAACTACATCTAAACAAGTATTTACCACATGAAGCACAAAATACTAACACATGCTAAACATGTCATATATGTAAAAGCATGTAAAGAATAAATGGGAGTTTAGAGATAGTTACCAAACCATAAGAACTATACTTCAAATCTCCAAAACATGGTGGTCGTCCCACCAAACCTCCTTGATAGCGGTACATCAAATGTACGTCCATCAAGTCCATGCATCCACCACTAAGGCACCAACTCTCTTACGTCATGTGAGAGCCCACACCTACATCAAATATAAAAGATGAGAATTTTGGTACCCATTTTCTTTTGGGTCCACGAGGGTTAGTCTTATTCAGAACCCAAACATTCTTATTAGCAATATTAATAGAATTTACTCTATCATAACAAAATTTTGCTAAATGGCCTTTGCGGCCGCAATGTGTACATTTGTACACTCTAGCATGCATATATGAATGAGTGTGACCATGACGTGCAAAGTGTGCACATGCATATTGTGGGTGATGTGCATGAACATGTGGAGGTTGTTTCCTTTGAAATAAGGTTTCCAATCTAGAATGGTTAAATGCACATTTGCTCAAAGTTGAGCTCAAACAATCTATTTTATTTTTTAAAAATTTAACTTCATTTTTATCAATAGTAGTAGCATGAAAAGCATGGTCAACAATCTTTTTCTTTTTAGGAACATTTTCCTTTTCTTTTGAAACAATTTTTCTTTTAAAGAGTTGTTTTCATTTAAAGTAATCTCTTTTTCTTTTTCCACCAATTTATCTTATTTTTTAAAGAAGTATCTCCTTTACAAAGATCATTTAATTTTGAAGATAAGGAAATATTCTCCTTTTTTAAGAAATCATTTTCTTTTGAAATGTTTTCCAATTTATTTTGAAAAGAATCTTTTTCTTTTAACAAGGAATCAAATTTATTTTTCATTTTCTTATTATCCCTTTTAAGCATGTCATATTTTTCTAGAAGTTCTTGAAAAATTGAAGCAAGCTCTTCATAAGGCATGTCAACATTCTCATCAAGCTCGGATTCAGAGTTTACCTCAAGGGGGTTATCCCTTGGACCATGTAGCATACGTTAGAAGCCTCACTTCCAACATCCGAGTCACTCCCCGCATAGTATTGCTCTTGTTCGCCAAGGGAGACAATAGTGTTCCAAACTACAAAAGTCAAATCAAGATTAGCAACCCTAGATAAGTATTCATCATTTAGGGTACTCTTCAAAGTATGGATGGTTTTTGCATTAGCCTCTAGATGTTTGCCATTTAAACAATAAGAATCTCTAATAGTGGTAAAATAAACATGAATGCCTAGGGCTTTGAGGTACATAAACATCTTAACCTTCTAAGTTTGGATGTTAAGAATGTCAAAAGTGGGAGGTGACATGAATTCCATGTGAGTGTACAAATATTGTGATTAGCTATAAATGAGGATCTTTAACTCAAGGTTGTTAGACCCAAATCAAGAGCACTTGACTCTGATACCAATTGAAATCACCTAGAGGGGGGGTGAATAGGTGATTAGCTAATCTAATGGTGAATTAATGCGGAATTAAAACTATTTATACAAAATAAAAATTCTTAAGCTAAACACACAAAGTATAACCTAAGAGTGTAGCTGAATTCCCCGTGAAGGGCTCTGGACTATCTCCTCAAGATTCCTCTCGATAAGAGTTGAGGTGCCGATTTGGCTCTCTTGGTTGAATACAAGTGTGAGCAAACAATCCCTAAGCATATAACAATATAAGCACAAATATATCAAGCAAGCAAAGATATGAGCAATAAGCATAAGTAAGATGCAAAGACAAGTGAGAGATAGAGAGAGAGAGAGCAATCACAAATATGGAAGAATTGTTTCGAGGTTCGAGCACACTTGCTCTATGTCCCCGCCTTCAACACTATGAAGGATTTCCACTAAAAACCGATCCCACCGGATCACTCGGTGCCGCAACACCTACAAGCGAGTTCACACTAGAACTCCTTTGGACTCTCTAGTCCCTCTCTTGTTCCCGCAAGAACAAACACACGCAAGCACGCAAGCTTGTCGAGGCCGCACCTCTACACCGAGTTCTCACTAGAACCCGAAACAATGCGAACCCACAAGTCCGCCTCCTCAAAACAAGAATGAAGACTTTGGTGATCACAACACTTTGATCACCTAAAAACAATCTCACAACAACTTTCTTATAGGAATGATATAGCAATGGATAGCTCAAGTGTGTGTGAGAAAAATAAGGATTGATTTGGTGGAGAAAAGCTCAAAGAATCACTTTTGAAAAACCTCTTGAAAAACTCTCCTTTTGAATGGAAGTATTTGGCTCTAAAACAAGTGGAGATAAACACCTAGAAGTGTAGGAAAAACTATCTCAAAAACTCACTTGAAATCTTATGTAAAACAGTCCATGGAAACCCCATTTTATAGGCTAACAAAAAACTAGCCGTTGGGGTCCAAATCAGCAGTCTGCACTGCTGTCGGTCGACCGCCCGGTCGACCACCTTCAGGGCAATGGCCCAGCGGTCGACCGCCCGGTAGACCGGGCCATTTCCAAAGAGCAGACACTCTCTGGCGGTCGACCGTGCGGTCGACCGGCCCTGGCCGTGCACATTTTGTACACGTCGGTCGACCGCCCCGGTCGACCGACCCCTGGCTCGGTCGACGGTGCGGTCGACCGGCAGAAGGCCAAAATCAGTCTATTGGGGATTTAAAAACTTGTTATTTTTCCTTCAATAAAATCCCATAAAATCTCTAAAAATCTACAAAAAAAAGTTCAGTAATATATTTTGATATACAAACATGTTTGAGTAAAAATCAAAACATGTTACAAACATTTGAACTATTTTTGTAACTTGAAATTTTTGCCTTAAAACAAAAATCGTATTTTTCCAAATTGATTTTTCTAAAACTTCCCCAACTACAAAAATAAGATATTTTAAACACTTTTAAAGCTTAGAGTGTATGGATATGATCCACTACACATATATGATGAAATATCTATATTTTTTACATTAAGCTCTAAAATGGTTTTGGTTAAAACACATGTATATATGAACCTCTAAAATCAAAATGGTATTTTTTCAAAATGAAAACTCTTTTATAAAAACTCATCTAAATCTTGTGTGTGAGTGTATATGATACTTGAGCAATCCACCAACTAATCTATCCTTTACATTTTATCTAAAAATAAAATCTTAACAAAATAAATCTAGACACAAGTCTTCTCTTGAAGGTCTTCACTTGAAAATCTTCTTCTTCTTCTTGACTTGGTCCAAACCATGATCCAATGAGCTAGACTCCTCTTCAGTACTTGATGTGAACTTGATGCGCAAGCTCTTGAATCAAACCTTACTAGCTCCAAAACTTGACTTAAAATCTTTTGTTGAAGCTAAATACCTACTAAGATCGTGATCACAAATCTGAGACTAATTAAACACAAGATCATTAGTACTATAACTACATGAGTTAATCATCATCAAAACTAGAGTGATGGGCCTTTGGGCCAACAGGGATACCCTACCAAGAATTGCTACATCTTCAAGGATGTTCTTTAGGCTCTGATTGACACAGAAGTACTTAAGTTCCATTCAGAGCAGAAGAAGGTGACTGCCAACATGACAACTACAACACCTCTTCAATTTGATCGGGATCTCCCACCTGCGGCAATCAAAGTGGGTCCCATCCAGAGAGGGTAACTAAGAGTGATCAATACTGATCCTCATAACCAGAAGGAGAAGGGTCTTGTTCATGTTCGTACTCCTCGAGGAGAGATAATGTGGGTCCATCCTGACATTGTCAAAAGCCAACAGTGGATGATTGTCACAAACAGGAACTCCAAAGACAAGGCTAAAGCATCTTCTAGTAATGTTGCAAGCATCTCTATAAGAAAAACTGAGAAAGATTTGCGTCCCTCTCCAATTCAGGAGAAGAGGAGTCTGCCTTTGCTGCTAACACAGGTGGACCTCCACCATTGAAGACTTGATTCAGCAAGCAGTACTTGAAATAGTATGACGAGCCGATGATAAACTTTTACCAGCCAGCTGAGGAGACAATCGAGTAGTTTATGAAACCATCCATGAAAAAACAAAAGGAGCATCGCTATGTCAAAGCTCTCCAAAAAAGTGGTATGGGACCATCAACTCCCTTTTGTTTTGATGTCTTGGCTCAGCTAGCCAACATCTCTGCTCGAATCACTTTTTATGAACTCTTAAGACATTTCAAGTCTACAAGAAATTTCTTAAGAGAAGCATTAGCAGATGCAGAGGTTTTCATGACATAGATTTCTGTTATAAGCGGGGAGGAAGACGGCAAATATTGCCACCACACCTCGAAACAGTTTCCCTGCATCACCTTCACCCCAAGAGACATACAAGTTAAAGGGAAACATGATAGATCCCTATATTACATAGGGTATATCGGATCATCTGAAGTGATCTATATTCAGGTTGATTCAGGATCCGCGTTGAGCATTATGCTCTACAGGGTGATGCAGCATTTGGGGATCCCCACTTACCGATTAAGTGCCACTTAGACAACCATCTATAGGTTCAACGTCAATGGTATGCGCCCAATAGGGAAAATCAAACCCAGATGTCAAATTGGGGACCTGAAATTTGAGGTGACATGTTATGTCATTGATGTCGACACCTCGTACAACTTACTACTGAGATGACCTTGAATTCACTGCAACTCCATCGTCACATCCACTCATCATCAAGGGATGAAATATGTTGATGAAGAGGGAAAAATGAGAATGTTGATTGAGCATCCGTTCAAGAGGGTCGAGAATTGCTTCACTGATTCCCTCCTCTTTCAAGATTCTCTTGAGGCTGATGAGAATCTGCACTTAAAAGAATCATCATCTAAACCATGTTGATAAATCATCTCATGCTTCATCATCTAATCATGCACAAGAATCTGATGATAATGAAGAGATTGAACTAAGGGGAAGTAAAAGAGTTAGAAAAGAAACTGACTTTGATAAAAATTTCTTTACATTTCTTGTTGGTGATGACCCTCTCACTTATAAAGAGGCTATCTCTTCTCCAGATGCTCCATTCTGAAAAGAGGCTATTAATAATGAATTAGAATCCATGTTATCTAATCACACTTGGGAACTTGTTTATTTACGACTAGGTGCAAAACCAATTGGCTGCAAATGGATATTTAAAAGAAAACTAAAACCTGATGGGTCTTTGGATAAATTTAAAGCTACATTGGTTGCTAAAGGATACACCAAAAAGAATGATTTTGATTATTTTGATACATTTGCTCCTGTGACTAGAATTGCATCTATTATAGTATGTTTGCTTTAACATCTATTCATAAGCTTGTGATACATCAAATGGATGTTGAAACTACATTCTTAAATGGAGAACTGAAGAAGAAATATATATGGACCAATCTAAAGGTTGTGTGACAACAGGAAATGAACACAAAGTCTGCAAGCTTGTAAAATCTTTATATGGTTTAAAACAAGCACCCAAACAATGACATGATAAATTTGATAGTGTTCTTATTTCCTACGGTTATCAGATTAATGAGGCTGATAAATGTATCTATATTAAATTTGAGGATAATGTTGGTGTTATCATATATTTATATGTTGATGATATGCTTATATTTGGTACAAACTTAGAAATTGTAAATGACACCAAATCATTTTTGTCTTCTAATTTTGATATGAAAGACATGGGTGAAGTTGATGTGATCTTAAAAATTAAAATAACTAGAGATTCTGATCGTATCATGCTTTCATAAGGACACTATATAGAAAAAATGTTGAAAAGATTTGATCATTTTGACTGCACTCTTGTTTCCACACCTTATGATGGTAGCATTCACTTAAGAAAGAATAAAGAACAAAGTGTGTCACAATCTGAGCATGCACAAATCATTGGTAGTTTAATGCACTTTATACACGACCTGATATTGCTTATACCGTGGGACGACTTAGTCGTTACACTCACTGTCCTAATAAGGACCATTGGACAGTATTATACCAAGTGCTAAAGTATCTAAAAGGAACTATTAATTATAGTTTGATATATTATGGCTTTCCTTCTGTTTTAGAGGGATATTCAAATGCTAACTGGATCTCCGATTCTAATGAGTTAAAGTTCTCAAGTGGATATGTGATCATACTTGGTGGGGGTGCGGTGTCTTAGAAATCATCCAAGCAAACTGTCACAGCTCGCACCACTATGGAGTCTGAGTTTGTTGCCTTAGAGAAGGCAGGTACTGAAGATAAGTGGCTCAGAAATCTTTTGATTGATATACCAATTTGAAAGAGACCAGCTCCGTCTGTATCTATTCATTGTGATAACCAAGCTACTATTGCTAGAGCTAAAAATAAAATATACAATGAAAAGAGTAGGCATATACGCCTAAGACAAAAAATTATAAAGCAGCTGCTAGATGATGGGATTATATCTCTTGACTATGTGAGGTCAGAGCTTAATATAAGTGATCCATTTACCAAACCACTAGGGAGAAAGCTAGTGGTGAATACATCGAGGAGAGTGAGACTCATGTCTAAACAAAGAGTCAAAAATGATAGTAACTCAACCTATGTGATTAATGACCTCATGAAGTAGGCTCATATGAGTAATAACAAATCATTTGTTGACTTGGAGATGCACTATCATTATTTTATTATTGAGAAGTCCCTTCCAATGATGTAGATAGTGTAAATTGCAATATGCAAAGGATGAGCATTAGCTCTTAATGGATTACCATACCCCTTATTGGGTGGTGTGTTTAATTACAATGCACACTTGATGGATCTACCTATATGAGTGTGAAAGTGGGGCCGCTTCCTATGAGAATGTAGACATATTCTCTAGAGCGCTCATGAATATCCACGTAGGGCGCATGGCCAATTCGCGCCAACCCATTTTGAACAGCTCGGTTCTAAAAATGATATGTGGGTAGTAGGTCAATGATCCACAATTAGGAAGATTGGTTCATAGAAACTTTATGTTTCACCAACTTCCTGTGGGACACACCTACATATCCTAGGTAGTGGTTCATAGACCAAAAGTCACCATTATTGATAGCATTGAGTTCTCATGTTTCCTCCTTATTTGATTCCTCCTCTTCTTCTCTCGTTCCTATTATCCTTCCTTTTAATTTTGAAATAGTGGGAGATTGTTAGTTTTTGAGAGTATTTCAAAATTAAGCAAGTTCTTTTAGTCCCACATTAGATAGGAAAAGAACTCTTTAGTGTTTATATATGGAGTCTATTTCATGATGGGTTGTGTGGGTTAGAAACCAGGGGGTGCTCGCGGCACACAAGCTCATTGAGACTCAGTGAAGAAAATTGGGTTACCGGGTCCGGAAAACCTTAATACGCATGTGCGCCCGCATCGCACGCGCACGGGGGTGTGCAAATCCGGGTTTCAGAGTCTCGCGGGTGCGCCCGAATAGGCTTAGTTTTGCCAATTTTATTTTTGGATTTAAAACTAAAATAAAATCTTTCCATGTCCTGTCATATCAGAGTTAGCTATTGAGGGCTCTCTGCCCAAGTTTTGCAGTAACACTTTCCAAGGCAATATTGTTCCTCTACACAAGGAAAGATTCTTCCTATGTCCGAAGATTGGTTCTCTGTCCAAGGATTATTTTCTCTGCCCAAAGATTTTCAAATGATAAAAAGCTCTCTTTATAAAGGACCCATTCCCTGCCCTCATCAACACAACTCATCCATCTTCTTTCTCTCTGAAATTTCTTAAACTCTTTAGTTCTTCCCTGCATCTCTGGAGGAAACAAAACTGAGCTATTCGAGGGTCTGTGCATTGCGAGTGCACGCTTGTAGGGCCAGCGATCGTTGAATCTTGGAGGGTAGGCCGCCATCAACATATTGCACCGAGATACTCTCTCAGAGGGGCGTGATCTACTCTTAAGGACAGTGCTCCGCATGCCTCGATCAAAATAGAGAAGTTCCTTCCTTCTTGAAAGTTTAATTTAAATAGCTCAGCAATATTTCATACATTATTTTCCAATAGATTCTACATGAATCCTCCATGCAAGCAGCATTAAATTTAGTCTCGTAGGTGACAACTCATTTGCGTAATAAAACTTTTTTTTTCTTTTTCTTTTTATAAATAGAAGAGGTAAAAGTGATAAAACTACATCCTATCCCTAACTAAACCAGAGACATCCAAGTGAGCTAAATTAACGAGTTTGCTTGGAAAATCTCCATGCATGATATTGCTAACTACAAGCCTACCTCCTTCGTTCGGTAAGTAATCTGCACAGCAATTACCCTCGCGATACATATGAGACACACTCCAGTAATTGAAGCGATCCACAAGTTGCAACATGTCCTTTGCCATAGTGGTTGATTGAGATTTTCCTGCACACAAAATATAGTATTTCAGATTTAAGAATAGGATGTGCAAGGTACTGAATTCTACCGCTATAGCAAGTGACTATGCGGGTCGTGATCCACAGGGAGGGACTAGCGATGGAAGCTTGTTTAGTAAGTTCTCTTTTTTTTTTATTTATAATGATATTTACAATGATATTTACAATGAAAAAGAGTGAAAGAGATTGGGAATATTGTAGTGTTGGTAATCTAAACTAAAGAAATAAAAGAAAGAAAACTAAAAACTAAAAACATACTTACCTCTTCGGCGTCTGCTTACCTTTGGACCGTATCAACGATGTACCTTTCTTTGAAGGCGAGCGAAGCATGGAATATAAGATCTTCCCCATTCCCGATTTACACTATGAAATAAAAGGGCGAGCTATACTACCATGGAAATGGATGTTCATCTTCATAAACCATCAACGGCACTTGCAAGGAGAAGGAAACTTCGAGGCTATTGGTTTTACTTGGATCAACCAACACAAAAGAGGGAAACAAAAACAAAACAAGAATAAAGAAGAAACAGAACTTCGATTTGATTCTTGTAACAATGGAAGAAAAGACTTACACCGATGTCACCTCAGTACAAGCTTGATCTCCTTCCTCCATGAAACTCGTCTCTCCTCTCAGTTACATAAAAAAATAAAAATTACATAAAAGAAAACTAAAACAAACCTAAGTTACAATCTACAAATTAGAGAGAATCTAAAGAAAAATCCTAAGCTCGTTTCTGTACTTGAGCTTCTGAGATCTGCTCTTCCTCTGTTGCTATGCAGGGGTATTTATAGGAGAAAACCAGAGGATAAGAAGCGTATGAAGATAAGAGGAGCAAAATATCTCTGAATTTAAATTCTTCTTTTATCTTCAAACTTATTTTGACTTATCCTTAGAAGTTCAAATCTGTCCTGCAACTTGTTATCATGTTGATCACCGAATATGGCTTATCTTCTGACTGAATTGGAAAGTTTGATCAACATAAGAGTTGTAGTCCTTCAAGTCGTCTTTCTGAAGCATCTTGAATCATAGGATTTGAATATCTGTAACAAAAGTTATGATCTGAATACTAAAATGTATACAGTCTGAATCCGAATTTTTCTCTCCTTTATCTTCATCTTGTGGTGCAAGCAACCTGATTGAGTAGAACTTCATCTCATCTTATCCTTTTCCTCCTCTTTTAGCAATTAGGAGTTCTATCTTATCCTTCCTTTTCCTCCCTTAGATTTTAAATAAAGAATTTAAAATTCAAGTTTAGATTAGGTTAGATAATGTAGAAACTTCTAAATTACTACAATTTTTGCATATGGGCTTTTTGGGCTTTTGGGCTTCATTCAGGTTTTATTTCTTTATTTTTTAATTACTCAAGGTCTGCACACATTAAATAATAAAACATTAGTAATAGTGCATAATTAAAAGAATAAATAGGGAAATATGATAGTAAATGTGGTGATAAATATGTACTTTTTACTACCTATCAGTGGTCTTTCTCGTAAAGCTGCATGGTTTCAAATCTTTGACCACTAGAGCTGTCAAGCGAGCTATTCGCGAGTAGCTCGGGTTCGACTTGATATTTAGCTTGTTTCTGGCTCACTGCCAGTAGTAAAAAAGTCGAACTCAACCTCAAATCGAGCTCGATTTTTATAAACGACTTGAACTCAAGCTAGGCATGCTTTATCGAATTTGGTTCAAATAAGCTCGATGTATCTATTGATAAAATATCCATATTGTTAACAAATCTATGAGATTTTTTTTAAAAAAAATTATTTATCAAAGTGTACATGTATCTATCACAAACATAATTATAAACATGTCTCCATGTATGTAGTAATAACACATGATTATAAACATGTATCGATTCTGAATATGATCATGATACTTGAAAGGGTGTATTTATTATTCAATTTATTTCAAAAAATGTTCTTTCAATTCTTTAAGTTTATGTTTTTTTTAATAAGAATGAGGATAATGTTCTTCCTAATCAATATTAAGTTGAATCAAAAATTCACGACAGTAAAATAGTTGATCTGATTTTAATTCTTTTATATTTTCAAGCTTTTACGAGTCGAGCTTAAATATTCGAAGCTGAAATCGAACCGTAACTCGAACACTCTACTGCAAAAACTTGTTGGAAAACCCAAAATTAGCTACCACTACTTCTACAAAACCCCATTTCATATGATCATATGGCCCTCTCCATATCTAGCTTCAACATTAAGAAATCCAATCAAATCTTCTCCCCATTCATTGTATGTAGCATCTCTTGAGCAATTAAGATATTCTCCGATGTACTCCTTCCGGAAACAAATGTATCTTACTCATCAGAGAAACAAAAGCGCCTTGCTCTTCAGAGATGATAAGAGTTAGCGTTTGTAGGCTGTCTAAAAATCATTAGAGACAAGTCATCAGATGAGGACCTCACTTCAACGCGAAGGTCGCGTCTCAACTGAAATGCGAACCTCGCGTCTATGGGCAAACACGAACTTCAAATGAGGGTCTGAGCAACTCCGTATTTCACCTCAAATGCGGATTTGAGTAACTCTGCGTTTCACTTCAAACGCGAGTCGGAGTAACTCTACGTCTCAATTTCAACACGTGCCTACGAGCTTCGCGTTCGACTTCAACGCGGCCATGAGAAGCCTGTGAGCGTCGCGTCTACACAACAGAGTTAGGCTCACGTCCAGCGCGAGACCCGCGTTTGACCACATTACTGGGTCAATTAACTCCCCACATAATGTGAGAGTTAATCCCCATTATAGAGGAATTTTAGGGGACAATTATACCCCTATGACCCCCTATAAATAGGCTCAAGAGCTATGAACAGAGGGGATCTGATACTTGGAGTGGAGAGGCTGTTAAATTTCAAGTTAAAGGCTTCTTTTTCAGCCTCAAAGGTTCACAAATAGAGAGAGAGAGAGAGAGAGAGAGAAATCAGAGAACTATAAGCACTTAGGGTGTTAAAACAGAGTTCTTTTCTTATTGCCTCTTTTTTTAGAGCAATTCGAAGCGGATTTCGAAGAAAAACTTGTCGTTCAGCTGGTCAACGGAGAACAAGAATCACTCTCTATTGTCACATCAAGAACCGAGCCTTAAACAAAAGGGAGATCTAGATATTCTCTTCTTTTTTAGTCGGATTAAATCCGTTGTAATTTCATCCATTCAAAGAATTTTACTTTGAATTTTTCTGATAAAATAAAAGATGGCCACTCTGCTGGAGACTTCATTCTCTACTAATGAGAATGATGTGACGCAAGCTGACGTCAAACTCCTCGGGAGAACAGTGGAATCACTCGTCGTTGAATTCGACCAAGGAAAATTCGAGAAATTTCTTTCCTCAGGCTCCGCTAGCTCCAAGATAATGCAGTAGTACCGCAAAATCTCTTCAGGGACTCACTCTCAAATCTCATCAGAGTTTCTCTAGAAGTGGCTCGCATTCCTGCTCAGAACGCAAGCAGCGCTACTTTTAATGAGGTTCTGGAAATCTCTTGTCCAGCCCACGCGACCCGCATCAACATCTCCCAAGAGACCCGCAAGGCTAATGCATCGGCTCATGATCAAAGCAATGGTGAAGATCAATCTCTTCATCACTCTCCTCTCTGAACTCTGCAATTTCAGGTAGTCGAGGGTTTCCAATAACTCTTGGGACTCAACCGGAATGCTGAACGTCGAGACGGCATTGCGCTCATCGGCAACAGATCAAAAACTCTACAGAAGCAATCTGTTCTGTAGATACAGAACACGAGGTTCAGACCCGCGTTTCTTTGAATCAACGCGAGGTCCGCATTTTTGTTCCAAAACGCAAGACTCGCGTTCCTCAAATGCACGTTTTGGCATCTAAACACGAGACCCGCATTTTGCCTGCTCCAAAATGCGAGACCCGTGTTCCACCTGTACCAGAACGCGACTCCCGCGTTTCTAATACCAAATGTGAGGTCCGCGTCTGAGGAAAACTCAGCAACGCTTAAGGTCCGTGTTTCAACACCATGTAAGGTTCATATTACAACAAAGAAATGTGAGATCTGCGTTCAAACCGGCATGTCTCTAAGACATACTGAGCCAAGAAGCCCTTAACCCCTGGTTTAAGGCTAGTTCTTCATATACCCACGTAATGGATCTGAGGGACTACCAGACAAAGAGGAGGGGTGTTTACCAAATCACTCCTCGATGCCACTGCGAGCAGCTCATCTCAGCAGTGCTTTCTGATTGCCACTGCGGCTTTCAAATAACCAAGCCCTTAGTTTTTAGCCAGTTGTCAGTGACTTCAAACTCGGTGAAGAGACGACGATCCTGGAGGAAGAAGTCGTTCTTTGACATCAAATATCCGAAGGTAACTGCAAACATGGTGGGCCGAGTTCCATACCAAGCAAGTTTAAAGAGAAGCAACTGGCTGTCAGTTCAGAGAGTCAGATGTTGACCGATCTCCAGGCTTGAAGGATCTTGTTGAACCTAAAGGGGCCGACCGACACACTCGACCCGTACGAGAGCGATTGCCTCAATTGACTACAGTTTGTTGGTCAGGGAATTGATGTGAATGATGAGCACTCCGCCAACGTCGAATCTCAGTTTTGGAATTCTAGTTCGGAGACAACAATCTTTGTTTACATGGTGGGCACTCCCAAAGAAGTGGCCAAGCGATTTGAGAGTAGTCTCGAGTTCAAAAGGAACAGTTCGATATGATTCGAGATCAACAAGAATCTATCGACGCCCTTAAGCAGATGCTCTCATAACGACTTAAGAAGAAGATAAAATCAAAAGGCAAAACTCCTTCCAACAAAATCTAAAAGCAAAAGGAAGGAAAGGGAAAGCTCATCCTCTACAAACACTAAGAGTGAAGAGCATTTCAACTCTGAGCCCCCCAAATCTTCAACTGAAGAAGAGGATAACTCAGAAATGGATCTTGTCATTCCAAGAGGATGAGTGAATTGGAGAAACGTCTTGAAGCCCTTGCAAACCGAGGTGGCTTTCAAGATGTAGGGATAATCCGACCTTACCCAGCGGAATGGGATACGACTCCCTACCTTCCAAGTTCAAGACACCGACCCTCCATACTTTCGATGGTAAAGGTCACCGAACCAGCACATCTACTAGTTTAATCTCAAACTGGGAATGTAGTGTCGAACGATGCCATCATGGCTCATTTGTTCATTGGCACCCTCAAGGGGATCGCCTTTGAGCGGTTTATGAAGTTGCCTGCAGGTTCCATTAAGACTTGGGTTGACTTGAAAAAGCTCTTTTTAGCCCGGTTCTTTGAAGATGATACGGAGGTATCGATGTCGACTCTCATTGCCACAAAGCAAAAGAAAGGAGAGTCTATCAAAGCCTTTGTCGAGAGATTCAGAGTATGGCGCTCCGTTGTCCACGTGGCATGTCCTAGTTAATACTGGCAGAAATATGCCACCATAACTTGCAAACCGCACTCCTCGCCCAGATAGGAGTAGCGGAATGCCGCACTTGGAAGCAGTTGGTGCTATATGGCGAACAGGTGAAGGAAATTATCGCCGGGTCAAGGTTGAGAAAAAGATAGCAAACCAAGTCTGACGCGACGCATGCCAGGGTCTTCTTAACCAAGGAGAAGAGATATTCTGGCAACAGAGATTAAGTCACCTTCGAAGCCCTAGTCAGTCAGAGGGGGTGGAGCTCTCGGCCAAGTACATGCCAATAAACTATACTTCTTCAAGGATGAACACATGGTTTCTCTGATCAAGTTATTCTAAAAGAGTTACAAACTCAAATTGCTAGAGGCCAAATGCCCTGAAGAGGCGAGGAAGACAGATTATCCTAAATATTGTTTATATCACACGATGCTGGGATACCCTACCAAGAATTGTTACATCTTCAAGGATGTTCTTTAGGCTCTGATTGACGCAGAAGTACTTAAGTTCCATTTAGAGCAGAAGAAGGTGACTGCCAACATGACAGCTACATCACCTCTTCAATTTGACCGGGATCTCCCACCTAGAGAGAGTAACTAAGAGTGATCAATATTGATCCTCATAACCAGAAGGAGAAGGGTCTTGTTCATGTTCGTACTCCTCAAGGAGAGACAATGTGAGTCCATCCTGACATTGTCAAAAGTCAACAGTGGATGATTGTCACAAACAGGAACTCCAAAGACAAGGCTAGAGCATCTTCTAGTAATGTTGTGAGCATCTCTATAAGAAAAACTGAGAAAGATTCGCGTCCCTCTCCAGTTCAGGAGAAGAGGAGTCTGCCTTTGCTGCTAACACAGGTGCACCTCCCACATTGAAGACTTGATTCAGCAAGCAGTACTTGAAAATAGTATGGCGAGCCGATGGTAAACTTTTCCCAGCCAGCTGAGGAGACAATCGAGCAGTCTACGAAACCATCCGTGGAAAAACAAAAGGAGCATCGCTATGTCAAAGCTCGCCAAAAAAGTGGTATGGGACCATCAACTCCCTTTTGTTTTGATGTCTTGGCTCAGCTAGCCAACATCTCTGCTCGAATCACTTTTTATGAACTCTTAAGACTTTCCAAGTCTACAAGAAATTTCTTAAGAGAAGCATTAGCAGATGCAGAGGTTTTCATGACATAGATTTCTGCTATGTGCGGGAGGAAGACGGTAAATATTGCCACCACACCGCGAAACAGTTTCCCTGCATCACCTTCACCCCAAGAGACATACAAGTTAAATGGAAACAGATAGATCCCTATATTACACAGGGTATATCGGATCATCTGAAGTGATCTATATTCAGGTTGATTCAGGATCCGCAATGAGCATTATGCCCTATAGGGTGATGCAGCATTTGGGGATCCCCACTTACCGATTAAGTGCCACTCAGACAACCATTTATCGTTTCAACGTCAATGGTATGCGCCCAATAGGGAAAATCAAACCCAGATGTCAAATTGGGGACATGAAATTTGAGGTGACATGTTATGTCATTGATGTCGACACCTCGTACAACTTACTACTGAGATGACCTTGAATTCACTGCAACTCCATCGTCACATCCACTCATCATCAAGGGATGAAATATGTTGATGAAGAGGGAAAAGTAAGAATGTTGATTGAGCATCCGTTCAAGAGGGTCGAGAATTACTTCACTGATTCCTTCCTCTTTCAAGATTCTCTTGAGGCTGATGAGAATCCACACCCAGAAGAACCCGATCTGGTAATGAAGC
The DNA here is from genome assembly GCA_038442645.1 of Agave tequilana. NCBI lineage: Eukaryota > Viridiplantae > Streptophyta > Magnoliopsida > Asparagales > Asparagaceae > Agave > Agave tequilana. The sequence goes on along the minus strand of JAVJIF010001327.1, from coordinate 166,143 downwards.
TGATACAAGGCCAGAAAAAGAAGAGTATCTCTGGAAAATAAATCTCCTTGTAACCAGCATTGATAAGCTCGATTTCAATACCATTGCTAATGTTGAAGGCGAGTGGTTTATCAATGAAAATTTTAAATTTGTCCTACTTTTCTGCATTTGCTTCTAATTCTGTACTTCAGACACTAGTACTTATTTTCCATTGATTTTAAAAAAGGAAAAACTTTACAAAAGTTGAAGAGAATTGCAAGTAATTGATGAAAAGAATAAAGATTATAAGAACTCTCTTCTCTCAGAGTTTCTGGGAAAGTACGCAGGTGAAAGTCTGGTCAGCGCGCGATCACTTTGTTCCGTTGACGATGCGAGTGATTGAGTCTCTTCTACTTATTTTCCTTCTCCCTTGGTTCTGGAAATCCTTTGAAAGGGGAAGATCTTTAGGGTATAAATTCCCTGAAAAAAAAAAGCAAATTTCTCTTGAAAAGCTCAAAAGCTAGGGATGGGGAATTCCAACCTTCTCTTGAAAATCTTCAGGCGGCAACCAGTAGCCTGAACAGAAAAATTCCTCCCTTAGCCTTGATGGGAAAAATTTTATCCCTTAGGCTGCCTAGTAATGGGCTATTTACAGGCATTATAGGATGTGACAATCCCTCCTAAAAATTAGCAGATTGATTTGGTCGATCTAATCTAACTTCACTCCCTGATCAGTATAGCTCATGGCAGAGCTAATTGTAGCTTAAGCGAAGTTAGAGATCCTTACGCTGAGCCACTTAGCTGGCTGGCTTAGGATTTATTGCAACAGTCCCTTGATTCTCCCTACTAATCAGGAGATTTGCCTTGACCTCTCCAACTGATTGAGAAGTGATTGTATTAAGGTAAATAACTGTCAAATATGTGATAAAGATCACATCAATCTCGCGCTGAGATTCAAATGGTAAAAAATGACCATACAAGCTCACAGCGGAGTGATCGGCAAAAAGCATGCACAAGAATAAGTAAGGAGTGATGGTCAAGTTACTGTTTTTGCGATTCTTCCGTAATAGCGAAGTGGCTATACGGGTCGTATCCACAAGGAGGCAGAGCAATGAAAGCTTTAGTGCGGCTTCTTTGTTCAAAGTAAAGAAAAAGTTTCTTATCTCAAATGAAAAATTGGAAAGAAAACAAGTGTTGTTTCAAGAATTTCTTAGATTAATTTGATGGTTGTAAAAGTGAGTTTTCTTAAGGGTAAAAATGCATGACTAACTTTCTACTAAGTGCTCCCACTAATTTCTAATTTCTTGAAGATGTAGCCTCACGATGGATGGTAGGCAAGCATAACCTTTATGCATAAGAACTATTCACGTTGGAAATCGAATGAAAGTTCTTCCCTTAACTTCGCTTTACACGGTAAAACTTGAACATTCCCTTATCAAGATCCAATTGAAGGCGAGAATAAGGGAAGAAACAAGTGCAGTAATGGTATTGGCAAAGATTAATAGGAATATCTCTAACTTACAAAAACAAGTAAGGTTTACAATCTATAAATCATCAAAAACGATTAAGCATGAAATATGAAAGTGGTAATACTTGTAAGTAAGTTAGAGTTAGAACACTTGTCTTAAGATGTCATAGATCTTGTTTGCATAAGGCTTGTTTGACACTATTGACTCATTTGGGTTATCAATCAAGTTGTTAGAGATTAGTGGGTTAGTAGTTAGTTAGCCATGCAATGAAAAATTTAGCTAGACATGAGTAAGAAAAATAAGATAGAAGAAGTAAAGAAAAGAAGTTCTACACTAATGCAAGAAAGTAAAAGCAAGTAAAAATACCAAGTAATGGAAAGAAGAAGGAGAAGTATTACTTGTATAAGATTGTTACCTTCAAATACAACTTGTACACACCCTCTCTCTTTCACTATAATAGCTAAACTAAGCTAGAAGAAGAAAAAAAACACAAGCAAACTAAAAACTCCTAAAAATAAACTAACATCAAAACCTCAACTCTGGATATCCCACTGAAGAACACCAAGGAGCCTTTTATAGGCATCAAGAGATAAAGGGCTAGGGGAACAATCCTTGGCCTGAAGTACTGGCACAGCCGCACCAGTACTGCCGCGAAAACGCGGCAAAAGGCTCGTCTGGGGCCGTGCGCGTGGCGCCGCCTGCTGTGTGCTGTCGCTTCGCCCCTCTGTCGGTTGTACCTCTTGAATTCTGGATTTGGGCACCCGGTTTTGACAAAACCACCCTCCAAAGTTAATGACTATTTTTGTAGGCTTTAAATCACCAATTAAATAGGATTTTGGGCTTCTTCTTCATTTCACACCATGGACCTAGGAACACATAAGAAAACCATTATTAGCAATATTTTATATAAAATAAATGTGAAGATGTGGCATGAATATGCAATATTAGAGACCAATCACACGCCCACACTTATCTTTTGCTTGTCCCGAACAAAACAAAAATAGAAAAATTATTAACCACTTTCGCAGGTGACGCGATTGCACTGAGCATGTGCAACAAGCCTTTAAACCACTAGGTTTTTCCCTAGAGGAAGAGTGTTGTCTCTTGAGAGTTTTTAGCGGATTGATCCCACAAAATCTAATGAATGAATGAAAATGTTAGTTGTAAGCAAACCTCTTTCAAGAAAAAGAACTTTTAATTATCTAAGTAAAAATGACCGAATGATTATAAGAATTAGATTTAACCCTCATAAGTCCTCCTATACTTCCTTATAAAAGAAGAAATCATGGTTTTCATTTGAATTTAAAAGAAATTTTGTACTTCTAACTCATTCTGTTATTTTGCTTTAATATATATGCATTATGTGTAAGTGTGATATGCTTGAAATTTTTTCAACTCAACTTGAATGTCTTAGAATTTTATTAATGTTTATTTAGATATTTATTCTTTGTTTCTTTAGGCTTTCTACTTTACTCGTGTAACACATATTTAATCGATGACTCCCAAACTAGATGGTTTTAGGGCACCGGTGAAAAAACACCCCTCAGGTTAAATATGCAAGTAGAGTAGGCCACGGAATCAAGATTTGTTTATTTCCTTTAGGCATGAATAATCATGCTTCTTGAGGCATAACTATTCAGCTTAATTGGTTTTTTCTATGACATTCAAGGTCTTGTCTCTAAATTCCATGCGTATGTGTAGTCAATGCATATTCTACTAAGGCTAAATAAAAAATATGAGTTATTTTTCTTGTCCCTCCCAACTGAAGTGCACCTAGAGGGGGGTAATAGGTGACTACCTAATCTAATGATGAATTAATGCGGAATTAAAACTATTTAAGCAAAATAAAAACTATTATGCTAAACACATAAGGTATAATACAAGAGTGTAGCCGAATTTTCGGTGAAGGGCTCTGGACTATCTCCTCAAGATTCCTCTAGATAAGAGTTGAGGTGCCACTATGGCTCTCTTGGGTGAATACAAGTGTGAGCAAACAATCCCAAGCATATAACAATAAGACACAAGATATATCAAGTATATAAAGATAAAAGTAATGTAAGCATGCAAGATATAAACACAAGTGAGAGATAGAGAGCAATCACAAATACGGGAGATTTGTTTCGAGGTTCGAGCACCCTTGCTCTACGTCCCCGCCTTCAACACTATGAAGGATTTCCACTAGAATCGATCCTACCAGATCACTCGGTGCTGCAACACTTACAAGGAGTTTACACTAGAACTCTTGGACTCACTAGTCCCTCTCTTGTTCCAGCAAGAACAACACACGCAAGCACACTAGCTTACCGAGGCCGCATCTCTACACCGAGCTCCCTCAAGAACTCGAAATAACACGAACCCGCAAGTTCGCCTCCTCAAATACAATGATGAATACTTTGGTGATCTCAACACTTTGATCACCTAAAACACTCTCACAACAAAGATCCCTATAGGATTGATATAGCAATGGAAAGCTCAAGTTGTGTGAGAAAAACTTGGATAGATTTTGTGGTTAAAAACTTAAGAAATCACTTGAGAAAACCCTCTTGAAAAACTCTCCTTTTGATATGAAAATATTGGCTCTAAAACAAGTGGAGATAAGCACCAATAAAGGTAGAAAAAACTAGCACAAAAACTCTCTTAAAATCATGTAGAAAACAGTCCAAGGGAACCCCAATTTATAGGCTCCCAAAATATGGCCATTAGATGCCAAATCAGCAGCTGACGCTGCTGTCGGTCGACCGCCCGATCGACCAGCCAACGGTCGGATTCCGACTGTTGTGCCACCGGTCGACCACCCGGTCGACCGGGGCCGGATCCAGAGATCAGAGCTCTCTGCCGGTCGACCGCCCGGTCGACCGGGGCCAGATCCAGAGAGCAGAGCTCTCTGGCGGTCGACCGGCCCTCTAGCCAAACTGCCTGTGTACGTTTGTGCACATCGGTCGACCGGTCCGGTCGACCGACTTCTGTCTCGGTCGACCGTCCGGTCGACTGGCAGAAGGCCTGGTCAAACATTTAGGGATTAAAACTTAGTTTTTTATATCTTTAATAAAATTTCATAAATTCTCATAAATTCTACAAAAATGAGTTCTTTGAAATACTTTGAAGTACAAATATGTGTGATCAAAAATCAACACATATTATAAACTTTTTGAACCATTTTTGTAATATAGAAATTTTGGCCTTAAACAAAAACCGTATTTTTCAAAAACAATCTCCAAATTGAAAAATGAGTTTTCCAAAACTTCTCCACATACAAAAACAAGATATTTTAAACACTTTTGAAGCTTAGTGTGTATGGGTATGATCCAATACACATATGAGATGAAATATCTATGTTTTTGACAATAAGCTCTAAAATAGTTTTGATAAAACACAATATACTTTGAAGCTTAAAAACTAAAACGGTATTTTACTAAACTCAAAACTATCTTTTGAAAACACATATAAATTGTGTGTGTATAAGAACTTGAGCAATCCACAAACTAATCTATCCTTTATATTTTATCTAAAAATAAACCTTGACGCTTACAAAACCCGACACAAGTCTTCTTGAAAATCTTCTCTTGAAAATCTTCTTCTCTTTCTTGACTTGGTCCAAAACTTTAATCCAATGAGCTAGACTCCTCTTGAGTACTTGATGCGATCTTGATGCGCGAGCTCTTAAATCAACACGTGCTAGCTTCAAAACTTAACTTTGAATCCTTTGTTGAAGCTAAACACCTACTAAGATCTTGATCAAATATCTGAGACTAATTAAACACAAGATCATTAGTACTATAACTATATGAGTTAATCATCATCAAAACTAGAGTGATGGGCCAACAATCTCCCCCTTTTTGATGATGACAAAACTCATGGAGTTATATATGCATGGATTAAAGTTAAGCCTCATAGAAACTCCCCCCTTTACTCATGCATAACAATAAATAAATAAAGATATTCAATAAAGTGCATAAAAACAATGAAGTAAACTCACCAAATTCTTCTTCCCTTTTTGTAGAAACAAAACATATATGCATAAACAAGAGAATAAACATGCATATATAAACTCACAAAATTCTTCTTCCCCTTTTTGTCAAATCATCAACAAAGGGGTGAAAACAAATCAAACAATAAAAATATACATGCGATATACATTCATGAAGAAGAGAGACGTGAAGTTAGCTCCCCCTGCATAGATGTATTACATGAAGAAGGGATGACAAAACCTTAACTCACATAAAGCATAATATACAATGCATAAGCGGAGATGTTAAGCTCCCCCTACACACGTGTACCACATAATGAAGAAATATCAAGCTCCTCAATATAAGATACACTCAATATGAATCTATATATATAGAAGAGATGTTAAGCTCCCCTTGCATATAGGTAATTCATATAAAAAATTTGAAATCATTTTTTAAATAAATTTTCGAATTTTCTCAAGTCAACAAAAATAAATTTTGATACCAATGAAAGTAAAACATTTTATATTTTTGATACCAATTGAAATATATTATAAAATTTGATACCAAATAAAATGTCAATTGAAATACCAATTGAAAATAATGCATAAGCTCATGAAGATACCAATTAACATTTAAAAAATTAGTCAAGCTTAGCATAAACATAATTTGTGCTTTAAACATGTAAGGATATTGTAAATCAAGCACAATCAAATATATATATATATATATATATATATATATATATATATATATATATATATATATATGTATGAAAAAGAAAATACCAATTGAAATTGATATTTATTTGAGATTTTAAAACATACATATATAGAAACAAATATGACTATATAAAAGTAGAATTACATGAAGATCATGTGTATAACTCATAACTATCCACCCTATTCATGCACATGTTAAAAAAAATTTCAATTTAGAGCATACAAGGCATGGTCGCTCATTCAACCGCCCTTGAAGGGTAGAAGTTTTCAAAAATATGATTTGAAAATAGTTATAAATTTGAAAACACTACTAAATGAAGAATAAATAACTAGTTTAAAGTAATTTTTGAAAAACTAGTTAAAGATCTTTCAAATATGAAAACAAATCACATATATCTCATGAATCATTGCTAAGTACACAAAATTGTCACTCAAGATCTATAAGGCTCATATAAAACTCATGAAAACAAAGTCATGAGAAAAATAAAATAATGTGAAAGCACAAGAATTATGTGAATAGCATGTTCATGAAATAATCAATAAAGCTCAAAATAAATATGAAATACTTTTTATCAAACAAATATGCAAATCATAAAAATTTATTCTCATTAAAATCAAACTTCAAGGTATATGTATGTTCTATCCAAAACTAACAATATACATACATATCCCAAATACAAACGAGTCCATAATGTAATTTGCATGAAGGCAAGTGATTCAAGGGTATACATGTTTATTTATAAGTTTTAGATAAAAATAGCGTATACATGAAGCAAAAACATGCAGAAAGATGCAGAAGACAAGTATAAATGAGAGAATAATCAAAACTAGGTTATACATGTACATGTAATGAGTACAAATGAGTAATGAGGCACAAACATATAATAATCAAGTGTAACTCACTACTTGTACAAGTATATACACATATTTTAATGAAAAGTTCATCTAAACAAGTATTCACCACATGAAGTACAAAACTAAAACATGCTAAAAATTATCAAATGTAAAATCATGTAAATAAAAAGGGAGTTTAGTGATAGTTACCAAACCATATGAACTATTCTCTAAGTCTTCAAAATATGATGGTCCTCCCACCAAATTTTCTTGATAGCAATGCATCAATTGTAGTGTCCATCAAGCTCATGCATCTACCACCAAGGTACCAACCCTCTCATGTCATGTGAGAGCCCACACCTACATCAAAAATAAGAGGTGGAGATTTTGGTACCCATTTTCATTTGGGTCCACGGGGGTTAGCATCATAAGGAACCCAAACATTATTATTTGCAAAATTTATATGATTTATCATATCAAAACAAAACTTTGCTAAATGGCCTTTGCGGCCGCAATGTGTACATTTGTACACTCAATCATGCACATGAGAATGAGTGTGATCATGATGTCCATAGTTTGCATATGTATGCCGTGAGTTATGTGCATGAATATGTGGAGCTTGTTTCTTTTGAAACAAGGTTTCCAATGTAGAATGATTGAATGCACAATTGCTCAAAGTTGAGCTCAAATAATTATTCTATTTTTCAAAACTTGAATCTCATTTTTATTAATGGTAGCATGAAGAGTATGGTAAGAATGAGAATCAACAATCTTTTTTATTTTAGAAATAATTTCCTTTTCTTTTGAAACATTTTTTTTTCAAAGAGTTATTTTCTTCCAAAGCAATTTCTTTTTCTTTTTCCACCAAATTAATTTTATTCTTCAAAGAATTATTTCCTTCACAAATATCATTTAATTTAGAAACAAGGAAATATTCTCCTTTTTCAAAGCTTCATTTTCTTTTGAAACATTTTCAAGTTTATTTTGAAAAAATCTTTTTCTTTTAAAATGGACTCATATTTATTCTTCAATCTTTTATGGTCCTTTTTAAGAAAATCATATTTTTTAAGAAGTTATTGACAAAATAAAGTAAGCTCATCATATGGCATGTCAACATCCTCATCAAGTTCAGATTCAGAATTTACCTCAAGGGGGTTATCCTCTTGGACCATGTAGCATAGTTGGAAGCAACACTACCATCATCCGAGTCACTCCCCATATAGTATTGCTTTTATTCACTAAGGAAGACTAGAGTGTTCCATACTGTAAAAATCGAATCAAAGTTAGACACCCTACATAAATAATCATCATTTAGGGTACTCTTTAATGCATGGATGGCTTTAGCATTAGCCTCTAGATGTTGCCATTTAAATAATATGAATCTTTAATGGTGGCAAGATAAACATGAATTCCTAGGGTTTTGAGGTACATGGACATCTTAACTTTCCAAGTTTGAATGTTAAGAATGTCAAACATGGGAGGTGCCATGAAATCCATGTGTGTGTAAACAAATATTTAGCTAAAAATGAGGATCTTTAACTTTAGGTTATTAGACCCAAATCAAGAGCATCAAGCTCTAATACCAATTGAAGTTAACCTAGAGGAGGGTGAATAGGTGACTAGCTAATCTAATGATGAATTAATGCGGAATTAAAACTATTTAAGCAAACTAAAAACTATTATGCTAAACACATAAGGTATAACACAAGAGTGTAGCCGAATTCCCAGTGAAGGGCTCTGGACTATCTCCTCAAGATTCCTCTAGATAAGAGTTGAGGTGCCGCTATGGCTCTCTTGGTTGAATACAAGTGTGAACAAACAATCTCAGGCATATAACAATAAGGCACAAGATGTATCAAGCATATAAAGATAAAAGCAATGTAAGCATGCAAGATATAAACACAAGTGAGAGATAGAGAGAGCAATCGCAAACACGGGAGATTTGTTTCGAGGTTCGAGCACCCTTGCTCTACGTCCCCGCCTTCAACACTATGAAGAATTTCCACTAGAATCGATCCCACCGGATCACTCGGTGCCGCAACACCTATAAGGAGTCACACTAGAACTCTTGGACTCACTAGTCCCTCTCTTGTTCCCGCAAGAAAAATACACGCAAGCACATTAGCTTGCCGAGGCTGCACCTCTACACCGAGCTCCCACAAGAACTCGAAACAACACGAACCCGCAAGTTCGCTTCCTCAAATACAGTGATGAATACTTTAGTGATCTCAACACTTTGATCACCTAAAACACTTTCACCCTTCAGGATTGATATAGCAATGGAAAACTCAAGTTCTGTGAGAAAAACTTGGATAAATTTGTGGTGAAAAACTCAAGAAATCACTTTTGAAAACCCTCTTGAAAAACTCTCCTTTTGATATGGAAATATTGGCTCTAAAACAAGTGGAGAAAAACACTTAGAAAGGTAGAAAAAACTAGCACAAAAACTCTCTTAAACTCTTGTAGAAAATAGTCCAAGGGAACCCCAATTTATAGGCTCCCAAAATATGGTCGTTGGAGGCCAAATCAGTAGCTGACGCTGCTGTCAATCGATTGCCTGGTCGACCAGCCAACGGTCGGATTTCTGACCGTTGCGCCACCGGTCGATCGCCCGGTCGACCGAGGCTAGATCCAGAGAGCAGAGCTCTCTGCCGGTCGACCGCCTGATCGACTGGGGCCAGATCCAGATAGCAGAGTTCTCTGGCGTTCGACAGGGTCGGTCAACCGGCCCTCCAGCCAAACTGGCTGTAAACGTTTGTGCACATCGGTCGACCAATCCGGTCGACCGACTTCTATCTCGGTCGACCATCTGGTAGACCGGCAGAAGGCCTGGTCAAACATTTTGGGATTAAAACTTGGTTTTTATATCTTTAATAAAATCCCATAAATTCTCATAAATTCTACAAAAATGAGTTTTTTAAAATACTTTAAAGTACAAATATGTGTGATAAAAAATCAACACATATTACAAACTTTTTGAACCATTTTTGTAATATAGAAATTTTGGCCTTAAATAAAAATCGTATTTTTCAAAAACAATCTCCAAATTGAAAAACGATTTTTCTAAAACTTCTCCACATACAAAAACAAGATATTTTAATCACTTTTGAAGATTAATGTGTATGGGCATAATCCAACACACATATGAGTTGAAATATCTGACAATAAGCTCTAAAATAGTTTTGATAAAACACATGTACCAAAACGGTATTTTTCTAAACTCAAAACTATCTTATGAAAACACATATAAATTTTGTGTGTGTGTATATGAACTTAAGCAATCCACCAACTAATCTATCCTTTATATTTTATTTAAAAACAAATCTTGACACTTACAAAACCTGACATAAGTCATCTTGAAAATCTTCTCTTGAAAATCTTCTTCTCTTTCATGACTTGGTCCAAAACTTTGATCCAATGAGCTAGACTCCTCTTGAGTACTTGATGCGATCTTGATGCGCGAGCTCTTGAATCAACACGTGCTAGCTTCAAAACTTGACTTTGAATCCTTTGTTGAAGCTAAACACCTACTAAGATCTTGATCAAATATCTGAGACATATTAAACACAAGATCGTTAGTACTATAACTACATGAGTTAATAATCATCAAAACTAGAGTGATGGGCCTTTGGGCCAACACCAACTCTCAGTCAAACCAATATTTCTTTTTACTTAGCCTAAAATAAAGATTCTCTACTAAGGTTCCTTTAATTCTTACAACCTTTTGGTATTTTTATAAAGAGTATAAAAATTGTTTATGGTTCTAGAGGTTTTTTTTTCGAAAGAAGAAAAAGAAAAGAAAATTGAATGTTAGCATCCCCCTACACCTATCTAATGCATTGTCCTCAATGCTAGTCATTTAAATGCAAATGCAATAAATAAGGGGAAGAAAAGATATCACCGTCTCCGTCGACTCGGGCTGACCGAAATGCTAGGGCCGGCCGAGTGCGAACGCCTAAGCGTTTCTTCGATACGTTCCAGGCGGGTATTCTGTTCATCTAATTGTCTCCTGAGTTTAATCTGCCCCTTGAAAATCTTTTTCATGCCCTTCCAGATGGAGGACATGAATGCAGTGAAATTGGATGCGGGCGGCTGCTGCCAGAACTCAGGGTCATTCTCTTCATCCATTTGTTCCTCTGAAGAGGACTCAGCCGGAACATCCTCGATCTGGACGACAAGTGTCCAGATCGAATGCAGACAACTGTTGTAGGCGCTAGTGATACGCTCGTTGGTAACTAGTACTTGATCATACTCAGCAAAGGCCCATCTGGCAGAAAGTTTCTGCACAAATGAGTCACTAAGATGGGTAGAGAATACTTGGCTCCCCTCGTCCATAGAGAGTTGGCCAACAACTGTTGCAAAAGGATGGTGTTGAGACGATGGTATGTTGCCTCATCATGAGGCTGTGGATAATCTGCAATGCAGGTCTGTTAAAAGATGTTGTGTGGTCTATACCAAAGATGTTATGTTGAATCCAATGGCCAACACAATGGATGTTTCTAAATGTGGTGCTCGCCTGGAGACCATGATCTTGCTCGGTGCACCGCGCACCCATCAAAGTCATATACTCGATTAAAGGGAGGGGCGCGATGTGCAGAGGAGGGGAAGGCACTTGCGTGACATCCTGAATAGTCTCAATAGTGACCAACAGGTCCCCGTGGTCAAGGTGGACAATAAATTGATTAAGGTCTAGATTGATGGAATCAGTATCTATCCCTAAATAAAATTTTCTCACCAAGTCCGGACAGTAAAAGGTATCAACATCAGAGTTGTCATACACTAATCCATACCACTATCTCTCTCGAATTCTGTCTAAGAAAATGGTCCCATTACCTGAACATCATTTAATATTCTAGAAAAATCTTTTTCAGGAAATATTGTAGGGACTATAGTCTAAATCTGAAGTAAAAATATAGCGAGATAGGTAAAGAATTCGCAAACCTCCCTCGTAAATCTTGGTGGAAAATAATCCACGAACTTGCTTAGAGCAAACCAGACAATCACACCAGAATCGGAGTGGAGATCGGAGATGTGCTCGAAAAATCGACTAGAGGGGAGGAAAATTGCGCGGCTGTCTCTCCTAGGTAGCCGTGAAAACGAAGCAAATAGAGGGTGTGCGTGGCAATATGGAGGAGAGAGGGGAGAAGCTCGGGGCTGTGTGCGGCGCCTGGGCTTCTCTCTTAAGATCTGAGAAAAATTTTGGGGTAGGTTAGGGGAGAGGGAGAGGAGAGTATAAATAAGGGCAGACAAAAGAAGATTTCCAAATCTAACCATAGGGTAAACGGTTATTTACAAGTATACAAGGGGTGATTATATCATACAAACAATAATTATAAAGAACCCCTAATCTTTATTTTATTTACACATTTATTTTTTATTTTTTATTTTTATATATTTTTTGAGTTGTGGTTCGTGATGGAATGCGGTCACGTATAAGATGGGTCGAAAAGACCCAACACAGTTTTAGCTTGTGATTCAGGCTCAGTGGTGAGAAATGGTTTTAATCTTTATCCATTTACCTTGAATTTTCCACCACTCTTAGGATCAAAGATTACCACAGCACCATGTGGAAAGACGGTGCGCACAGTGAAGGGTCCGGACCAACGAGTTTTTAGCTTTCCCGCAAAAATGTGAAGTCTCGAGTTGTATAGCAGAAACCTTTCCCCAGGGGCAAAGTTTTTTTAGTTGATGATTTGGTCATGAAAATTTTTTGTCCTGCTCTTTGTGATTCGTGCATTCTCATAAGCCTCATTCTGTATTTCCTCCAACTCTGGGATCTGCAATCTATTTAGTTCACCGGCTTTAGTCAGATCGAAATTAAGTTCCTTAATATCCCATTGGGCTCAGTGTTCTAACTCGACAGGCAGATGACAAGCTTTTTCAAATACAGTTCTATATGGAGACATCCCAGGACAGTCTTAAAAGCAGTTTGGTAAGCCCATAACGCATCGTTCAATTTAACTGACCATTCTTTTCGATTTTGTCCTACTGTTTTTCTAAAATGAGCTTGATTTGCCGATTGGTTACTTCAACTTGCCCATTTGTTTGAGGATGATATGGGGTGAATGACTTGTAGATAAACTTTTATTTCCACATTGTTTGAGCTGTGGATTTTGGTCATATCTTCATTGATCTTCTGTTAACCAAATGGATGTATAAAAATTCTAATTTAAGCAGTTTTCATTTGGTGTTAACTTCTCTAATTTGCTCTGATCTGCACTGATCACCTTAAATATTCTATCTCAATCCTTGATTTTAATTTAATCTGAATTTAAGTGGGCTTTTGGGCTCGTTTTCTCTCCTTCTTCATTAGTAAAGGCATGCACATCAATTAGACAAAAATTAGATTAAAAAGAAGAGTTTATTATAAAATAAATATAGAAACATGACAATAAATATGCAATATTAGTGAATAATCACACCCCTACACCTATTTTTTACTCATCCTCGAGCAAAACAAAATAAAAAGTAAAACAAAACTAACTTAGTCTAACTCACTTTCATAAGAATCACGGTTGCACTTAACATGTGCAACAAGCCGTTAAACCTCTAGATTACGCCTCGAGGACGAGTTTTGTCTCATGAGGATTTTCAGTGACTTACACCCACAAAATCTACAAAGAAAAAAACAAAGTGTCAGTATTTTGAAAACACATTTTGATAAAAGGAAAACATATTTGATGTATTCTTGTAAAAATTCAAGTAATTTATAAATCATAGGAATACCAAACTATTCATTCTTAAACTTAGTCTCTATTCAAAAACTTGTTATCATTCAAGATAAAGATTAAAATAGTATTTCTCATCTGATCTATTATTTTACCCTAAATCTTATGCACCTTTGTGAATGTGAATATTTTGACTCCGGATTCTTCAACTTTAACTCTTATACTTTATTTTACATATATTATGGCGGTAATACCTTTAGTTCTATTAGACTTTCTAATTTGCTCATGTAATGAGCCTTTAGTCGATGACTCTCAAACCAGACGGTCTTAGGATACCGGGTAAAGAAAAAACCTCAAGGACTTAAGGACTCGAGCAAACAAGGCCACAAAATTAAAAGTTTTTTATTTATATCACTTTTAGACGTGAATACTTATGCTTTATTAGGCATAAATACCCAGCTTAATCAGAGAATTTTTAATATATAAATATTTTTATTTTTATTTTTTTATAAGGCATAAGAATCTTTGTTTTTGAACCCTAAGTGTGTTTGTTTTTGAACCCTAAGTGTGTAAGTGTACAAAGTATTTATATTTCATCAAGGTAAAAATCAAGACTAAATTACTTTTTCAATTTTTCTTCCTAACTCTAGAAATCATACAAATAATCTTATTTTGACCAAGTATAAGAAATCCTAATTATGATTTCCCTATTCCTTAAAATTAACTTAATTTCTTACAAAAAATAAGTTATAATATTGTTTCTCTTTTCAAAAAGTTTTTAAAAGCAAAAAATTAGAAAACCTATGTTATGTTAGAACCCTCCCCTACACCTATCTCATGCATTGTCCTCAATGTATGAATGAATGCATATATACATAAAAAAAAAGGAAAAGAAAAATGTTACCTTAAGGTGGTGGTTCCGGTAGTGATCGGATTGGGATAAGCGTTGCTGCACAATCTAAGTAATGTGGAGTTTCAAGGAACCCGTCTTTTATTACCTCTTTCTTATTTACGTTGTTACTACTCCTAAATTGAATAGGATCATGTAAGATCCTAACATTAAAATTATCTCAGTTATATGACCAATCTTCGAATATCATCTCGGACATATGACCAGTCTATACTTTGGTCCAACAATAGAATGTGATTCGATGAAATAGTTGACTTGGGCTCAAGAATGAAAGATTCCGGAATCAATACTGACTCAGGAATATGACTTAAATCAAATTTAGGTTCAAGAGTTGGTTTTGATTCAAAAGTTGGTTCCAAATCAAAAAAAATTAAAATTCACATTCTTTCCCCATTAATGAAATGAGACTTTTCAAAATTGGTGGTTCAATTTCAAGCTCCATGGGTACAGAAATAAGTGCTGGCTTGAAAATTGGGTTCAAACCGGATAAGGATGCCGGAGTCAACATAGATTCAAAAATTAGAACTGAATCACAAAGTGGAGGATCGGGTTCACAATCAAGTTCAATTTCTTTGAATTGAAAACTTGCCAATTTGTCTAAGATTTGGAATTAGTCAAGTCCAAGTTGGTGTGAGAAAATTGAATCTTGGTTAAAGTCTTCAAGACATCATGATTCTTGGTTCCTATCAATATGGTCAGAAAAATCAGGAATGGTAAATAATGTATTAGATAGAGTCTCCTTTTTCTTATCCTTTATAGTGTTGACCAAATGACTAATTGTTGCTTCTAGCCTATCGATAGATTGGTTACAATTAAAAGTTCATTGGTTGAAATCATTTTGGCATTGACTCAAGGCTTCCATCCTATCTTCTCAGTTAATTGTTCTTCTTCTTGTTGTGGTGGGACTTGAAAAATGGAGTAAAGATTTTGGATTTGAAAATTTTAATGGGATTGTGAGTCTTCCATGTTTTGGAATTATCGTCCGAACTCAAGAAAGGCTTATAGACTCTTTTTTAATTCAGATTTTTTTTCTATAGGTTGATCTTGATAAGGAGTATATGAAGCTAGTTGTTGGTAAGGTGGTTGACCATATGACTTGGGAGAGTTGTATCCCCACTAACTTGGTGAAAAGGGGAGATGATGATTGTTTCAGGGCATATGTTGATTTGCATAAAACCAATCTTGCATACTTGGTTGGCTAAAGTTATGAAATATTGGGTTGGTGATATTCGAGTCAGAAGAGGTCAAGGTGAAGTATGGATCACTATATGCATTGAAAAAATTATAATTACAATCCATATCACACAAGAATTATCAAAAACAAAAACAAACAAACAAATAAATAAAAGAAAAAAATCTAGCCTAAGGTAGGTAGACTTTAGACCTAGACGACTTCTAACTGGTTAGACTGTCCACGGGAGGTATATTGCAACAATCTTACCACAAATTAATCGGCCAGGTAGGGCAAGATCAGCGAGAGGTATCTTTGCCTGAGCAACAAGCCTAATTATATCAAATCACTATTTTTCGAGGTTTCGTCTCTCAATCCCCAACTTTTGATATCGATTTGACTAGAGTCAAACTCTAATAACTTCCTCCTTCAGTCAATCTCCTATTGAGTTTGAGATGTTCCTAGGGCCAACGTCTATCAGATTTTAGTTAGGCTAGGTTAATGAGTGAGGAGATGGTTTTTGGGTTAAGGTAGGGTAATGACTTTCCCATCTTATCTTATTTATACCCCTTAGTTGTTTTCGTGCGTGTGTGCACGTATATAACAAAAAGTAACATTCAAGCAATATATCATATAAGCCTGTTTCCTATGCTCCATGCAATGTATACATACCTTGGCTCCAGCACACTTCAACAATAATGTAAAATGTAGCAAAATAGACAAATGCTCTAGAATGCAAAGTCTAACTATTTTTCTAGCATTTATAAATACAGTTTCTTATTGAGTTAAACAGCGAGCAGAGTGAGTTAAACAGATTAACTAATAACTGTAGAGAGCAAATCTATGAAAATCTTGCTACCTGCAAGAAAACAGGTCAATAGTGCTCCCTACTTTGCCGCGCAACGCGGCTTTAGCCGCATTTTCATGGCAAAAAGTAGGTTTCATAAGGTTGGCTTTCTAGAGCAGAGCCTCAGGTATGCTATATGTCCACTGTAGCTACTGCTTTTCTGTAATCTGCCCCTGCACACACAAATATATAAGAAGGTTAAACTGTTAAGTAAACTTAAAAAAGAAACTTAATGTCCCTCCCCAGCAACGATGCCAAACTTAGATCGCGGCAATAACTTCACAAAGAATAGAGTTTAGAAATGAAATAATAAGATAGTGCTAAGTTTCCTCAATTCTACTGCTATAGCAAGTGGCTCTGTGGGTCATGATCCACAAGGAGGTGGAAGCGTTTAGGTAATTCTTTCTAGGTTACTTAAAACTAGCTAAAAACTTTCTTCTTTGTTTTGAAATAAAAGAAAATAAAGCTGGATTAAGTTAGAAAAGAAAGTGAAAGTTAGAAGAAAAAGATGGTGGATGTTTTTGAAATCATTTTAAGTTAGAAGAAAGAAATGAAAAGAGTAAGGAAAAGAGTTGGTTTAAACGTGTTTCTAAACTAAGACATAAAGAAGGGAAAACTAGAAAAAATACTTACCTCTTTTATTGATTATCGTACCTTTTGCGAAAGTTTACCTCAGAGTAAAGTAAAACAAAGCAAGAGACAGAATAACATAAAAACAGCAATCTACTAGATTGAGTAAGAATTAAAAAAAGAGGAATTACATTGACTGTCACTCCCAATACAACTCTGTTTGAAGAAGATTACATTCAGTATCACTCTAAATACAATTCTTCTTCTTCTTTTCTCATGAAACTCTCTCTAAACTAAGCTCTAAAGAAATTAGAAAATTACATCTGAAAAGAAAAAGAAAAACCTAAGCTAAACTAGAACAAAAATCTAAACCTAGCTTTTTGCTGGAGTGGTGCCCTTTTGCCTTTGAAAATGCAGTATTTATAGGAAACTTTGGATTAAGGAGAGCGTATAAAGATAAGGACAGCAAACGCTCCCCAAGATTCATCTAGATTGTCGTGGATCTGCAGTCTTAATCGGTCGCGGATTCGCGGTCTTAATCTGGCTAACTGGGCAGATCTGAAAGCCGTGAATTTGTTACTTGTAGACAAACTTTTATTTCTAAGTAGATTTTCTGTTTGAGCTTTGAATTTTGGTCATATCTTTGTTCATCTTTTGTTTACCAAATGGATCTATAGAAATTCAAATTTAACCAGTTTTCATTTGGTGTTATCTTCTCTGATTTGCTCTGATCTACACTTGTCCCCTTAAATCTTCTGTCCCAATCTTTAATTTTGATTTTATCTAAATTAAATGGGCTTTTGGGTTCATTTTCTCTCCTTCTTCATTAGTAAAGGCCTGCACATCAATTAGACAAAAATAAGATTAAAAAGCAGAGTTTATTATAAAATAAATATGAGAATATGATAATAAATATGAAATACTAGTGAACAATCAAGGAGAGTCAATGGAAATGATGGATATAATTGTTGGCCCAAGGTTACAATCAACCCATGTTTAGTGTATTTTGATGATTACAAAACATATTAGTTATGTGTACTAATATAAATTGTTGTTTAAGTGTGTTTCAGGTTTATATATTAAAGAGATGAAGATGAATTCTTCCCTAAAGGAAGGTACATTGGACTCAAGACAAGTCAAATTGGGCTCAAAGTGCAATATTGAAGATCAAGTGAAGATTGCCCTTGTTGAAGTCTTGAAGACCTAGAAGTTTGTAAGTATAGTTTTGTTAAAGATAGAATATGTGAAATTTGGCTCTAGGATTTGCACACACACTTGTTTTGTATGTTTCCTTTGTTTTTGAAAATGTTTATTTCTAAGTTTATGCCTTAGTTTATACATACATGGACTCAAAGCTTTATATCTTCAAAAACTTGTTTAAAACATGATATAAACTATTTTCTGCATAACACTTAGCTTCAGATTTTTTAAAGAATTTTTACAAAATTTTCTATCTCAAAAATCTGCCCAAAAAATATCTATTTCAGGCAGACCGGTCGACCGGCAGTCGACCGGCTGCTGTGTCCAGACATGCACAGGCTGTGCATGTCTGTCGGTCGACCGACCTACATACCGGTCGACCGGAAAAGAGATGTTTTGCTCTCTGTATCTTTTCGGTCGACTGGGTCGGTCGACCGATAGAAGGAAACTGTGTTTCCTTTGTTGGATCGGTCGACTGGCAGTCGACCGAAGCCCCAACGGCTCTTTTGCCAGCAGGGACCCGGTCGACCGGCAGTCGACCGGTAGGCCTGCATCAGCCATAACGGCTCTTTCTTCTTTTGGAATTTCTGAAAATCTGTTTTGGTTTTCTCTTTAACAGAGTTTTTAGGAGTTGTTGGGACTCTTTTTCTGATCAAATTAGCTGGAAAAATCAGAGTTTTAACCTATTCTCTCCCTATAAATAGTGGGGAATAGGCCTTAGTTATTTACCAAGAAAAATACAAGTTTTCATAGTTTTCAAGAGAAAGAGAAAAATAGTTTAAAGCTTTCATTTCCATTCTTTCAAAATTGGTTTTTCAGTTGTTGTTTGATCTCTAATATCACTCTACAACTGAAGCTTTTCTCACCACACTTCATAGAGCCAAAAATTTCATATTCTTTCTATAGGTGAAGTTGTAAAAGAGTGAGAGTGTTTGTAAAAGAGTGTTGTGGTCTAGTTAAAGATCACTATTTGTAATTCTTGTTCTTGTGGAGACAAGCT
Organism: Agave tequilana; assembly: GCA_038442645.1. Classification (NCBI taxonomy): domain Eukaryota; kingdom Viridiplantae; phylum Streptophyta; class Magnoliopsida; order Asparagales; family Asparagaceae; genus Agave; species Agave tequilana. The sequence goes on along the minus strand of JAVJIF010001327.1, from coordinate 146,847 downwards.
CCTCGGTGGAGTTTCTTTGTAAGGTGAAGCTACGGGCTTGAGGTCTTTGGAGGCCTAACTTGTACGGGATCCTAAGGGGATAGTGGAAACCCTTCACGGAGGTGAAGGCGGGGACTAGAGCAACGGGCTCGAACCTCGAAACAAATCATCTTGTTTGCGATTGCCTTGGCGTTCTTCTTGCTTACTTTCTTGCTTTATATCACTTCCAATTTATTGCTTGAGAACTAACCTTTATTTGTGCAATCCTTATTTGTTTACTTTACTTGTTATTTTACTTGTGGAATCTTGTGTTGCTATACTTGTTGTGTTACATTGTTAGCTTTTCATTTTCATCATCATACTTGGCATTGGTCAATCACACCTCAATACAACACGGTTGCATTGCGCACCTCTAACCCATTTAAGGGGAATTGGGAGGAAGGAGTTCAGAACCTCGCAAGGGGTATTCGGCTCTTAGTCGTGTTTTTGAGAGATTGTTGCATCACTCATTTCATAAGTTTAAAAAGATCATTAGATTAGCAATTACACCTATTCACCCCCCCTCTAGGTGTATTTCAATTGGTATCAGAGCTTGGACTCTAGGATTTGGCTTAACAACCTTAGAGAGATCCTCATATTGCTAATCATTTCATTCATTTCCACATAGTAAACATGGCCGATGGTATTAAAACACCCCCTAAGTTTGATGGACTTAACTTTCCCATATGGAAGGTTAAGATGACTGTTTTCTTGCAATCTCTAGGTAGCCGAGTTGCAAAGGCCGTGACTAAACAATTTAGTGCCCCCGATGGTGATGAATCTACTTGGTCCGAAATTGAGACCAAGGAGTTTGATGCCAATGCTAGGGCTCATTATGCACTCCTACAAGCCCTCAATGATGATGACATAGCTAGAGTCATCCATTGCAAATCCGCCTATGAGATTTGGACCCATTTGCTAGTAACACATGAGGGGACATCACAAGTGAAGAGGGCCAAGATAGACCTTCTTCGGTCCCAATATGAAAATTTTAGCATGCAAGAACATGAAACCATAGATGATATGGTTACTAAATTTACTAAGATTACTAATGGGCTTTCTTCTCTAGGTGAAGAGATCAACAACGACCAAAGGGTGAGAAAGATCATCCGGGCTCTTCCTCCATCATGGGAAGTGAAAGCTACAACATTGAAGGAACTCAATGATAAAGATGAGATTGAGCTCATCGGACTCATTGGTAATTTAAAAACCCATGAGATGGAGAGGAAGGCAAGGGAGGACATGGCACCCTCCAAAAAGAAGACCATTGCCTTCAAAAGTCATGCTACTTACTCCGACGAAGATGATGAAGAAGAAGATGACGAGGAGCTCTCACTTCTAGTCAAAAACGTCCGGAGGATGTACAACAAGGCAAAGTTCCAAGGACGGAGGAGATGGCAAGGAGGCAAAGAAGAGAGAAAGATCATATGCTTCAATTGCCAAAAGCCGGGACACATTGTAGCGGAGTGTCCGGACCAAGTGAAGCCATCTTCATCCAAGAAGCCATACAAGAAGAAGGCTATGAAAGCAACATGGGATGACGAAAGTGAATCCGAGGAGGAGATCGACACCGCCAATATGTGCTTCATGGCAAATGAGAGCACAAGCAAGGTAACCCCTCAACTCTTCTTGATGATGATTTATCCATGGATGAGCTAGGAGAAGCATTTATAGAACTTTCTCAAAATTATGACTTCATGAAGAAAAAGTACTTGAAAATGAAAAAGGATAATGAATCTTTGAATATTCAAGTGTTAAATCTTTCTAAAGAAAATAATGACTTGCATTCTTCTTTAGTTTCCACTAAAAATGATTTTGAAAAATATAAGATTGCTTGTAAAGGAAAGACCCCATTTGTAGATTCTAATGAGATTGCCATGCTTAAGGAAAGATTAGACTCATTAGATGTTGTTTTGAAAAAGTGTAGTGAGTTTGATAAGAAGAAAATGGAGAATATGTTTCCTAAGAAACAAGCTCCTAAGAAAAATATTCATCATGCTCATGCTCATGCTCATGTACATGCTACACAACCTATGCATCATGGTAAACCCCCAAAGCATGCTCACACTTCACATACACACCATGCATTCATGTATAGAAAAGTGTACTCATGTTCACATTGTGGACGGAAAGGACACTTAGCTAATTTTTGTTATGATAGACTAAGTGCATCACATCATAATGTTTGGGTTCGTAACACTAACTTTCAAGGACCCAAGAAAGTTTGGGTACCAAAGTCAACTATTGTTTTAAATGATGTAGGTACTTTCCAAAGCTCAAAGACGTAGAGGTTTATGGTATCTTGATAGCGGTTGCTCAAGGCACATGACTTGGGACATCAATAACTTTGCAACCCTATCAAGATATCATGAAGGTGGCACCGTCACCTTCGGAGATGACGCCAAGGGTAAAATCATCGGTATTGGTAATGTAAAACTTGGCACCTCTCCTTTAATTGAAAATGTGGTTTTAGTTGATGGCCTCAAGCATAATCTCTTGAGTGTTAGTCAACTTTGTGATAAAGGTTTTGATGTAGTTTTTGACAATGTTGCTTGTAAAGTAATTGATAGAACTTCCAATGTTTGTGTATTTTTCGGTTTTCGTGAAAGCAATGTTTATATGATTGATATGCTAAATATGTCTTGTAATATAACATGTTTAAAAGCCCTCGATGACGACTCTTGGTTATGGCATAGGAGATTAGGCCACGTTTCATTTGACCATATTTCTAGGCTTAACTCTAAGGAAATGGTGAAGGGTATTCCTTCATTGAACTTTGAAAAGGACCGAGTTTGTGACGCATGTCAATTTGGGAAACAAACTAAGTCCTCATTCAAATCAATTAAGGATATCATGTCATCACGTCCATTGGAGCTAATCCACATGGATTTATTTGGCCCTACACAAACCAAAAGTTTAAGTGGGAGTAGATTTGCTTATGTTTTAGTAGATGATTTTTCGCGTTTTACTTGGGTTTATTTTCTTGAACATAAAAGTCAAACCTTTTCACATTTTCAAGCCTTTAAGAAAAGAGTTGAAAAGGAAAACGACTCCTCAATAATTAAAATAAGAAGTGATAGAGGAGGTGAGTTCATTAACCTTCCCTTTACCACTTTTTGTGAGGAACATGGAATAAAACATGAACTTTCTTGTCCTAGAACTCCACAACAAAATGGAGTAGTTGAGCGGAAAAATCGTACTTTACAAGAGATGGCTAGGACAATGTTAAATGAATATGGTCTACCACATTATTTGTGGGCCGAGGCCGTTCATACTTCATGTTACATTGCAAATCGTGTTTTCCTATGTAAAAATACTACTAAGACTTCTTATGAGATGTATTTTTCTAGAAAACCTAATGTTTCTTATTTCAAAGTGTTTGGTTGCAAATGTTTTGTTTTAAATACAAATATTAATTTGGGAAAATTTGATGCAAAAGCATATGAGGCTATTTTTGTAGGTTACTCAAATACTAGTAAGGCTTATAGAGTCTTCAATAGGTCAACTTTGACTATTGAGGAATCTATTCATGTTAAATTTGAGGAATCTAACAAGTTTGTTAAGAATTGTGTAGAAATTGATGCTTTAGATGAAGGTTTGGAGAAAGTGACCTTGGAGGATGCTTCTACCATGGGAGACAAGCCAAAGGATGGTGATGGAAGTGAAGCCAAAGTGGAAGAGGCTCAAGGAAATGAACATCAAGCAAATGAAGAGGAGCCCTCTCAACCACTACCAAAGGATTGGAGATTCAATCCTCATCATCCCAAGGACCTCGTCATAGGTGAAGTATCAAAAGGGGTAACCACTCGCTCTAAGATTCAAGATTTTTGTGGTAATTTTGCTTTTACTTCACACATAGAACCTAAAAATGTCCTCGAGGCCGAGGCCGATTCATATTGGTTGCTTGCAATGCAAGAGGAGCTCAATCAATTTGAGCGCAACCAAGTTTGGCACCTTGTTCCTAGGCCCCAAGATAGACCAACTATTGGCACTAAATGGATCTTTAAGAACAAGTTGGATGAATCGGGTAATGTAGTTAGAAACAAGGCTAGGTTAGTTGCCCAAGGTTACACTCAAATCGAGGGAATCGATTTTGAAGAAACCTTTGCACCCGTAGCACGGCTCGAAGCCATACGGATGACCTTAGCATATGCCTCATTTAAAGATTTTAAGTTATTTCAAATGGATGTAAAGAGTGCTTTTCTTAATGGTTATATTGATGAGGAGGTGTATGTTGAACAACCCCCCGGGTTTGTTGATCCTACACACCCTAATTATGTTTATAAATTAGATAAAGCACTATATGGTTTAAAACAAGCCCCTAGGGCTTGGTATGAAAGATTGTCTTCATTTTTGCTTTCAAATGATTTTAAGAAAGGAAAAGTTGATAAAACATTATTTACCAAACATATAGATCAAGATATCCTCATAGTTCAAATTTATGTTGATGACATTATTTTTGGATCTACTAATGTTTCACTTTGCAAGAATTTTGAGTCATGCATGAAAAAGGAATTTGAGATGTCTATGATGGGGGAGCTCAACTTCTTCCTTGGACTTCAAATCAAGCAACGTAGTGATGGGACATTCATCAACCAAGCCAAGTACACCAAAGAACTCATCAAGAGGTTCGGGCTTGAAGGATCCAAAGTAGCAAAGACTCCCATGGCAACCACTACGAAACTTGACAAGGACGAACAAGGTAAGGAAGTAGACATCAAATTATTTCGTAGCATGATTGGTAGTTTACTCTATCTTACGGCTAGTAGGCCGGATATAATGTTTTCCGTATGTTTATGTGCACGTTTTCAATCATGTCCTAAGGAATCACACTTAATAGCGGTAAAACGCATAATTAGGTATCTTAGGGGCACAATTGATTTAGGTTTGTGGTATCCGAAAACTAACCAATTTACCATGACTAGTTATTCGGATGCCGACTATGCCGGTTGTAGGGTAGATAGGAAGAGCACAAGTGGCACTTGCCAATTCTTGGGCAATTGTCTTGTGTCTTGGTCTTCCAAGAAGCAAAATAGTGTAGCCCTTTCAACCGCCGAGGCGGAGTATGTAGCAGCCGGAGTTTGTTGTGCACAAGTACTCTGGATGAAACATACTCTTCTCGATTTTGATTTACTTTTTGATCATGTTAAGATTTATTGTGATAATACTAGTGCTATTCACATGACCAAAAATGCTAATCAACATAGTAAAACCAAACATATAGACATTAGATATCATTTTCTTAGAGATCACTTTGAAAAAGGTGACATAGATATTGATTTTGTTTCCACAGATTTTCAACTTGCAGATATTTTCACAAAACCTTTAGATTATGCAAGATTTTCATTTATTTGTGGTGAATTGAATGTATGTAAGATTGATACTTAAAATATCTTAGTTTGTTTTGTTTTGGTTTCTAATATGTTTGTTTTGTTTTGTCTTAAATTTTTTTTAACCCTTTTTGATGTATGACAAAAAGGGGGAGAAATATAAATATATGGTTTGAATATATGGTTTGTTTTAAATTTTGTTATTCCTTATGATAGTTTATTTTTTGGTGATGATATTTTTCAATGCTTTATGTATGCTTACATAGTGTTCATATTCATGTTAAATACATAGCATTGTTTAAGGGGGAGCTTTCCAAGCTCTTTCCTCTTTTATTTGTTTAATAACTCATATGTTTTGTCATCATCAAAAAGGGGGAGATTGTTGGCCCAAGGTTACAATCAACCCATGTTTAGTGTATTTTGATGATTACAAAACATATTAGTTATGTGTACTAATATAAATTGTTGTTTAAGTGTGTTTCAGGTTTATATATTAAAGAGATGAAGATGAATTCTTCCCTAAAGGAAGGTACATTGGACTCAAGACAAGTCAAATTGGGCTCAAAGTGCAATATTGAAGATCAAGTGAAGATTGCCCTTGTTGAAGTCTTGAAGACCTAGAAGTTTGTAAGTATAGTTTTGTTAAAGATAGAATATGTGAAATTTGGCTCTAGGATTTGCACACACACTTGTTTTGTATGTTTCCTTTGTTTTTGAAAATGTTTATTTCTAAGTTTATGCCTTAGTTTATACATACATGGACTCAAAGCTTTATATCTTCAAAAACTTGTTTAAAACATGATATAAACTATTTTCTGCATAACACTTAGCTTCAGATTTTTTAAAGAATTTTTACAAAATTTTCTATCTCAAAAATCTGGCCAAAAAATATCTATTTCAGGCAGACCGGTCGACCGGCAGTCGACCGGCTGCTGTGTCCAGACATGCACAGGCTGTGCATGTCTGTCGGTCGACCGACCTACATACCGGTCGACCGGAAAAGAGATGTTTTGCTCTCTGTATCTTTTCGGTCGACTGGGTCGGTCGACCGATAGAAGGAAACTGTGTTTCCTTTGTTGGATCGGTCGACTGGCAGTCGACCGAAGCCCCAACGGCTCTTTTGCCAGCAGGGACCCGGTCGACCGGCAGTCGACCGGTAGGCCTGCATCAGCCATAACGGCTCTTTCTTCTTTTGGAATTTCTGAAAATCTGTTTTTGGTTTTCTCTTTAACAGAGTTTTTAGGAGTTGTTGGGACTCTTTTTCTGATCAAATTAGCTGGAAAAATCAGAGTTTTAACCTATTCTCTCCCTATAAATAGTGGGGAATAGGCCTTAGTTATTTACCAAGAAAAATACAAGTTTTCATAGTTTTCAAGAGAAAGAGAAAAATAGTTTAAAGCTTTCATTTCCATTCTTTCAAAATTGGTTTTTCAGTTGTTGTTTGATCTCTAATATCACTCTACAACTGAAGCTTTTCTCACCACACTTCATAGAGCCAAAAATTTCATATTCTTTCTATAGGTGAAGTTGTAAAAGAGTGAGAGTGTTTGTAAAAGAGTGTTGTGGTCTAGTTAAAGATCACTATTTGTAATTCTTGTTCTTGTGGAGACAAGCTCCTCGGTGGAGTTTCTTTGTAAGGTGAAGCTACGGGCTTGAGGTCTTTGGAGGCCTAACTTGTACGGGATCCTAAGGGGATAGTGGAAACCCTTCACGGAGGTGAAGGCGGGGACTAGAGCAACGGGCTCGAACCTCGAAACAAATCATCTTGTTTGCGATTGCCTTGGCGTTCTTCTTGCTTACTTTCTTGCTTTATATCACTTCCAATTTATTGCTTGAGAACTAACCTTTATTTGTGCAATCCTTATTTGTTTACTTTACTTGTTATTTTACTTGTGGAATCTTGTGTTGCTATACTTGTTGTGTTACATTGTTAGCTTTTCATTTTCATCATCATACTTGGCATTGGTCAATCACACCTCAATACAACACGGTTGCATTGCGCACCTCTAACCCATTTAAGGGGAATTGGGAGGAAGGAGTTCAGAACCTCGCAAGGGGTATTCGGCTCTTAGTCGTGTTTTTGAGAGATTGTTGCATCACTCATTTCATAAGTTTAAAAAGATCATTAGATTAGCAATTACACCTATTCACCCCCCCTCTAGGTGTATTTCAATAATCATTAAGAAGTATGATTTTTCTACAAATAATAACGATAAATATGGATGAATAAGAGAAATGGGGAAACAACATATCACAATAAATAGTCAAAACAACTATCTTAATTGTCTGCAGAACGATCTCACTCTCTCGGTCATTTTTCTCTTTAACCTTCTTGAATTACTTACCCGTATATTACATATATTTTCAGTTACTTATAGTTTATTTTCAAGTTCATCTTATGGAAACACAAAACGTATCTCATATACTACACCTAGTGGTATACCAATCACAATAACTAAATCATAACATAGTTTATACATCTCGGTAACGCATATGTCACAGGCCGTACATGTATAACATATAATCATATCATACTAAATACTTCATGGATTAACCCTTACAAATTCACACATCAAATTATATTTTACTATATTTTATAATAAAGTAAAGTTTCACAGTCCTGCATCAGTGACAAGTATACAACACCAATCATTTTCAATAAACAACTTTTTTACTTTGTATTATACATACAGACTCATACCCCATCTTCAAATCCATTGGCTCTTAGCCGGCACCTTCCTTCAAATTATAATAAGCAATTTCATACCTCGTCTTCATACCCACCGGCTCCCTCCCGGCCCCTTCCTTCATATCAAAATACACAATTTCATATCCAGTCTTCGTACCCACTGGTTCCCACTCAGCTCCTTCCTTCATATCACAATACACAATTTTATACCCCGTCTTTGTACCCACCGGCTCCCGCTCGACCCCTTCCTTTAAGTATGTAATGCATGTAACAATCATATACAACAATCATTACACATACATACTATTTACAATGATATCAATCACACGAGATATATAAGCCATGCACAATTAAGTCACTCACTTGGTCATCATATCAAACAATTGGTTACATACACAATATTCATTCTTAGATCACATCATTAGATCTTATAACTAAACAAAATTCTTATTTCAATGTATTCAGTATTTGTCCATAGTAGTTGACTAACTATCATCCAAAATTTGGAAGCTTACTGCACAATTTGGAAGCTTACTGCACAAATGGGCAAGTTGACTAACTTAGGCTTGTCTCTTTGAGAATCCCAAGTTGATGTTGGGCTCACTGCACAATTGCAACCCCACGTGGCCCATGCGTCTGCTAGAAAAAACATTAGGGACTAGGAGAGAGGACCCTGCGACTGAGGCCACCACCGCCCATCGTGACGCATCGAAAAGCTTAAAGTTGTTGCTGTCGAGACTAACGTTGCAATCACCGTTGCTCCCATACCCACGAGACATCGCTGGTAGATTTGTCGATGCAAGAATCCCACGGCACTTCATATGTGGCTAAGCGAAAGGGAAAAGAGTCGGTTTCCATCTGTCTGAGCGTCTCTAAGTCGAAGACGAAATCCTTCATGCAATTTAAGTATGTTGCCAAGACAACCACATCTTCCAATCTGACTGTACCTCAAGTTCAAATCATTTTCTTGTTGCTCTACTCGATAGTTCTTTAGCCCCTGAAGAAATCGAAAGGCGATTCGGACCGCCAATTGGCGATGATTAATCTTCTCCTTTTGTTTTTTCTTTTGCTTTTTTTTTTTCTTTGTTTACCAATCCCCCAAAAAAAGTCTAATAATAGAATTGTGTGGTGCAATATTAGTAATACAATTGACATTAGTCCTAAGAACAAAATGTTCAATGTTTTTATTAAGGATAAATAAACTGGAGGTGCCCATGTGGACAAGAATGACTGAAATCTAAATCCTTCGGCAAGAAGGGCATAATATTTACGTATACCATTATGGAAAAGGATTATTTCTCATCATGATTTAATATGAGAATTAACTCCACTCCACTAAAGGAAGTTGGGATTATTTGAGAGCAAATGATGGCTCCAAACAAACGAATCCAGTTTAAAAGAAGACCAATCAAGCGGTAAGCTTAATCAAATATATCGTAGGGATTTGATTAAAATTCTTTATTTAACAAATCCTCTGAGCTCTGTGACCTCCTGTTATTGTTTAAGCTGACCTAAAGTTCAATTTAAGTATCCATTTTTGCTGATGACTCTCAGCATTTTTGTTTTTTTGTGTGAATAAAGTAATATTTGGCTAGTTTTGAGCTTTGCAAGATTCTCCGCGAGTTCTCTTAATTTATTATTTTGAGGTACTAATACGGCTAAGCACCTAATATAATTATTCCATGTTGCAAGCTGAGGCAATTTATAATTAAACAGGCAAAGCTTCACAATTTTGGGAATAAGAGATAGCTTATGACTAGATAACTTGACAAAGATCCACAAGAAAATTATAATAAAATGTAAAAATATCAAGATTTCAGTGTGAGACTTTATATTATCCTGCTTTTTTGAAAAAAAGAGTTATCAGAGCAACAATAATGCTGTCTACTCACTATTTATTTCTCACTATTCGCACTTTGGACATGAGTAAGGTAGAGATTTGTAGGACTTCATTCTAATTATGAGTTGAAACTGAGAACAAAACCTGAGACTTCTTCACTTCGGGTCTGTTTGGATTTAAGGAATTGGTGTGAAGTGAGGAAGTAGGAAGTAAAATTTATTTCCTTTAGGAAAAAGGGAAATGAGTAGTAAGTTTTCTGGTGCTTGGATGATTGTTGGGAAGTGTGGTTTGGAAAATGTTTTGTCGTTTCCGGTGTTTGGATGGTAATGAAAAGTGGAAGTGGAAAGTTAACCACAAAGTTGACCGCAAAATAATATTAAAATAAAAATTAATTAAGAAAAATAAAAATAGATTGTAATTAGAATGCAAGTGAGATTTACTTGACCAAAAAATAACTGTTTTATGCTATAACTTATTATAAATGAGATTTTCATGACCACAAAATTAACTGTAGCACTCTGGAAGTGAGAAAATGGTTGTGTAAAAGAGAGATGAAAAAGGGAAATGGGGGTTTTCTTATTTTCCTTTTCCGGTGTTTGGATAGATAGGGAAATGAGCAATTATACTTCCCCACTTCCTCACTTCACTGTGATTCCTTACATCCAAACACGCCCGTCTCAACTCTTTCACCTTTCTTTCAACTAATTTTTGAGTTTCTAGTTTTATTTGCGTAACAGAATAAAATGTGAAAATAAATAAAAATAAAAACTCAATCCACAACTCAGAGTTTGTTGTGGTGTAATTGAACCGTGTAGCGCAAGGCACGCTGGTGTCTCAGTAGTCAGGGGCAGATGACGTCACTACCCCGTCGTGGGGTCTGGCGTCATCATGGTGACATCAGCTGCTGAGTTGATCAGCTCCACGGAAGTCTCTCCCCCATCTTCTTCCTATATAAATAGGCAAGTTTTGCTTCAGTATTTTCTCATACAACAACAATGGAGAGCAATAGGAGCTCAAAGAGACAAGCCTCTAGTCTCTCGCCGCCGCCACCATCGCCGCCGCCTCTGCCTCTTTATCGTCAGAATGAAGCAGCTGAAGACGACGAAGAAGAGAAAGTCGAAAAGTTTTTCGCTCTCATCGGCAACATCAAGGCCATGAAAGACCTCTGGGAGGTGAATAACAGGCACAAGAGGTCGAGATTGATGGAGAGGTCAAGTTCGAGCTCGGTTTCTCTTTGGAAGCCCACTTTCGAGTGGGAGGATTTTCAACAAGAGAAGCAAATTGAGAGCAGGGAAGAAAGGGGAGGAAAGTGAAGAAAGAAGGGGAAGAAAACGAAAATAGTTTGATTAATCTTAATCTTCCTCTGTGATGTAATTTTAGTGCATTGGTAATTAATCTTCGGTTAAGCTTGTTAATCTCACGTTTCACTAATTGAAACCATATGGGTTTATATATAAAAAACTCAGCAATTCTTGATATTTTGCTGTTTTTTTGGCTCATGAGATTGGTGGAGAAATGGGAAGGAAACTGAGGAAAGAAGGGGAAAAAAAGAAAATAGATTGATTAATCTTACTTTTGCTTTTCAATGTATTAATTGCATTGGGTTTTCTTTGATTAAACTTGTTAATCTCACTTCCAACTAATTGAATCCATGGGTTTGGCTCTGAATATTTAGTTTTGTGTATAATCTAAGCAATCTTGATATTTTGCTGGTTTTGGGGTCATGAGATTGTTTGTTGTATGTTTTTAATTAGGAGGAAAAGAGATTTATCTGCCTAATTTCAAAGAATCCCAAGGTAAATATCACAGAAAAAGGAAGGGAACTCACCAAGTCCTGCTTTGAACTGAAATCTAAAAAAGATTTAAGGAAATGCTTGGCTATGACTCGCACAATCTTTGTCTAATATTTATTTTATTTTGATTGACCATCATTCATAGTCTTTTTTTTTTAATTTTATAATTAGTTGGTTTTGTAGTACTTTTTAATTTTATAATTAGTTGGTTTTGTAGTACATTCTCTGTTCATGGGTGTTTTCTTGGTTTAAATTAGTTTGATGCCAACCAAATCAGGGTTGGCAATTGTTAGTATTTGAAGGTAAATTAAACAAAGTTCGTTTGGTCCCACATTGGATAAGAAAAGAACTCTTTAGTGTTTATATATGGAGTCCCTTTTATGATGAATTTTGTGGGATAGAAACTAGGGGGTGCTCGCACGCACACAAGCCCATTGAGGTCCAGTGAAGAAAATTGGGTTATCGGGTCTGAAAAACTATAATGCGCATGTGTGCCCGCATCGCACGTGCATGGGGGTGCAAATTCGGGTGCTTTCTGACTGCACAAGGAAAGACAAGGAAAGATTGGTTTAATCCGGCTGCTCTCTGCATGAACAAGGAAAGACAAGAAAAGATTAGTTTCTCTGTCCAAGGATTGTTTTCTCTACCCAAAGATTTTCTAATGATGAAAAACTCTCTTTATAAAGGACCTATTTCTGTTCTCAATAACACAACTCAACCATCTTCTTCCTCTTTTGATCGTTGAATCTTGAAGGGTAGATCGCCATAACCTACTGCACCGAGATACTCTCTCAGAGGGGCGCGATCTACTCTTAAAGACAGTGCTCTGCACGCCTCAATCAAAATAGAGAAGTTCCTTCCTTCTTGAACGTTTAAATTAAATAGCTTAGCTTCATATATTATCCAATAATCTTAAGAGTAGATATGGATACTGCTATGGTTGCTGCTACTAGTACTAAGTCTCTGTCTAACATCTCTAGGATTGAACCATTTTATGGAACCCACTATAAAAGATGGCAAGAAAAAGTTATGTCTACTCTTGATGTAACAGCTTATGCCTTTGCTATAACTGATCCTTAACCAGAGAAAGAAAAAGAATTGCAAAACTAGAAAAAGGCCAACAAAATAACACACTTAGTAATGCACTGTTTGATGTTTACTGTCCTTATAAAACTACAACTGAAATTTGGGAAAGTCTTAATAAGAAATACATTCTTGAAGATGCTGGAACTCAAAAATTTGTTATTGAAAATTTTCTGAATTTTGTCATGTCAGATGAAAAAGATATTCTCTCTCAAATTCATAAATACCATGTTTTAATTGATGATCTTAAAAATGAAAATAGCACCATATCCGAAGTCTTTGTTGTTGGAGCCCTAATTGAAAAACTATTTGACTCCTGAAAATATTACAAGAAAGAACTGAAGTATAAAAAAAACAAATGAACCTTGAAGATGTAATAATTCATATTAGAATTAAGAAAAAATAAAGAAAGAGAGAAAAAAGAAAAGGCCAAAGAGCTTACTTCCAAGGCAAATCTAATTGAAAGTAAGTCTTCTAAACCAAAAAACATTTTCATAAGCCAAACTTCAAATCAAATTAGAACCCTAAAATGAAAAGAAATTCTAACTCTACTTTTAAAAAGAAACTGTTTTGTGTGTGGCAGACCCGGACACAACTCAGCACAGTGTAGATTCCGGAAGATTGGAGAGGCTTCATCTAAAGCACAAGCTAGCCTAGTTGAGAGTGACATTATTACTACTGTAATATCTGAAGTCAATATAGTTGCACATAATAAGAACTGGGTGATTGATTCTGGGGCAACCCGGCATATATGTGCCGACAGAGGAGCTTTCTCTTCTTACTCCTCTATTGATGATGGTGAATAAGTATTCATGGGCGATTGGAGGCCCTCACCCTTTGTGGGTGAGGAAAGGTATTTCTCAAGCTTACTTCAGGGAAGATCCTTTCTCTTACAGATGTGCTTCATGTTCCTGAGATTCGTTGGAACCTCATTTCTGTTTCTCTTCTTGGAAAAGTAGGAGTTAAGGTCTGCTTTAAATCTGATAAAATTGTAATGACTAGGAATAGACAATTTGTTGGTAAAGGGTAATGTAGCCAGGGTTTATTTATGTTGAATGTCCTTGAAATCATGAATGAAAATGCAACTACATCTGCTGCTTACACGATTGGCTCTTGTGATCTTTGGCATGGTAGGCTAGGACATGTTAGTTTTCTTACATTAAGAAAATAAAAGATATAGGTCTCTTACATAATGTAACTATATTTGATCATGATAAATGTGAAATATGTGTTGAATCTAAATCCACTAAGAAATCATACAAAAATATACAGAGAGAATCTGAATTGCTTGAGCTAATTCATAGTGATCTTGGTGACTTAAAAAATAGCTTAACTAAAGGTGGTAAAAGATTCTATATCACTTTTATTGATGACTGTTCAAGATATACAGTGTATATCTGTTAAGATCAAAAAATGAAGCCTTTGAAATGTTTTTGAAATATAAATCAGAAGTTGAAAATCAACTAAATAAAAAAAATCAAGAGATTGAGATCGGATAGATGTGGTGAAAATGAACTTAAACAATTAATGAATTATGCGAATAACATGATATAATTCATGAGACTACCTCTCCATATTCACCTGAATCTAATGGTGTTGCTAAAAGGAAAAAATAGAACACTCAAAAATATGATGAATGCTATGCTTATAAGTTTTGGTGCACCTCTGAACCTGTGGGGAGAGACTATACTCTCTGCTTGTCATATTCAAAATAGAATACCTATAAGAAAACCGGCATAACCCCATTGAAATGTGAAAAGATCATGCACCAAATTTAAACTATTTAAGAGTGTGGGGGTGCCTAGATAAGACCTGAACCCAAAAGAAAGAAAGTAGGACCCAAAATTTTGACTGCATTTTTATATGTTATGCACATCATAGTGCTTCATATAAGTTTCTTGCTATTAAAAGTGATAATAATGTTATGGAGGTTAACACCATTGTTGAAACTAAAATGCAGAATTCTTTGAGCATGCTTTTCCATTGAAAACTCACATTGATAAACTTTCTCATGCTTCATCATCTAGTCATGCAAAAGAATCTGATGATAATGATGAGATTGAACTAAGGAGAAGTAAAAGAGTTAGAAAAAAACTGACTTTGGTAAAGATTTCTTTACATTTCTTATTGGTGATGACCATTTCACTTATAAAGAGGTCATCTCCTCTCCGGATGCACCATTCTGGAAAGAGGCTATTAATAATGAATTAGAATTCATATCATCGAATCACACTTGGGAACTTATTGATTTGCCACCAGGTGCAAACTAATTGGTTGAAAATGGATATTTAAAAGAAAACTGAAACTTGATAGGTCTTTGGATAAATTTAAAGCTAGATTGGTTGTTAAAGGATACACTCAAAAGAAAGACTTTGATTATTTTGATACATTTGCTCCTGTGACTAGTTGCATATATTAGAGTGTTGTTTGCTTTAGCATCTATTCATAAGCTTGTGACATATCAAATGGAAGTTAAAACTGCATTCTGGAGAATTAGAAGAAGAAATATATATGGACCAACCTGAATATTATGTGATAACTGAAAATGAACACAAAGTCTGCAAACTTATAAAATATATGGCTTAAAATAAGTACCCAAACAATGGCATGATAAATTTGATAGTGTTTTTGTTTCCTATGATTATCAGATTAATGAGGCTAATAAATGTATCTATACTAAATTTGAGGATAATGTTGGTGTTATCGTATGTTTATATGTTGATGATATGCTTATATTTGGTACAAACTTAGAAATTGTAAATGACAACAAATCATTTTTGTCCTCTAATTTTGATATGAAAGACATGGGTGAAGTTGATGTGATATTATGAATTAAAATAATTAGAGAATCTGATCGTATCATGCTTTCACAAGGACATTATATAGAAAGAATGTTGAAAAGATTTGCTTATTCTGACTGCACTCCTATTTTCACGCCTTGTGATTGCAGCATTCACTTAAAAGAGAATAAAAAACAAAGTGTGTCATAATCTGAGAGTGCACAAATCATTGGTAATTTAATGCATTTGATGAATTATACACGACCTGACATTGCTTATGCCGTGAGACGACTTACTTATTACACTCACTGTCTTAATAAGGACTATTGGACAGCATTATATCGAGTGCTAAAGTATCTAAAAGAAATTATTAATTATAATTTGACATATTGTGACTTTCCTTCTGTTTTAGAGGGATACTCATATGCTAACTAGATCTCCTATTCTGATGAGTTAAAGTCCACAAGTGGATATGTGATCACATTTGGTGGGGGTGCTGTGTTTTGAAAATCATCCAAGCAAACTGTTACAGCTCGCTCCACTATGGAGTCTGAGTTTGTTGCCTTAGAGAAGGCAGGTACTGAAGCTAAGTGGCTTAGGAATCTTTTGATTGATATATCAATTAGGAAGAAATCAGCTCCGTCTATGTCTATTCATTGTGATAACCAAGCTACTATTGTTAGAGTTAAGAATAAAATATACAATGGAAAGAGCAGACATATACGCTTAAACCATAAAATTATAAAGCAGCTGCTGGATGGTGGAGTTATATCTCTTAACTATGTGAGATCAGAGCTTAATATAAGTGATCCATTTACTAAACCACTAGGGAGAAAACTAGTGGAGAATACATCGAGGGATATGGGACTCATATCTATAACAAAGAGTCAAAAATGATAGCAACCCAACGTATGTGATTGATGAACTCATGAAGTAGATTCATATGGGTGATAACAATTCATTTATTGACTTGGTGATGCACTATCATTATTTTATTATTGAGAAGTCTTTTCCTATGATGTAGATAGTACAAATTGCAATATGTAAAGGATAGCATTAGCTCTTAATGGATTACCATAGCTCTTATTGGGTGGTGTATCTAATTGCAATACACACTTGATAGATCTACCTATATGAGTGTGGAAGTGGAACCGCTTCCTATAAGAATGTAGACATATTCTTTAGAGCGCTCATGAATATCTAGGTAGGGCGCATGACCGATTCGTGTCAACCCGTTTGAACAGCTCGGTTCTAAGAATGATATGTGGGTAGAAGGTCAATGATCCATAATTAGAGAGATTGATTCATAAAAACTTTATGTTTCACCAACTTCCTGTAGGACGGACCTACATATCCTAGGTAGTGGTTCATAGACCAAAAATCACCACTATTTAACCATTGAGTTCTTATGTTTCCTTCATATTTGATTCCTCCTCTTCTCTCTCGTTCCTATTATCCTTTCTTTTAATTTTGAAATAGTGGGAGATTGTTAGTATTTGAAGGTGTTTCAAAATTAATAAAAGTTCCTTAGTTCCACATTGGATAGGAAAAGTACTCTTTAGTATTTATATATAGAATCCCTCTTATGATGGGTGGTGTGGGATAGAAACTAGGGGTTGCTCGCGCGCACACAAGCCCATTGAGGCCCAATGAAGGAAATTAGGTTACCGGCTCCGGAAAACCTTAATGCGCATGTGCGCCCACATCGCACGCACAGGAGGGTGCAAATCCGACTTTCAGAGCCTCGCGGGTGTGATCCGAATAGGCTAAGTTTTGTCAATTTTATTTTTAGATTTAAAATTAAAATAAAATCTTTTCAAATCCTGTCACAATATTTGGGTCAGAGATAACTGTTGAGGTTCGTATCTTTTCATGTCATGTCTTGTCAGAGTTAGCCGTTGAGAGCTTTCTACGCGAGTTCTATAGTGACACTTTTCAAGACAATAATGTTCCTCTGCGCAAGGAAAAATTTCTTCCTCTATCCAAAGATTGGTTATCTGTCCAAGGATTGTTTTCTCTATCCAAAGATTTTCTAATGATGAAAAACTCTCTTTATAAACCTATTCCCTGCTCTCAACAACACAACTTAATCATTTTCTTCCTCCTCTGAAATTTTCTTAAACTCTTCAGTTCTTCCCTGCATCTCTAGAGGAAACAAAACCGAGCTGTTCGAGAGCTTGTGCATTGCGAATGCACGCTTGCAGGGCCAGTGATGTTGAATCCTGGAGGGTAGGTCTCCATCAACCTGCTACACCGAGATTCTCAGATGGGCGCGATCTACTCTTAAGGATAGTGCTCCGCACGCCTTGATCAAAATAGAGAAGTTTCTTCCTTCTTGAAAGTTTAATTTAAATAGCTTAACAGTAATTCATATATTATTTTCCAATAACAATAGAGGCATATTATTTGATAATTCGATTGGAATTCGATCGAAAATTGTTGGTTTAGATCATTAAATTTGAACTAATATCTAAATTCAAATCCAAATTCGGTAAACGAACAAAATTTAGATCTTCCCAGGATTCCAGATTTATTACCTAGGCTGAAAATCCATAATGAATTTGTAAGTGAATCTGTTAATCTGGGTTTGAATCTCATTCGTTCCCACCCCTAAACCAATCTATTTTCGTAAAAATTGCGTCCAGAATATAGATAAAACATTATATGGAAAATTATATTGTTTTTCTTTAAGCAGAATTTTGTTCACGCGTCTTTTTTACTCATCTCGATCTTGTAATTTCACCTCTTCCATGTGCAAAACCTTTTACAACAAAGCTTTCTTCTTCTTCTTCTTCTTCTTCTTCATCTGTTTTTCTCATTTTATTTTTGAAAAAAAGAAATGTCTTGCTTTAAATGTGAAATTTCTCATAACATTACTATGGCTTACTATTAAATCAGGTCATCCTGATGTTCGTAAAGTTTGCTACTGACAATTAATGTCTCCCATCACACGCATCATTTTTATGTAAAAGTACAATAAAAGAGAGTATGTGTGGTCCAGTGGTACCTCTGGGCCACGAGGTTCACGGATTCGGTTCATGTGTGTGAGCCACATGCACATTCAATAAGAGGGTCAATCATGCGTTGACACGTGAATTGAAACTCTTATAATCTATTATAATATGTGTGTGAGGCCCACACACATAACATATTATAAGAGAATCAATACATGTGTAAACGCGTGATTAGCCCTCTTACTGTATGTGTGTGTGGCGCACACACATAAACCGAACATTTCATGCGACTATCTCCCTTGATTAGTCAAACAAAAAAAAAAAGTCAAAAGAGAGTACACGAAATTTTGGTCCTTCTACTTGTCTCTTTAGATTATCATTAAAATTGATAATACCAATTTACATGTGATGCCTCCCAACACAGTAAACATGATAAACGTGTGACTGCTTAAAGTCAAATTATTTCTAAATTTATCACATCTCTGGTTCTTTTCTCCTGTTTGTTTTTTAAACTTCCTAAATGTAACCCTAAGGAAAAAATAAACTAATTCAAAAAAAGTTCTTAGCAAGTATTTCAGCCACATTTATTCTTGATTATGTGTTTTGTAAAAAGTATGTACTACTTTTGAGAAAGAAATTAAATGATTACGTATCTACTGCTCTTCTGTAACTTTGAATGCACTTAGTTACTCAAAACATCTTGAAACAACTAGAATAAAGAAAAATCTACACATTCTATTAAATATATATATATATATATATATATACACAGAAAATCCCCAAGAGAATACATGAAGAAACAAACCCGCATCCCCAAAATAAAACGAGAAAAACACCAAGTGCATATCTCGACATTCCCAAAGGCCAAACACTGAAAAGATCTGTCCCCTAGCCGGTAATACCTCGTCCATATCAAGAAGCATCATTTTTCTGCTCGATCTGGAAGAGAGAACCCAGACGAAAATTTTTCTTTCAATGAGCATATCCTGATCCAGGAGAGGACCCATATAAAGGAGCATCCACACGCCTCTGTTTTGGCAATTGAATTGGTCCAAATGAACGTATGAATTAACAGCTACTCCGAGTATAGACATGATTTAAGTTTCTACTCGTTTTCATTAATACCATACCATTTTTTTTGACTAAATCCTCAAGACAGTCTTTCTTTCAAAGAGAGAGAAGGAAATTCATTAATTCTTCTCTCTCCTTTTGCGCCCTCCGCTTCTGGCGGAAGAAAAGAAATTGAGAAATCCAACAAAATCAGAATCAATTTAGGTAGATATTAGTTCACCCGGACTTTTATAAAGTTTGCTGTTGACAATTAATGTCTCCCACTACATCCATCACTTTTATGTAAAAGTATCGTTAGAGCTTCGCTCACCCACGAAGTTCACACTTTAAATTTTATACCACATGGACATCCCTTGCATGAACCAGACGGACATCGATCGTCTTCGTACGAACCCCCTTGATTAGCCAACAAAAAACAAAAAAAAAAAAGTCAAAAGAGAGTACACAAAATTTTGGTCCTCCTACTTGCCTCTTAGATTATCATTAAAATTGATAAACACCAATTCACATGTGATGCCTCGCAAAACAGTAAACATGGTAGACGCAAAAAAATTCTAAGCAAGTATTTCAACCACATTTATTCGTGTTTTGTAAAAAGAATGTACTACTTTTGAGAGAGAAATTAAATGATTATGTATCTACTGCTCTTCTGTGACTTTGAATACATTAGTTACTCAAAACATCTTGAAACGTCTAGAATAAAAAAAAGTCTACACGTTCCATTATATATATATATATATATATATATATATATATATATATATATATATATATATATATATATATATATAATTAATAGTTTAATCACTACAGTTTTGCTAATAACCGGGGTTTATTTTATCTCAAATTATCGAATACCTTTTAAAATTTTGATTGCTCTACTCAACTTTTAGCATAATTTTATCATATTTTCATGCTCCTATTTATCTATTAGTTGTTTATAAATAATGCTACTCAGTATTTTTAATGTGTTTTGCAAACAAAGTTATTAAGAGAAGACTGGACCACAAAAGCACTCTTTCGAGACCGTAAAGCGCGTTAAAAGGAGTTGAAGGCGAGATAGAAGGCTTGGCACTGCTGGGATCGCTCTACTATGTCTAAAACTGACAAAAAAAAAAATCTACAATCAAATCGGAAGAGTTTGAGGCCACTTTGAGTAAAAACGTAATTTTACAAATCAGGAGCTTAAACGCAAAATGGACAGAGATGCAAAAGTGCAAATTAATTTAACAATTCTCCTTATAATTTTGTAACTATTTTGGACTTTCATGTACCAAACCCTATGCTATAAAAATACATGTATAAAGGCTAGGGTTTGGTGAGACCTTGAATTTTGGCCACTTTCTCAATTCTTTGCAATTTTTTCAGAAATTGTTTTCTTCTGTTGGAGGCAGATTTCTTTGAGCCGAATTTCCTTTGATATTTTATTCTTTTTCTCTTTATTTCTTGGGTTGTTGGGGGGAGGAAAATAGAAGACCTAAGAGGCGACATTCTCTGTCCAACTGAGGGGCACCAATGGCGCCTCTGTCCAACTGAGGGGGGTGCCAACCCCTCCATTTGAAAACAGAGCTACATTTGAAAAGAAGGGGCGCCGCTTGGCGCTCCAGCAAAAGGTAATTTTATTTTAATTAGTTTAATTTGATTAGTTTAATTAATTAATATTTGCAATTAATTATTTAATTAAATTTAGATAATTTTAATCTGATTTAACTGTATTAATTAATTTAGCTATTCAAGTATGATTAATTTATGAGATTCTATCATTGTTAGCTGTTTCATGCATAGCTAGGCTTACTGTTCTTTTCTGTATTTTATTTAAGTTGTCAATTTATCTACCTTTAATGAATCATATAATTGAACAATACCCTGTGCTTAGATCTAGTGCTCAGAATTAATGTGTCTGTTAGAAGTAGGAATTTGGTGATTTGTAATGAACTAGTATGGAGAAATGAGATTGACCACTTGATGCTAGTTTAGGGGATTCGACCCCAAGTGCTTGACTTTTCTTTTATTATAATTAGTTGAAATAACCCAAAAACTTTTTACCAATTCTCTTAGAAGTGCTGAAACTATAAGAGCCAACTGTCCCTGTGGATCGACCCTCAAGTGCTACATCAAACGACCGTGCACTTGCGGATAATTTAAAACGAGGAGAGAAATCTCCCAATCAAGTTTTTGGCGCCGTTATCGAGGACACAGTGTTCTATCTTTAGTTTCGACACTTTTACCAGATTGTAAAAAAAATAATTTAAAATTTTAAAAATTCAAAAAAATTCAAAAAACAAATTAAAAAATAAAAAAATCCTTTTCCTATAGCCTATCCAAATTCATTTTATTATGACTCATTTTATAAGCCAGACCCTTCTTTCCATCTACCAACTTCTCTTTTGAATTTTAATGAGTACTGGAAGTATACCTAGAGGGGGTGAAAAGGTGTAAGGCTAATCTAATGACAAATAATGCGGAATTTAAAAACTAATTGCAACATACTTAGTGTAACCAATGAGTGTAGCCGAATTCCCAGTGAAGGGCTCTGGACTAACTCCTCTTGATTCCTCGGAATAAGAGTTGAGGTGCTATATGAAGCTCTCTTGGCTTAACATAAGTATGGCACACAAACAAACCCAAGCATATATATAATATGAACAATATGAATCAATGCAAGACACAATATAAGAGAAAGCTAGAGATAGTGGATCAAACGGAAACACCAAGAAATGTTTCGAGGCTCGAGCATCCAGTTCTACGTCCTCGCCTTCACACAGAAGGATTTTCACTAAATCGTCCACACGGGACTTCCCATACAGGAAACCTCCACTGAGAATTTGGGTAATACAACTTTAGAGTACACAACTCCTCTCTCAATCAAATACAACACTACACAAGAGACAAGGCATAATACAAATCACCTCTACACTTAGAGGAATGGATACTTAGCCAAAACAAGATCAACCTCTCACTAGAGGGATAAGGCTCAAGGCCAAACAACAATCACCTCTCACTTGAGGGATAAGGCACAACCTCCACAATCATCTCTCACTAGAGGGATATCAATACAATCACCTCTCACTAGAGGGATATCACAAATTAGGGAGGGTTTACAACACTTGGTGGTATCAACAACCACAAATCAATTTTCCCATAAAAATAGATCCTAATAGATAGGATAGATAGATAAGCTCAAGTGTGAGGAAAATAAAGTGTTTGGAACAAAGAATAATACTTGGGAAATCTCCAAATAGATATAGAAATTTAGATCAAAAACTAATTCCCAAAAGACTCTATTTTCTTTAAAATTCTAACACTTTAAAACAAATAAAGAATGATCTTTTAAACCAAAAAAACTATTGCAGAAAAATACTTGAAAGATGCAAATTTTTCTCTCATGAAATCTTGGAGAAATCAGCCAAAGAATGGGCTATTTATAACCCTCAAACAGATCTGCCCGTTGGCAGCAGGAAAGGGCATTTTTACCCTTCCGGTCGACCGCCCGGTCGACCCGCCCAAGGCCATTTTTATGACCGTTGTGCCACCGGTCGACCGGGACTGGATACAGAGGGCAGCAGCTCTCTGCCAGTCGAACGGGGCCATTTCCAGAGAGCAGAGCTCTTTGGACGGTCGACTGCCCGGTCGACTGGCCCACCAGCCTATGGCTGCGTGCACGTCTGTGCACGTCGGTCGACCGGCAGACAGCCAGGTCAAACAGTTTTAGGGATTGAAAACTTGTCTTTTTACCTTTGATTAAATCTCATAAAATCACATAAATTCCTCAAGATATTTGAAATACAAATATGTGTGAGTAAAATTTAACACATATTCTAAACAATTTGAACGATTTTTGTGTTCTTGAAAATTTGCCTTAAACTAAAAACCGTATTTTCAAAAAACTAAGATTTTGAAATGGAAAACCGTTTTCTCTAAAACTAATGCAAATATAAAAACATGATATTGAAACAACTTTTAAGCATGTTGTTGTTGGTCCCGAGATGATGCCAATTGCGGAACTTTTTCTGTTGGCACTTTATGGATCTAAAATACAAAGTCAACACAAATACTAAACAAAGAAGGATTAAATTAAACAAATAAATAAACATGCGGTAAAGGAAATCAAATCTCAGAAAAGTTTAGACAAATGCAAACACGAGAGATTTATTCTGGTTCGGTCCTCGTGACCTACATCCAGTCCCCAAGCCACCCGCTTGAGATTTTCCTTTATCCTTGATTTTGTATACCCAAAATCACAACCATGCACACCACTTGACAAATTCCCTTTGCCAAATGTCTACACCTTCTCTTCCACTAAGAGAACACCTTCTCTTCCACCAAGAGAACAAACTTCACCTTGTACAACTGCTTCTACACCAAGAAGACACCCGTGTACAATGATTGCTTTGAGTATTACAACACTTTCCTATAAGCCTTGGCACTGTATGTGAACGTGGACAAGGTCTAGTATAGGAGACAAACTTCAGAGAACTTCACAAGGGAATTTGAATTTGGTGAAGAACTGAGGTGGGAACAATTTTCAGGATTGACAGAATTTTTGATCTTAGAAAACTGAAGATTAGAATTGGTATATGGCCTTTAGAATAACAACCCTATATATAGCTGCACTCTAGGGTTAGTTAGGGTAGTTATAGGTGCAATTTGAATGATTGAAACGTTGGAAAACGTTGCACAAAAGACCAGATAATAGAAACTGTCCAACAGTCAGAAACTACCTATAATCGACTTGCCTTTTGAGTTAGTCGACTAGTCTAGGCAAATTTTCAAAGGGTAGTCGACTATGTTTGACTATAAGTCGACTAGGTCAAGATAAGCTCAAGTGACAGGTTTCTGGATAACTGAATCAAGTCAACTGCAACTAACATCTAAGTCGACTAGGCCAGGGATTAGTCGACTAGGGGAATAGGGTTAGTCGACTACAAGGTCTATTAGTCGACTAATATTGTCTGTCAAGTCGACTAATGGACAAACAGAGAGTTGGGTCTAAATTGAGACACAGGATTAGTCGACTAGGAAGTTTTGGTTAGTCGACTACCAAATGGATTAGTCGACTATAAGGAGTTATAAGTCGACTATATAGACATGATATGTGTGTGTGCATCAAGGCTTTTGACATGTTATTTCACAATTACAAACCATATCATATCAACTCTCTTTGGGACATCTTGATCAATAAGAAATCTTGATTCGTCGTGTGTTAGAGCTCCAAATGAAATGCTTCACAAAAGTCTTCATCAAAACAAGTTCAACATTCTCCCCCTTTTTGATGATGACGCTTTGTGTGCACAAGTGCTCCCCCTGCAGAAAATAGGTTATATTTTTCTCCCCCTACAGAAATTGGGTTATAACAAATATAGAAATACTTTGTTCTCCCCCTGAAACAAATATATCATTAGAATGTATAAATATGTTCTTATTAACTTTTATATGGTACCTGCAAGATAAACGTTAGATGGTACCAAACATAAAAGAACATATTAACCTTTAGGAGTCCTAATTCATTTAGAATTTGGTTTCTACCTGTTAGTATACACATAATTGCAAGAATTACATATATCATGAATGTATGATGCAATATAGGCATTTTTATCATGATTACTTAAATTCTTAGGAATCCATATAAACTTATTTTTCTTAGACTTTCTTTTTACAAAAGAACTATATGAATTACTACAATATGAAGAATTTTCAATATATCCAATACCATAATTATTATGTGACAACTTCTGAAAAGATAATAAATCATTCAATTTTTCTTTTCCTTGATTGAACTTAGTCACATTTTGCAAAATATCTTCATATTTCTTTTTGAAAACTGAAATATCTTTGTCTAAAATAGAAATCCTTTTATTCAAAGACTCGGTTTCCTTTTTAAGAAAAATGTTCACTTTTATAAACTTCTCATTATCATTTTTCAAAGATGATATGACTTTTCAAACTCATCTTGTTGAGAATTTATAGAAGATACTTGTAAAGCATAACATGAATTTTCATTTAAAAGTTTTTCATTTTCTTTTGATAAAACTTTATTTTTCAGTTTTTCATGCTTTAGATCATTAAACAATTCATGAAATGCATCAGAAAGTTCAGTAAATGATACCTCATCATCTTCTAGTGCCATGTAACAAAGATTGACACGTTCTGTGGTTTCTTCTTCGTCAGAGGACGAGGAATCACTGTTTTCTCATGAGGCTTCATAGTTTTTCTTCTTTCTGAATTTTTTGCTCATGTATTTGCCTTTATTCTAGAGCAATGGGCAATCCTTCTTCAAATGACCTGTTTTATTGCAATTAAAGCATTTAAATTTACCTTGCTTTAGGAATCTCCTGAATTTCTTTGAAAGTATTGCCATCTCCTCTTCATCGTCATTTGAATCGTCCGTGTCGGAGGATGATTGGAAGGCAAGTTCTTTCTTCTTTGAGTAGTGTTATCGTTCATCCTTCTTTCTTTCTTCTAACTGCACTTCATATGCCATTAGATTACCGATTAGGTTTTCTAATGTCATAGTTGAGAGATCATTCGCCTCTTCAATTGCGGTTGTCTTCTTCTCCCATTCTGGTGTGAGTGCACGAAGGATCTTACGAACTCTTTCAACTTGGGTGTAGTCCTTTCCAAGGGATGCTAAGGAATTGGTAATGTCAGTGAATCTTGTAACCATTTCGGATATGGTTTCATTCTCCTCCATTTTGAATAATTCAAACCTGTAGACAAGAACAGATATTTTAGATTCTTTAACTTTACTTGTGCCTTCGTGTGTTACCTGAAGAGTATGCCATATTGATGTGCAGAAGTGGCTGTTGACATACGGTTGAACTCTTTTTTGGTTAATGCACAGAACAAGGCATTCATCGCTTTGGCGTCAAGGTTCGCATTCTTCTTTTGATCATCACTCCAAGCGCTGTAGTTGGTTGTTGGTTTGGTGTACGATGCTTCAACGATGTTCCAAAGTTCGTAGTTGAGCGATTGCAAGTAGATCTTCATTCTACACTTCCAATAGTTGTAATTGGATCCATCAAATAGCGGTGGACATTGTGTAGAATGTCCTTTGAATTGGGATGATGAAAACTCAGTTGCCATACTTATTGTTGACTAGGTATGCAGGGCTTGTATGCCGAATGTGAGACCTTGCCAATTGTAGGACCTCGCTCTGATACCAATTGTAGGACCTCGCTCTGATACCAATTGTTGGTCCCGAGATGATGCCGATTGCGGAACTTTTTCTGTTGGCACTTTATGGATCTAAAATACAAAGTCAACACAAATACTAAACAAAGAAGGATTAAATTAAACAAATAAATAAACTTGCAGTAAAGGAAATCAAATCTCAGAAAAGTTTAGACAAACACAAACACGAGAGATTTATCCTGGTTCGGTCCTCGTGACCTACATCCAGTCCCCAAGCCACCCGCTTGAGATTTTCCTTTATCCTTGATTTTGTACACCCAAAATCACAACCATGCACACCACTTGACAAATCCCCTTTGCCAAATGTGTACACCTTCTCTTCCACCAAGAGAACACCTTCTCTTCCACCAAGAGAACAAACTTCACCTTGTACAACTGCTTCTACACCAAGAAGACACCCGTGTGCAATGATTGCTTTGAGTATTACAACACTTTCTTATAAGCCTTGGTACTGTATGTGAACGTGGACAAGGTCTAGTATAGGAGACAAACTTCAGAGAACTTCACAAGGGAATTTGAATTTGGTGAAGAACTGAAGTGGGAACAGTTTTCAGGATTGACAGAATTTTTGATCTTAGAAAACTGAATATTAGGATTGGTATATGGCCTTTAGAATAACAACCCTATATATAGCTGCACTCTAGGGTTAGTTAGGGTAGTTATAGGTGCAATTTGAATGATTGAAACGTTGGAAAACGTTGCACAAAAGACCAGATAATAGAAACTGTCCAACAGTCAGAAACTACCTATAATCGACTTGCCTTTTGAGTTAGTCGACTAGTCTAGGCAAATTTTCAAAGGGTAGTCGACTATGTTTGACTATAAGTCGACTAGGTCAAGATAAGCTCAAGTGACAGGTTTCTGGATAACTGAATCAAGTCGACTGTAACTAACATCTAAGTCGACTAGGCCAGGGATTAGTCGACTAGGGGAATAGGGTTAGTCGACTACAAGGTCTATTAGTCGACTAATATTGTCTGTCAAGTCGACTAATGGACAAATAGAGAGTTGGGTCTAAATTGAGACACAGGATTAGTCGACTAGGAAGTTTTGGTTAGTCGACTACCAAATGGATTAGTCGACTATAAGGAGTTATAAGTCGACTATATAGACATGATATGTGTGTGTGTGCATCAAGGCTTTTGACATGTTATTTCACAATTACAAACCATATCATATCAACTCTCTTTGGGACATCTTGATCATGAAGAACTTTTGATTCGTCGTGTGTTAGAGCTCCAAATGAAATGCTTCACAAAAGTCTTCATCAAAAAAAGTTCCAACATGCTCCCCCTTTTTGATGATGACGCTTTGTGTGCACAAGTGCTCCCCCTGCAGAAAATAGGTTATATTTTCCTTCCCCTGCAGAAATTGGGTTATAACAAATATAGAAATACTTTGTTCTCCCCCTGAAACAAATATATCATTAGAATGTATATATATGTTCTTATTAACTTTTATATGGTACCTGCAAGATAAACGTTAGATGGTACCAAACATAAAAGAACATATTAACCTTTAGGAGTCCTAATCCATTTAGAATTTGGTTTCCACCTGTTAGTATACACATAATTGCAAGAATTACATATATCATGAATGTATGATGCAATATGGGCATTTTTATCATGATTACTTAAATTCTTAGGAATCCATATAAACTTATTTTTCTTAGACTTTCTTTTTACAAAAGAACTATATGGATTACTATAATATGAAGAATTTTCAATATATCCAATACCATAATTATTATGTGACAACTTCTGAAAAGATAATAAATCATTCAATTTTTCTTTTCCTTGATTGAACTTAGTCACATTTTGCAAAATATCTTCATATTTCTTTTTGAAAACTGAAATATCTTTATCTAAAATAGAAATACTTTTATTCAAAGACTCGGTTTCCTTTTTAAGAAAAATGTTCTCTTTTATAAACTTCTCATTATCATTTTTCAAAGATGATATGACTTTTTCAAACTCATCTTGTTGAGAATTTATAGAAGATACTTGTAAAGCATAACATGAATTTTCATTTAAAAGTTTTTCATTTTCTTTTGATAAAACTTTATTTTTCAGTTTTTCATGCTTTAGATCATTAAACAATTCATGAAATGCATCAGAAAGTTCAGTAAATGATACCTCATCATCTTCTAGTGCCATGTAACAAAGATTGACACGTTATGTGGTTTCTTCTTCGTCAGAGGACGAGGAATCACTGTTTTCTCATGAGGCTTCATAGTTTTTCTTCTTTCTGAATTTTTTGCTCATGTATTTGCCTTTATTCTTGAGCAATGGGCAATCCTTCTTCAAATGACCTGTTTTATTGCAATTAAAGCATTTAAATTTACCTTGCTTTAGGAATCTCCTGAATTTCTTTGAAAGCATTGCCATCTCCTCTTCATCGTCATTTGAATTGTTCGTGTCGGAGGATGCAAGGAAGGCAAGTTCTTTCTTCTTTGAGTAGTGTTGTCGTTCATCCTTCTTTCTTTCTTCTAACTGCACTTCATATGTCATTAGATTACCGATTAAGTTTTCTAATGTCATAGTTGAGAGATCATTCGCCTCTTCAATTGCGGTTGTCTTCTTCTCCCATTCTGGTGTGAGTGCACGAAGGATCTTACGAACTCTTTCAACTTGGGTGTAGTCCTTTCCAAGGGATGCTAAGGAATGGTAATGTCAGTGAATCTTGTAACCATTTCGGATATGGTTTCATTCTCCTCCATTTTGAATAATTCAAACCTGTAGACAAGAACAGATATTTTAGATTCTTTAACTTTACTTGTGCCTTCGTGTGTTACCTGAAGAGTATGCCATATTTGATGTGCAGAAGTGGCTGTTGACACACGGTTGAACTCTTTTTT
This sequence comes from Agave tequilana, assembly GCA_038442645.1. Taxonomy (NCBI): domain Eukaryota; kingdom Viridiplantae; phylum Streptophyta; class Magnoliopsida; order Asparagales; family Asparagaceae; genus Agave; species Agave tequilana. The sequence continues at coordinate 117,241 of JAVJIF010001327.1, read as the reverse complement.
GGTTAATGCACAGAATAAGGCATTCATCGCTTTGGCGTCAAGGTTCGCATTCTTCTTTTGATCATCACTCCAAGCGCTGTAGTTGTGTTGTTGGTTTGGTGTGCGATGCTTCAACGATGTTCCAAAGTACGTAGTTGAGCGATTGCAAGTAGATCTTCATTCTACACTTCCAATAGTTGTAATTGGATCCGTCAAATAGCGGTGGAGCAGAATGTCCTTCTTTGAATTGGGATGATGAAAACTCCTTTGCCATCCTTGTTGTTGACTAGGTATGCAGGGCTTGTATGCCGAATGTGAGACCTTGCCAATTGTAGGACCTCGCTCTGATACCAATTGTAGGACCTCGCTCTGATACCAATTGTTGGTCCTGAGATGATGCCAATTGCGGAACTTTTTCTGTTGGCACTTTATGGATCTAAAATACAAAGTCAACACAAATACTAAACAAAGAAGGATTAAATTAAACAAATAAATAAACTTGCAGTAAAGGAAATCAAATCTCAGAAAAGTTTAGACAAACGTAAACACGAGAGATTTATCCTAGTTCGGTCCTCGTGACCTACATCCAGTCCCCAAGCCACCCGCTTGAGATTTTCCTTTATCCTTGATTTTGTACACCCAAAATCACAACCATGCACACCACTTGACAAATCCCCTTTGCCAAATGTGTACACCTTCTCTTCCACCAAGAGAACACCTTCTCTTCCACCAAGAGAACAAACTTCATCTTGTACAACTGCTTCTATACCAAGAAGACACCCGTGTATAATGATTGCTTTGAGTATTACAACACTTTCCTATAAGCCTTGGTACTGTATGTGAACGTGGACAAGGTCTAGTATAGGAGACAAACTTCAGAGAACTTCACAGGGAATTTGAATTTGGTGAAGAACTGAAGTGGGAACAGTTTTCAGGATTGACAGAATTTTTGATCTTAGAAAACTGAAGATTAGGATTGGTATATGGCCTTTAGAATAACAACCCTATATATAGATGCACTCTAGGGTTAGTTAGGGTAGTTATAGGTGCAATTTGAATGATTGAAACGTTGGAAAACGTTGCACAAAAGACCAGATAACAGAAACTGTCCAACAGTTAGAAACTACCTATAGTCGACTTGCCTTTTGAGTTAGTCGACTAGTCTAGGCAAATTTCCAAAGGGTAGTCGACTATGTTTGACTATAAGTCGACTAGGTCAAGATAAGCTCAAGTGACAGGTTTCTGGATAACTGAATCAAGTCGACTGAAACTAACATCTAAGTCGACTAGGCCAGGGATTAGTCGACTAGGGGAATAGGGTTAGTCGACTACAAGGTCTATTAGTCGACTACTATTGTCTGTCAAGTCGACTAATGGACAAACAGAGAGTTGGTTCTAAATTGAGACACAGGATTAGTCGACTAGGAAGTTTTGGTTAGTCGACTACCAAATGGATTAGTCGACTATAAGGAGTTATCAGTCGACTATATAGACATGATATGTGTGTGTGCATCAAGGCTTTTGACATGCTATTTCACAATTACAAACCATATCATATCAACTCTCTTTGGGATATCTTGATCATGAAGAACTCTTGATTCGTCGTGTGTTAGAGCTCCAAATGAAATGCTTCACAAAAGTCTTCATCAAAATAAGTTCCAACAGTTGTATATGGATAGACTCCAATATACATGTAAAAAATTATATCTATGTTTTTGACATAAAATCTAATATTGGTTAAACCGAAAACTAAAAACCAATAAACTTAAAAACTTTGTGTGTATGTGAACTTGAGCATATCAACACTATTTAATCTTTACAATGATCTAAACACATTTAAACTAAACAAACCGAGGTCTTCTTATAAAACTCCTTCTCCAAGTAGACTCGATCCAAAACTGATCCAACGAGCTTGACTCTAACCGAGTGCTAGATGCGATCTTAACGTTCGAGCTCTTGAATCAACATATGATAGTTCCAAAACACCTTTGTTGGAGCTAATCACCTACTAATATCTTGATCAAATATCTGAAACGAAATATTACAAAATTGTTAATAAACTATAACTACATGAGTTAATCATCATTAAAACTAGAGTGAAGGGCCTCTGGGCCAACAATCTCGCCCTTTTTGATGATGACAAAACTCATGGAGTTATATATGCATGAATTAAAGTTAAGCTTCATAGAAGCTCTCCCTTAACTCATGCATAGAAATAAACAATAAAGATATGCAGTGAATGCTCAACATAAATATGTATAAACATGATATTTGATACCAATGAATTAAACATGCTCTTGATACCAATTTTAAAATAAAAAAGTTCTTTAAAAAAATGCTACTCTTGATGCCAACAAAAGATACTCTTGATACTAATGGTAAAAGATATAAATTTAAATAAACATGCATATTAAACATGAAGTAAATATGTATATACAAAACTCCAAAATATCTCTCCCATTTTTTGTCAATTCATCAACAAAGGAGTACAAACGCTAAAGGCATAAATAATATTTTTCTTCCTTTTTGCATAAATCAAAACGATAAAAGTGTATATGCTATATACATTCATGAAGAGGAGAGATGTGAAGTTAACTCCCCTGCATACATGCATTTATATGAAAAGAGATGATTAAACCCTAACCACATAAAATATAATATACAATGTATAAAAGTAGATGTGAAACTCCCTCTACACATGTGTAAGACATAAAGAAGAGCGGTCAAGCTCCTCAATATGAGATACACTCAACATGAATATATATATAGAGAAGATGTTTAGCTCCCCTTTCATACAAGCAATAAATATCAAAACATTTTGATACCAAATTATGATACCAATAGAAACTGAAACATGATACCAATTAAAAAAAACATAAACCAATCTTTTTGGTTAAACACTAAAATCATTTTATAATAGAGATACCAAATAGAGAATAATATCAATTTAATATTCTTGATACCAATATTGAAAATGAAACATATATCAAATGAAAGTATTTTTCATTAGGAGCGTAGGAACCCAATTGAAAACTAAAATATCAATTTGCAAATATCATTTTTCAACATAAAGAGTGGGAGTAAGATATCAATTGTAAACAAAACCGATTGAAAGGTAAAACATGAATTTTCTCCCCCTTTATGATATATAAATGAAAATAATACATAAGCTTGTATAAGATACTAATTGAAAAAATAATTGTCATTAAGGACTAAACCAAGCTTAGCATAACAAAATTTGTGCTCTAAGATATGAAGATATAGTAAGCACAATCAAATCACATATATATATGTATGAAAGAGTAAATATCAATAGAAATTGATACTATTTAAAGTTGAAGCATACAAATATAGAAACAAATATGAGTATATAAAATAAATATCAATTGTGATACTAATTGAAAACACAATGAGGATCAAGTGTATAACTCATAAAGACTACCCTATTCATATACATGTTAAAATGATTTTCAATTTGAGCATACAAGGCATGGTCGCCCATCCAACCACCCTTAGATGGAAGGGGTTTTCAAAAATAAGATCTGAAAATAATTTTGACAAGTTTGAAAACTCTTTCAAATTGAAGAAATGCGCAACTAGTTTTATGATAAACTTGAAAACTAGTACGAAATCCTTCAAGTAAGAATAAAATAAGAATATAATCCATAAAAATATGACAATCACACAATCATTAACACTCAAATAGCAATAAAGCTCATATAATCTCATTAAAACAAATCATGAGTAAACAACAAATAATGTGAGTTTACAAAGTCATGTAATCAACAAAATCATGGAATAAGGCAATTAAGCTCAATATGAAATTCCTTTGTAAAAACTAAATCTACTTCAAGGTATATGTATGTTTAGTCTAAACTAGAAGTATACATACATATCCAAACACAATTGAGTCCATAAAAGAATATTACATGAAAGGCAAATAACTCAAGAGTATACATGTATATCTTAAAGTTTTGACAAAATTAGCATATACATGAAGCTAAACACATTTTCATGAAAAGCATGTACAAAATAGGGAATACAAATAAAAATGCATAAATCATCAAAACTAGGTTATACTAGTGCATCTAATGAGTAAAAATGAGCAATTAAGCACAAACATATAATAATCAATTTGTGCCTCACTAGTTGTACAAGCATATGCACAAGTTTTAATGAAGATTACATTTAAACATGTAATCAAAACATGAAGTATAAAATAAAATATAAACCAACATGACTAATATGTATATGCACATGATTTAGAATTATGATATACACAATAGTTAAACTATGGTGAGAATACAAAAGTAATAATCCATATGAACATGGGTGTATCTCAAATACTATACATATATGTCACAAATCTAATTATCATGGCACTTAACATAAGACATAATAAAATTTAATCATATGAAAGCATGTAAACATAAATGAGAGTTAGAGAGAGTTACCGAAACCGTTAGAGGTAATCTCTAGATCTCCAAACCAAGGTGGTCCTCCACCAAACTCTCCTTGAAAGTGATGCATCCAAAATAGTCATTGTTTAGCTCGGAACGCATTCACCTCAAAGCACCAACATCTCTCACGTCAAGCGAGAGCCCACACCTATATCAAATAAAATTGGAGTGTCCTTTGGTACCCATACTCTTTTGTGTCCATGGGAGTTAGCTCCTTTCCTAACCCAAACAAATCTATTTGCAAAATTTGAATCACTAATTCTATCAAAGCAAAATTTTGCAAGGTGGCCCTTACGTCCACAATGTGTACAAGTGTATACATGAGCATACAAGGTGTTATATGTATGAACGTGGGAAGCATGTGTATGCCGTGGTTCGTGTGCATGCATAGGTGGAACTTGTTTCTTGCGAAATATAGATTCCAAACTTGTGTGGTTCATGGCACATTGGCTCAAAGTGGAGCCTAAACAATCAACACTCTTCTTTAATATACATATATCATTTTCAATTATAGAAGAAGAGGTGGTGCATGCACTGAAAACACTAGAATGTGCAGCTACACTAGCATGGCAAAAATGTGAGTCAAAATCATTTTTCAGAGATTTATTTTCATTATAAATTAAATCTAATTCCTTTGAAATAGAAATAATTTTGTTTTTCAAAGAATCATTTTCTTTTAAAATAAAAACAAGTTTTGAAGATAGAACTTCATTTTTCTTCAAAACTTTATCACAATCATTTTTACTTTTTAAGATTTTGTTTTCATTTAGGGCAAGATCAAGTTGGGATTTCAATGAGTCCCTTTCATTTGAAATCTCATCCTTCTCTTGCAAAGCACTATCAAGTTTTGAAAACAAATTTTATTTTTCTCTTTTAAAGCAAAGCTTTTCTTTTTCAAGAGTTGGTATTTTCGTAAAAGGTTTTCACAAATAATAGATAGTTATTCATTTAAAGCATCGGCATCAACATAATCATTACCGGAAGAACTAGCACTATCGTCTAGTTGAGTTTCTGAATGTACCTCAAGGGAGTCATTACTTTGGACCATGTAGCAATGTTGTTCGGATTCTCCTCCACTAGATTCCTCCTCTACAATGTTTGGCGTTTGTAGCGCGGGAGAGGTCAAGGTGTTCCATACTGCAAAGGCGGAATCACAATGAGAAATTATAGACAAATATTCTTTACTTAAAGTGCTTCTAAGTGCCATTAGGGCTTGTGCATTGGCCTCTATATGCTTGCTATTATCAAGATAAGATTTCTTGGTAGCGGTAAGGAAAATATGCAATTCTAGAGTTTTAGGTACATACTCATTCTAAGCTTCCACATATCGATGTTAGAAACATCAAACATGGGAGGTGCAAGATAATCTATGAGTGTGTGTAAACAAGTAAGTATGTAAATGCAAATACTAGATTAGCAACCAAGATCTCACTCCTAGGTGGTTAAACCTAATATCAGGAGCGTAGACTCTGATACCAATTGAAAGTACACCTAGAGGGGGGTGAATAGGTGTAAGGCTAATCTAATTACAAATAATGCGAAATTTAAAAACTAATTACAACACACTTAGTGTAACTAAAGAGTGTAGCCGAATTCTCGGTGAAGGGCTCTAGACTAACTCCTCTTTATTCCTCTGAATAAGAGTTGAGGTGCTATATGAAGCTCTCTTGATTTAACACAAGTATGGCACACAAACAAACCCAAGCATATATATGATATGAACAATATGAATCAATGCAAGACACAATATAAGAGAGAGTTAGAGATAGTGGATCAAATGCAAATACCAATATATGCTTCGAAGTTCAAGCACACAGCTCTACGTCCCCGCCTTCACACAGAAGGATTTTCACTAAATCGTCCACACAAGACTTCCCACACTGGGAACCTCCACTGAGGATTTGGGCAATATAACTTTGGAGTACACAACTCCTCTCTCAATTAAATATAACCTCTACACAAGAGGTAAGGCACAATACAAATCACCTCTACACTTAGAGGAATGAACACTTAGCCAAAACAAGATCAACCTCTCACTAGAGGGATAAGGCTCAAAGCCAAACAACAATCACTTCACACTTGAGGGATAAGGCACAACCTCCACATTCAGCTCTCACTAGAGGGATATCAACACAATCACCTCTCACTAGAGGATATCACAAATTAAGTAGGGTTTACAACACTTGGTGGTATCAATAACCATAAACCAATTATCTCACAAAAATAGATCCTAATAGATAGGATAGATAGATAAGCTCAAGTGTGAGAAAATAAAGTGTTTGGAATAAAGAAAAATACTTAGGAAAATCTCCAAATAGATATAGAAATTTAGATCAAAAACCAATTCCCAAAAGACTCTATTTTCTTTTAAATTCCAACACTTTAAAACAAATAAAGAATGATCTTTTAAACCCAAAAACTATTGCTGAAAAACACTTGAAAGATGTAAATTTTTCTCTCTTGAAATCTTGGAGAAATCAGCCAAAGAATGGGGTATTTATAACCCTCAAACAGATCTGCCCTTTGGCAGCAAGAAAGGGCATTTTTGCCCTTCCGGTCAACCGCCCAGTTGACCAGTCCAACGGTCATTTTTATGACCGTTGTGCTACCGGTCGACCGGGACTGGATACAGAGAGCAGTAGCTCTTTGCCGGTGGACTGGCCGGTCAACGAGGGCCATTTCCAGAGAGCAGAGCTCTCTGGACGGTCGACCGCCTGGTCGACCGGCCCACCAGCCCATGGCTGCGTGCACGTCTGTGCACGTCGGTCGACCGGTAGACAGCCAAGTCAAACAGATTTAGGGATTGAAAACTTGTCTTTTTACCTTTGATTAAATCCCATAAAATCACATAAATTCAACAAAAATCAGTTCTTATAAGATCTTTGAAATACAAATATGTGTAAGTAAAATTCAACACATATTCTAAACAATTTGAACCATTTTTGTGTTCTTGAAAATTTGCCTTAAACCAAAAACATTATTTTCCAAAAACAAGGATTTTGAAATGGAAAACTGTTTTATTCAAAACTCATGCAAATATTAAAGCATGATATTGAAACAACTTTTAATCATGTTGTATATGGATAGAATCTCATATACATGTAAAGAATTATATCTATGTTTTTGACATGAAACCAATATTGGCTAAACCGAAACCAAAAACCAATAAATTTAAAAACTTGTGTGCGTATGTAACTTGAGCATATCAACACTATCTAATCTTTACAATGATCTAAACACAATCTTAAACTAAAAAAAACTGAGGTCTTCTTGTAGAACTCCTTCTCCAAGTAGACACGATCCAAAACCGATCCAACGAGCTTGACTCCAACCGAGTGCTAGATGCGATCTTGACGTTCGAGCTCTTGAATCAACATATGATAGCTCCAAAACACCTTTTTTGAAGTTAATCACCTACTAATATCTTGATCAAATATCTGAAACTAAATATTACAAGATTATTAGTAAACTATAACTACATGAGTTAATCATCATCAAAACTAGAGTGAAGGGCCTCTAGGCCAACAAGTACATCCATCCTATAAACTACTCATTTCTTCATACCATCAAATGAGTTGCCATCACTGTCAAAATTCAAATCATCCTTCAAAATAGTGTCCTTCGATAGGGTATTCGTTAGAACTAGGTCAAAATCAATTCCACACATTTCAAGGACCTACGAGCGAATCCTATCTATTAAATTTCAATTCGAGGTATTGGAATTATTCCGATTCTGCATGGGACCAATCACATACAAATTCTCAATCTAATTAGTCCTACATTGAACCATCACCTCTATCTTGGGGATTTGAAAATGATCATGAGAAACCGATTAGCACATTAGAGGAGAGTTTTGAATCCATGCAGCAGACTATAGTCGAAACCAATCAGCAGTTAATTGAGGCATGTGCTCACATGGATAAGATAATGACTCTTCTCAACTAACGTGTTTTAACCACAAGTCCAGATCAAGTTCAAGAATTACATCAACTTTCACAAATTGAGTTCAATGGTAATCAGGTGGACAAAGAACCAACACTAGTGGAAGCTTTTGAAACTTTCAAGCAAACTTCAAAGCAAGTGCTCTATGACATTAGAGACTGAAAGTACACCTAGAGGGGGTGAATAGGTGTACGGCTAATCTAATGTACAAAATGCGAAAATTAAAAACTTAATTGCAACAACACCTAATGCAACCAACGAGTGTAGCCGAATTCCCGGTGAAGGGCTTTGTACTAACTCCTCTTGATTCCTCTGAATAAGAGTTGAGGTGCTATATGAAGCTCTTGTGGTTAAGCACAAGTGAGGCACACACAACAAGCCAAGCATATAATGAATGAGCAATATGAAATGATGCAAGGCACAAAGTAAAGAGAGAGTTAGAGAGTCAATGGATCAATCGCTAACACACGGATATGTTTCGAGGTTCGAGCACCCAGCTCTAAGTCCCCGCCTTCATACATAAAGATTTTCAATCCACTAATTTGTTCACATAGGACTCCCACACAGGGAACCTCCACTGAGGATTTGGGGCAAATACAACTGGGAGTACACAACTCCTCTCTCAACCAAATACAACCTCTCACTAGAGGCAACACGAACAACACCTCAACACAAGAGGGGTAGGCACTTAACCAATACAAAACAATCACCTCACACTTGAGGGATTCAACACAAACTCCACCTCTCACTAGAGGGAGCCAACCAACAATCTCCACCTCTCACTAGAGGGAGCCAACACCACTCCAAAATCAATCTCTACACAAGAGGGATATCATAAATAAGGAGGGTTACAACTTGGTGGTCTATCTCAACCACAAACAACTTCTTTTCCCAAAAAACAAAAAGATCCTAATAGATAGGATAGAATGATATGGCTCAAGTGTGGAAACCAAAGTGTTTTGAACAAAGAAAATCACTTGGGAAAATCTCCAAATAGATATAGAATTTTTAGACCAAAAACAAATTCCCAAAAGACAATTTCTTTGAAATAACAGACACTTTAAAACAAATAGAGAATAGGAATTTTAACGCAAAAACTTTTTGCTGAAAACACTTGAAAAGATCTGGAAATTTTCTCTCCAAAAACCTTCCCAAAAACTAGCCAAGGGATGGGGTATAAATAGGCCCAAAACAGATTTGCCCGTTGGCTGCTGACTAGGCCAGAATTGGCCTTCCAGTCGACTGGCCGGTCAACCGGCCAACGGTCAAATTTTTGACCGTTGAGCCTTCCGGTCGACCGCCCGGTCGACCGGGCCCTGAACCAGAGAGCAACGGCTCTCTGGCCGGTCGACCGCCCGGTCGACCGGGGCAACCCGAGAGTGGGTTGCCTTCAGTCGGTCGACCACTCGGTCGACCGGCCAACTGACATGGCCGTGTGCACGTTTTGTGCACATCCGGTCGATCGGACCGGTCGACCGGCTCCTGGTCCGGTCGACCGCCAGGGCCTGGCAGTTCTGAATTTAGGACTTTTAAACTTGATTTTTATTTATCAAATAAATCCCATAAAATTTCTAAAAATTCACAAAAATAGTTTCAGTATAATACTATGATATACAAACATGTGTGAAAAATTCAACACATATTTTAAATAATTTGAACCATTTTTGTGACTTAAAAATTTTGCCGAAAACCAAAAACTGTATTTTTCAAAACATGGATTTTTGAAATGAAAATACGTTTTGTCCAAAACTTATCCAAATACAAAACATGATATTTAAACAACTTGAAGCATGTTGTATATGAATATAATCCAATATACATGAAATAGATATATATCAATATTTTTTGACATTAAATCCGAAAATAAGTTTTGTTAAAATACCAAAACTTCAAACTCATGAAATAGACTATCAACTAAGTTTGTATAAGTAGTTGAAGCATACATGTATATAGAACATATCTAATATACATTAAACTATGTAAACTTGTATTGATTCAATCTATTCATGAAAACCAAGATCGGTTAAACTAAAAACCGAAAACTAAATTCCAAAACATGAAACGTGTGTGTGTTGTGAACTTGAGCATATCACACTATCTAATCTTTAACAAATGGATCTAAACATAAAACTAAACTATGTACCGAGGTCTTCTTGTAGAGCGCCGTCTCCAAGTCGACTCGATCCAAACCGTGATCCACCGAGCTTGACTCCAACGAGTGCTAGATATGAACTTTACGCTCGGGCTCTTGAATCACAATGTGAAAGCTTCAAAAACTCCTTTGTTGAAGCTAATCACCTACTAACATCTTGATTAAATATCTGAAACTCAATATCACAAGATTATTAGTAAACATAACTACATGAGTTAATCATCATCAAAACTAGAGTGGAAGGCCTCTGGGCCAACAATCTCCCCCTTTTTGATGATGACAAAACTCATGGAGTTATATATGCATAGATTAAAGTTAAGCTTCAAAGAAGCTCCCCCTTAACTCATGCATAGCAATAAACAATAAATATGTGCAATGAAGATTAAACATGAATATGCATAGATATGCATAAAACAATGAAATAAACATGCTTTTGATACCAAATAAATAAAAAAAATATGCTCTTGATACCAAACATGAAATGCATCAATTATGCATAAAACAAGCTCTTGATACCAAAATAAATTATTTCTTCTTTTCATAAACATGTTCTTTTTAAATAATGCTCTTGATATCAATAAAAAAATAAACTATGTTTCTAGATACTAGTATTCATGCTCTAGATACCAATATCAACAAAACATAAAACAAAATCTCTTGATACCAATATAAAAACATGCATATAAAACATGCATATAACTCAAATACTTCTTCCCCTTTTTTCAATCATCAACAAAGGGGTGAAAGAAAACAGAAAAACATTTTCATCCCTCCTTTTTTGTCCAAAACAAAAAAGATACTCCAAGGGGTGAAATCAAAACAGACATGATACCAATTAAAAAATATATCAATGTAGTGCATCATGATACCAATTGTAAGTAAACACATAGGTAAACCAACAAAAATTTTGAGAAATGCCAATTGAAAGTAAATGAGGCATTGAAAATAAAACTTAAGAAACCAATCAAAATTTTGATACCAAAATGAAAACATATTAGATACCAATTGAAAGCAAAACTTTATTACCAATTGTAAGTAAGCAACTAAAAAATCTTGATACCAATTGTAAAAAATTAGTACCAATTGAAAATATTATACACTTTTTGATATCAATTTGAAAAACATAAACCAATTGTAGATATTTTTCATTTACCAATTGAAAGTATTTTTCATTTTGAGCATATGATATCAAATTAAAATCAATATTAATTTTTTTTAAATCATTCTTCATCATAAAGTGTGGGAGTAGAATACCAAAGGTAAACAAAATACCAATTGAAAGATGAAATACGAATTTTCTCCCCTTTATGAAATACCAAATAAAATGATGCATAAGCTTGTATAAGTACCAATTGAAAAAATAATCAATTGAAATAAGATAGTCATTTAAGAAATCAAGCTTAGTATAATCAAAATTTGTGCTCAAAGATATAGAAGATATATAGTAAGCACAAATAAAGCATCTATATATGTATGGAAAAGTAGATACCAATCGAAATTGATACTATATGAAGAGTAAGCATACATATATAAAAACATATATATGAGTATACAAAAAGAATGTCAATATTGATACCAATTGAAACGATCCAATGATACCAATTGAAAAACATAATATGATCAAGTGTATAACTCATATTTCCTACCACCCATTTCATGCACATGTTTAAATAGATTTTCAATAAAGAGCATACAAGGCATGGTCTCTCAACCAACCGCCCTTAAATGGGTAAGGTTTTCAAAAATAGGTTTGAAAATATATTATATTTGAAAAACTCTACCATAATGAAGAATACGAACTAGTTTTAAGAAAAATTTGAAAACTAGTACGAAATCCTTCAAGCAAGGAATAAAGCAAAATTATATTTCATGAAACATGAAAATCACTCAACAATTGATACTCAAAAGATATAAAGCTCATATAGGACTCATGAAAATAAAATCATGTGAAAACCTCAAATAATGTGAGTGTACAAGTTTGTGTGAAGAACATAGTCATGAAAATAGACAATAAGCTCAATAAGAAATTCCTTAAAAACATGAAAATCATCAAAACTAGAATTCTTCAAAGGTATATGTATGTCATGTACAAACTAAAGTATACATACATATCCAAAACATAACGAGTCCACAAAAGATATGCATGAAGGCAAGTGGCTCAATGATGTATATGTATAGCTAATAGTTTAGACACAATAGACATATACATGAAGCTAAACATATAAATATGAAAAACATGTAGAAAATGAGAATACAAGTCAAATGCATGAATCATCAAAACTAAACTATACTAGTACATCTAATGAGTACAAATGAGCTTTCAAGCACAAACATATAATAGTCTATTTGTGACTCACTACATGTACAAGTATATACCTAGTTTTAATGAAAACTAACATTCAAATAAGTAAACAAAACATGAAGCATAGAAAATAAAACTCATAAACATACATATGATCATTATGTATATGCACATACATTAGATTTAGGACATACACATTAGATAAACTAAAGTGAGAACACTAAATATAAATCCATATAAACATGGGTGTCTCAAATACTAATCATGTATATCACTAATCTACTAAACATGGCTTATGGCATAATGAACATTAAACAAGACATGCTATAAATGAATGATCTAAAAGCATGCAAACATAATGAGGAGTGAGAGATAGTTACCAAAACCATGAGGGCAACTCTCCATGTCTCCAAAATAAGGTGGTCCTCCCACCAACTCCCCTTGAAAGTGATGAATCCAAATAGTCCTCTTTTAAGCTCGGAACGCATCCACCTCAAGGCACCATCGCTCTCACGTCATGCGAGAGCCCACACCTACATCAAATACAATAGGGGTGGTCTTTGGTACCCACACTCTTTTGGGTCCATGGGGGTTAGTTCCTTTCCTAACCCAAACAAATTTAGTTGCTAAATTTGAATCATGTATACGATCATAGCAAAACTTAGCAAGGTGGCCCTTACGTCCACAATGTGTACAAGTGTACATATGAGCATACATAGTGTTGTGTACATGAACGTGCGAAGCATGTGTATGCCGTGGATGGTGTACATGTAAAGATGGAACATGTTTCTTTCGAAACATAGATTCCAAACGTGAGTGGTTCATGGCACAATGGCTCAAAGTGGAGCCCAAACAATCCACACTCTTCTTAAGCATACAAATATCATTTTCAATCATAGAAGAAGAGGTGCATGTAATAGGTGAGCTAGAATGTGAAGCTACACTAGCATGGCAAACATGTGTATCTAAATCAACTTTCAAAGATTATTTTCATTTAAGCAAACTTCTAGATCTTTTGAAATCAAATCAATTTTATTTTTAAAGAAATATTTTCTTTTATAACAAAGTCAAGTTTTGAAGATAAAGATTCATTTTTCTTCAAAATTATTTCACAATCATTTTTATTTTTCAAAAACTCATTTTCTTTTAGGGCAAGATCTAGTTGGTATTTAAGTGAGTCACGTTCACTTGAAATCTCTTCCTTTCTTGCAAAACTAAATCTAGTTTTGAACTAAAATCCTTATTTTCTTTGTTAAGTTTAAAACTCTTCTTTTTCAAAAGATTATACTTTTCTAACAATTTTTCACAAACAATTGAAAGTTCTTCATTCAAGGCATTGGCATCAATATATTCATAACTAGAAGAACTAGCATCATCATCATCCAATTGAGATTCCGAATATACCTCAAGGGAGTCATTCCTTGGACCATGTAGCATTGTTGCTCGGATTCTCCACTAGATTCATTCTCCGTTTGGATTGGCAATTGAAGCTTGGAGGAGGTCAACGTGTTTCACACTGCAAAGGCGGAATCACAGTTAGAAACTAAGCACAGATATTCTTTATTAAGCGTGCTTCTAAGTGCCTCAAGGGCTTGTGCATTGACCTCTAAATGCTTGCTATCACCAAGATAGGATTTCTTGGTAGCGGCAAGGAAAACATGCAAGCCTAGGATTTTTAAGTACATGGACATCCTAAATTTTCACATGTCAATGTTGGAGGCATCAAACATGGGAGGTGTCAAGCAATCCATAAGTGTGTGTAAACAATATACGTGTGCAAATGCAAATACAAATGTAGATTAGCAAAATCAAGATCACACTCCTAGGTGGTTAAATCTAATATCAGGAGCGTAGGCTCTGATACCAATTGAAAGTACATCTAGAGGGGGTGAATAGGTGTATGGCTAATCTAATATACAAAATGTGAAAATTAAAAACTTAATTATAACAACACCTAATGCAACCAACGAGTGTAACCGAATTCCCGATGAAGGGCTTTGGACTAACTCCTCTTAATTCCTCTGAATGAGAGTTGAGGCGCCATATGAAGCTCTCGTAGTTAAGCACAAGTGAGGCACACACAAACAAGCCAAGCATATAATGAATGAGCAATATGAAATGATGCAAGCCACAAAGTAAAGAGAGAGTTAGAGAGTCAATGGATCAATCGCTAACACACGGATATGTTTCGAGGTTCGAGCACCCAACTCTATGTCCCCGCCTTCACACAGAAGGATTTCCAATCTACTAACTTGTCCACACAGGACTCCCACACAGGGAACCTCCACTGAGGATTTGGGCAAATACAACTGGGAGTACACAACTCCTCTCTCAACCAAATACAACCTCTCACTAGAGGTAACACGAACACCACCTCAACACAAGAGGGGTAGGCACTTAGCCAATACAAAACATGAAATCACCTAGAGGGGGGTGAATAGGTGATAATGCTAATCTAATGAACTAAATGCGGAATTTAAAACTAATTGCAACAACACCTAGTGCAACCAACGAGTGTAGCCGAATTCCCGGTGAAGGGCTCTGAACTAACTCCTCTTGATTCCTCTGAATAAAAGTTGAGGTGCTATATGAAGCTCTCGTGGTTAAGCACAAATGAGGTACACAAACACACAAGCATGTATATGATATAGCAATATGAATCAATGCACAAAGTAAAGAGAGAGATAGAGAGTCAATTGATCAAACGCAAATAACAGGATATGTTTCGAGATTCGAGCACCCAGCTCTACGTCCCCACCTTCACCGAGAAGGATTTCCAATCCACTAGTCCACACAGGACTCCCACACAGGGAACCTCCACCGAGGATTTTGGGGCAAATACAACCGAGAGTACCGAACTCCTCTCTCAACCAAATACAACCTCCACCGAGGCACCACAATCTACCTCTACCAAAGAGGGATACAAAACCAATACCAACTCCACCTCATCAAGAGGGAGCAAATTACAATCTCAACCTCTACCAAAGAGGGATACAACAAGTAAAGGGTTTACAACTTGGTGATATATCTCAACCACACACCAATTTTCCCACAAATAAAGATCCTATAGAATAGGATAGGATATGTAGCTCAAGTGTGAGGAAAACCAAAAGGAATAGAAACCAAATACTCAAAAAAAATCCTTGGGAAAAACTAGAAATCAAGATGAAGAAGTTGAATCAAAAACTCTTTTCCCAAAAACACTTTTCTTTGATTTTCCAAACCCTAGAAAAACACCAAATAGATTGTAAACTTTAGAGCCCAAAAACTTCTTTTTGATTGCTGTAAAAACACTAGAGAGTAGAAAAATATTAGCTCAAAAATTCTTTTTTTTAAAAAACCTCTTTCCAATGGGGTATTTAAAGCCTCTTTTCAAAACTAGTCGTTGGCAGCAAATAAGGCCAGTTTTGACCTTCCGGTCGACCAGCCGGTCGACCAGCCAACGGTCGATTTTTGACCGTTAGCTGCTACCGGTCGACCGGGCCCTGAACCAGAGAGTAACGGCTCTCTGGCCGGTCGACCGCCCGGTCGACCGGAGCAACCCGAGAGTGGGTTGCTTTCAGTCGGTCGACCGGCTTAATGGACAGGCCAGCGTGCACGTTCTTGTGCACGTCGGTCGACCGGTCCGGTCGACCGACTCTGGGTCCGATCGACCGCCAGAGCCGGCAGGCTACAATATGGGACAGAAAACTTAGGTTTTTAATGTCTTAAAAATTCCCATAAAAACTCTAAAAATCTACAAAAATAGTTTTATCATTATACATTGAAATACAAATTTGTGTGAAAAATTTAACATAAATTTCAAATATTTTGAACCATTTTTGTGTTAAGGAAATATTGCCGAAAACCAAAACCTGTATTTTTCCAAACTTGATTTTTCCAAATGAAAATCCGATTTTTTCAAAACTCATTCAAATAAATAAAAATGATATTTAAACACTTTGAAGCATAATGTGTTGGCCCAAAGGCCTATCACTCTAGTTTTGATGATGATCAACTCATGTAGTTATAGTACTAATGATCTTGTGTTTAATTAGTGACAGATTTATGATCAAGATCTTAGTAGGTGTGTAGCTTTAACAAAGGATTTAAAGTCAAGTTTTGGAGCTAGCACGGTTTGATTCAAGAGCTTGTGCATTAAGACCACATCAAGTACTCAAGAGGAGTCTAGCTCTTTGGATCGAGTTTGGACCAAGTCAAGAAGATGAGAAGACTTCAAGAAGATGAAGACTTGTGTCTAGGTTTGTTTTTTTATAAGATTTTGTTTTTAGAAAAAATGTAAAGGATAGAATAGTTAGTGGATTGCTCAAGTATGCCATATACATACACACTCTTGATTTAGATGGTTTTCATAAAAGAATTTTTATTTGGTAAAATACAAAAGAGTTTTCCCTTTAGAAATTACCGGTTTGGTTTTTTGGTATTCTAGTTTACATGTTTTAACCAAAACCGTATTTAGAGCTTAATGTTAAAAACATAGATATTTCACCATGTTTATGTAGTGGATCATATCCATACACTCTATGCTTCAAATGAGTTTAGAATATCTTGTTTTTGTATTTTGGAGAAATTGGAAAACAAGTTTTGGAAATATCAAGTTTTGGAAAATACAGTTTTTGTTTTAAGTCAAAATTTCCAAATTACAAAAATAGTCCAAATTATTTGTAACATGCCTTGATTTTATGCAAGCATGTTTGTTTATCAAAGTATATTGGTAAAACTATTTTTGTAGATTTTTAGTAATTTTATGGGATTTTAATTGAGCCAAAATGTTAAACTTTTTAATCTTGACCTGGCTTCAGCCGGTCGACCGGGCCGGTCGACCGCACGACGTGCACAGCGTGTACGCCAGTTTCTGGCTGGAGGGCTGGTCGACCGGGATGGTCGACCGTCCAGAGAGCTTTGCTCTCTGGAAAGCCTCGGTCGACCGGGCCGGTCGACCGCTGCCCCAACGGTCAGAAATCTGACCGTTGGCGGTCGACCGGGCGGTCGACCGTCAGGCCATCTGGCTCCCAACGGCTAGTTTTTCTAACTCTATAAATTGGGGCATATGGGGGCTGTTTTCTATAAGATTTTACGTGAATTTTTACAACAGTTTTTCCTACTCTTTCAAGAGGTTTTCTCCACTTATTTGAGAGCAAATATTTTCAATCAACAGGAGAGTTTTTATCAAGAGTGTTTAAAGTGATTTCTTGAGTTTTTCCTCCACCATTTCCATCCTTGTTTTTCTCACAAACACTTGAGCAACCCATTGACATATTCATCCTATAGGAGTGTTTTTGTGAGAGTGTTTTTTGGTGATCAAAGTGTTTAGATCACCAAGAGTTCTTTCTTGTACTTTGAGGAGGCGGACAAGTGTGTTCGCGGTGGTTTCGAGTTCGTGTGTGAACTCATTGTTTGAGGTGCGGCCTCGACGAGCTAGTGGGCTTGCGGTGTGTACAGACTAGGAAGTCCGAGAGCTTGTAAGTGTTGCGGCACCGAGGAGTGATCTGGTGGGATCGATTCTAGTGGAAATCCTTCGTAGTGTCGAAGGCGGGGATGTAGAGCAAGTGTGCTCGAACCTCGAAACAAATCCCTTGTGTTTGGAATTGCTCACACTCTCTCTCTATCTCCTTGTTTATATCTTGCATGCTATTACTTGTCTTATCTTTACATGCTTGATATATTGTGTGCTTAATTGATATATGCTTGGGGATTGTTTGCTAACACTAGTTTTCAACCAAGAGAGCCAACGCGGCACCTCAACTCTTATTTAGAGGAATCTTGAGGAGTTAGTCCAGAGCCCTTCACGGGAAATTCGGCTACACTCTTGTGTTAAACTTGGTGTTTAGTGTAATAAGTTTTAGTTTGCATCATATAAGTTTTTAATTCTGCATTTAGTGACCATTAGATTAGCCGTCACCTATTCACCCCCTAGGTGTATTTACAATTGGTATCAGAGCCAAGTGCTCTTGATTTGGGTCTTACAACCTAGAGTTAAAGATCCTCATTTTTAGGCTAATCATAATATTTGTACACACTCTATGGACTTCATGTCACCACCCATGTTTGACATTCTTAACATCCAAACTTGGAAGGTTAAGATGTCTTTGTACCTCAAAGCCCTAGGCATTCATGTTTATATTGCTACCATCAACGATTCATATGTTAATAATAGCAAGTATATTGAGGCTAACTCAAAAGCCATTCATGCTTTGAAGAGTACCCTAAATGATGTTTATTTATCTAGGGTTGCTAATCTTGATTCGGCTTTTGTAGTTTGGAACACCATACTCTCCCTCGGCGAAAAGGAACAATTCTATGCGGTGGTGACTCGGATGTTGGAAGCAACACCTCCAACGTGTGCTACATGGTCCAAGGGATAACCCCCTTGAGGTAATTACCGAATCCGAGGTAGAAGATAATGACATGTCATATGATGAACTTGCTTCATTTTGTCAACAACTATTAGAGAAATATGACATGCTTAGAAAAGATAATAAAAATTTGAAAAAGAAATTTGATTGCATGTTAAAAGAAAATGATTCTTTCAAAATAAAGTTGCATGCATTGAAAAAGAAAATGAAATTTTGAAAAATGAGAATGTTTTCTTGATGTCTAAATTAAGTGATCTTTGTGAAGGAAACACTAATTTGAAAAATAAAATTGTTTTGGTGGAAAAATAAAAAGAAGTTGCTTTTCAAGAAAACACTTCTTTAAAAAGAAAAATGGTTGAAAAAGAAAAAGAATATGTTTCTAAAAAGAATTTATAAATCTACAAAGAAAAAAACAAAGTGTCAGTATTTTGAAAACGCATTTTGATAAAAGGAAAACATATTTGAAGTATTCTTGTAAAAATTCAAGTAATTTATAAATCATAAGAATACCAAATTATTCATTTTAAACTTAGTCTCATGATTGAGTTTTTTATTCACACGAAATATAGAATATTAGATTTAGAAGTAAAGATGTGCAAGGTGCTCAATTCTAATCCGCTGTAGCAATGGCTATGCGGGTCGTGATCCTCAGGGAGGGACTAGCGATGGAAGCTTGTTTAGCAAGTTATCTCTTTTTTATTTATTTTAGTATTTACAATGGTATTTACAATGAGAAGTGTGGAAGAAATTGGAAAGATGTGGAGTTGGTTATCTAAACTAAAGAAAGAAAAGAAAATTATAAACTAAAAAACACATACCTACCTCTTCTGCCCTGTTTACCTTTGATCCGTTGCAACGATTTACCTTTCTTTGAAGGCGATTAAGCATGGCGTATAGGATCTGTTCATCACCATAGGCCATCAAGGGCACTTCTTTGCTAAGCAGTCTCGAAGCGATCAGATCTCATAGTTTGCAAGACATCAGAGAGAAACAATAAAATAAAACAAGAATAGAAGAATAAAAATAAAACAAGAATAAAATAACAAAAACAAACCTTGAGTAGATTTTATTAACAATGGAAGAAAAGTTTGACTTACACCGATGTCACCTCAGTACAAGCATGAACTCCTTCCTCCATGAAAGCATCCTCTTCTCTTAGTTACATAAAATAAAAATTACAAAAAAGAAAAATAAAAACCTAAACTACAAACTAGCCTAAAAACCCTAGATTTAGCTTTGTAGTTCACTGTCCGCCCTTCCCTATTGCTCTGCAGGGGTATTTATAGGTGCAGAAGGAAGTAGAGTCCCAGTACGATTCCTCCAAGAAAATAGTTGCCCAATCTCATCCAGATTGCCGCGGAAACGCGGCCGCGTTTCCGCGGCCAAGTATTGTCTGCTGGCCACGCGCTTTCTCTGGTCCGTCAATCTGGGTTTATCCGTCTGGAAGCTGTATCCTGACTCTTTATTTTGATATTTCGGGATAACTTGGGAAGCAAGTTACCCTAAATCCAAATCTTTCAATATCTTTTAACAACGAATTTGTTATCTTTGCACTCTCTTCTTTGGCTTTTATCCTCATCCTGCAAGCATTTAGGGTTGAATAGAAGTCTATCCTTCCCTCTTCTTTTAGTATTTGCAACTATTGCAATTGGTAATTGCAACTTTGACATTTGATAATTGCAACTTTTGCATTGGGCTTGAACATGGGCTTTTGGGCTTCTTTTAAGGCTTTATTCCTTTATTTTTATTACTCAAGGCCTGCACACAATAAATAATAAAATATTAGTTAATAGTGCATGATTATAGGAATAAATATGAAAATGTGATAGTAAATGTATTGATAAATATGCATTTTTTACTACCTATCATCTCTATTCAAAATTTGTTATCATTCAAGGTAAAGATTAAAACAGTATTTCTCATCTGATCTATTATTTTACCCTTTGTGACTGTGAATATTTTGACTCCGGATTCTTCAGCTTTAACTCTTATGCTCTATTTTACATATATTATGGCGGTAATACCCTTTAGTTCTATTAGACTTTCTAATTTGCTCATGTAATGAGCCTTAGTCGATGACTCTCAAACCAGACGGTCTTAAGATACCGGGTAAAGAAAAAACCTCAAGGACTTAAGGACTCGAGCAAACAAGGTCACAAAATTAAAAGTTTTTTATTTATAGTACGGATCACTTTTAGACGTGAATACTTATGCTTTATTAGGCATAAATACCCAGCTTAATCAGAGAATTTTAATATGTAAATATTTTATTTTTATTTTTTATAAGGCATAAGACTCTTTGTTTTTGAACCCTAAGTGTGTAAGTGTCCAAAGTATTTATATTTCATCAAGGTAAAAATTAAGAATAAATTACTTTTTCAACTTTTCTCCCTAACTCTA
Source organism: Agave tequilana (assembly GCA_038442645.1). Lineage (NCBI taxonomy): Eukaryota > Viridiplantae > Streptophyta > Magnoliopsida > Asparagales > Asparagaceae > Agave > Agave tequilana. The sequence goes on along the minus strand of JAVJIF010001327.1, from coordinate 95,650 downwards.
GAAATCATATAAATAATCTTATTTTGGCCAAGTATAAGAAATCCTAATTATGATTTTCCTATTCCTTAAAATTAACTTAATTTCTTACAAAAAATAAGTTAAAATATTGTTTCTTTTTTCAAAAAGTTTTTAAAAGCAAAAAATTATATATATATATATAAAAGAAAACCTATGTTATGTTAGAACCCTCCCCTACACCTATCTTATGCATTGTCCTCAATGTATGAATGAATGCATATATGCATAAAAAAAAAGGAAAAGAAAAATGTTACCTCAAGGTGGTGGTTCCGGTGGTGATCGAATTGGGATAAGCATTGCTGCACAATCTAAGTAATGTGGAGTTTCAAGGAACCCGTCTTTTATTACCTCTTTCTTATTTACGTTGTTACAACTCCTAAATTGAATAGGATCATGCAAGATCTTAACATTAAAATTATTCCAGTTATATAACCAATCTTGGAATATCATCTCTGACATATGACCAGTCTATACTTTGGTACAAAATAGAATGTGATTCGATGAAATAGTTGACTTGGGCTCAAGAATGAAAGATCCCGGAATTAATACTGACTCAAGAATATGAATTAAATGAAATTTAGGTTCAAGAGTTGGTTTCGGTTCAAAAGTTGGTTCCAAATCAAAAAATTAAAATTCGCATTCTTTCCCCATTAATGAAATGTGACTTTCTAAAATTGGTAGTTCAATTTCAAGCTCCATGGGTACAGAAAAAAGTGCTGGCTTGAAAATTGGGTTCAAACCGGATAAGGATGCCGGAGTCAACATAGATTCAAAAATTAGAACTGAATCACAAAGTGGAGGATCGGGTTCACAATCAAGTTCAATTTCTTTGAATTGAAAACTTGCCAATTTGTTCAAGATTTGGAATTAGTCAAGTCCAAGTTGGTGTGAGGAAATTGAATCTTGGTTAAAGTCTGCAAGACATCATGATTCTTGGTTCCTATCAATATGGTCAGAAAAATCAGGAATGGTCAATAATGTATTAGATAAAGTCTCCTTTTTCTTATCCTTTATAGTATTGACCAAATGACTAATTGTTGCTTCTAGCCTATCGATAGATTGGTTACAATTAGAAGTTTTTGGTTGAAATCATTTTGACATTGACTCAAGGCTTCCATCCTATCTTCTCAGTTAATTGTTCTTCTTCTTGTTGTGGTGAGACTTGAAAAATGGAGTAAAGATTTTGGATTTGAAAATTTTGATGGGATTGTGAGTCTTCCATGTTTTGGAATTATCGTCCGAACTTAAGGAAGGCTTATAGACTCTTTTTTATTCAAATTTTTTCTATAGGTTGATCTTGATAAGGAGTATATGAAGCTAGTTGTTGGTAAGGTGGTTGACCATATGACTTGGGAGAATTGTATCCCCACTAACTTGGTGAAGAGGGGAGATGATGATTGTTTCAGTCTTGTTCATAATATTAGGACTGGGGCATATGTTGATTTAAATAAAACCAATCTGACATACGTGGTTGGAAAAAGTTATGAAATGTTGGGTTGGTGATATCCGAGTCAGAAGAGGTCAAGGTGAAGTATGGATCACTATATGCATTGAAAAAATTATAATTACAATCCACATCACACAAGAATTATCAAAAACAAAAACAAACAAACAAATAAACAAAAGAAAGAAAAATCTAGCCTAAGGTAGGTAGACTTTAGACTTAGATGACTTCTAATTGGTTAGACTGTCCACAGGAGGATATTGCAACAATCTTACCACAAATTAATTGGCCAGGTAGGGGCAAGATCAGCGAGAGGTATCTGTGCCTGAGCAACGAGCCTAATTATATCAAACCACTATTTTTTGAGGTTTCGCCTCTCAATCTCCATCTTTTGATATCGATTTGACTAGAGTCAAACTTTAATAACTTCCTCCTTCAGTCAATCTCCTATTGAGTTCGAGATGTTCCTAGGGCCAACGTCTATCAGATTTTAGTTAGGCTAGGTTAGTTAGTGAGGAGATGATTTTTTGGGTTAAGGTAGGGTAATGACTTTCCCATCTTATCTTGTTTATAGGTTAACCCCTTAGTCATTTTCACGCGTGTGTGCAAGTATATAACAAAAAATAACATTCAAGCAATATATCTACAAGCATGTTTCCTATGCTACATGCAATGTATACATACCTTGGCTCCAACACTCTTCAACAATAATGTAAAATGTAGCAAAATAGACAAATGCTCTAGAATGCAAAGTCTAATTGTTTTTCTAGCATTTATAAATATAGTTTACTATTGAGTTAAATAGTGAGCAGAGTGAGTTAAACAGATTAACTAATAATTGTAGAGAGCAAATCTATGAAAATCTTGCTACCTATAAGAAAACAGATCAATAGTGCTCCCTACTTTGCCGCGCAACACGGCTTTAGCCGCATTTTCATGGCAAAAAGTAGGTTCATAAGGTTGGCTTTCTAGAGCAGAGCCTCAGGTATGCTATATGTCCACTATAGCTACTGGTTTTCTATAATCTGCCCCGCACACACAAACAGATAAGAAGGTTAAACTGTTAGGTAAACTTAAAAAAGAAACTTAATGTCCCTCCCCAGCAACGGTGCCAAACTTAGATCGAGGCAAAAACTTCTCAAAGAATAGAGTTTAGAAATGAAATAATAAGATAGAGCTAGGTTTCCTCAATGCTACTGCTATAACAAGTGGCTCTGTGGGTCATGATCCACAAAGAGGGACTGCGATGGAAGCGTTTAGGTAATTCTTTCTAGGTTACTTAAAACTAATTAAAAACTTTCTTCTTTGTTTTGAAATAAAAGAAAATAAAGTTGGATTAAGTTAGAAAAGAAAGAGAAAGTTAGAAGAAAAAGATGGTGGATGTTTTTGAAATCATTTTAAGTTAGAAGAAAGAAATGAAAAGAGTAAGGAAAAGAGTTGGTTTAAACGTGTTTCTAAACTAAGACATAAAGAAGGGAAAACTAAAAAAAATACTTACCTCTTTTATTGATTATCGTACCTTAAACTTTTTACGAAAGTTTACCTCAGAGTAAAGTAAAACAAAGCAAGAGACAGAATAACATAAAAACGACAATATACTAAATTGAGTAATAATTAAAAAAAAGAGTAATTACATTGACTGTCACTCTCACTACAACTCTGTCTGAAGAAGATTACATTCAGTATCACTCTAAATACAATTCTTCTTCTCCTTCTCTCATGAAGCTCTCTCTAAACGAAGCTCTAAAGAAATTAGAAAATTACATTTGGAAAGAAAAAGAAAAACCTAAGCTAAATTAGAACAAAAATCTAAACCTAGCTCTTTGCTGGAGTGGTGCCCTTTTGCCTCTGAAAATGCAGTATTTATAGGAAACTTTGGATTAGGGAGAGCGTATGAAGATAGGGACAGCAAACGCTCCCCCAGATTCATCTAGATTGTCGCGGATCTGCGGTCTTAATCTGGTCGCGGATTCGCGGTCTTAATCTGGCTAACTGGGCAGATCTGAAAGCCGTGAATTTGTTACTTGTAGACAAACTTTTATTTCCATGTAGATTTTCTGTTTGAGCTCTGAATTTTGGTCATATCTTTGTTCATCTTTTGTTTACCAAATGGATCTATAGAAATTCAAATTTAACCAGTTTTCATTTGGTATTATCTTCTCTGATTTGCTCTGATCTGCACTTATCCCCTTAAATCTTCTGTCCCAATCTTTAATGTTGATTTTATCTAAATTAAGTGGGCTTTTAGGTTCATTTTCTCTCCTTCTTCATTAGTAAAGGCCTACACATCAATTAGACAAAAATAAGATTAAAAAGCATAGTTAATTATAAAATAAATATGAGAATGTGATAATAAATATGCAATACTAGTGAACAATCAAGGAGAGTCAAAGGAAATCAAGGAAATGATGGATATAATCAATAAGAAGCATGATTTTTCTACGAATAATAACGGTAAATATGGATGAATAAGAGAAATGGGGAAACAACATAACACAATAAATAGTCAAAACAACTATCTTAATTGTCTGCAGAACGATCTCACTCTCTCGTTCATTTTTTCTCTTTAACCTTCTTGAATTACTTACCCGTATATTACATATATTTTCAGTTACTTATAGTTTATTTTCAAGTTCATCTTATATATACACGAAACGTATCTCATATACTACACTTAGTGGTATACCAATCACAATAATTAAATCATAACATAGTTTATACATCTCGGTAACGCATATGCCACAGGCCATACTTGTATAACATATAATCATATCATACTAAATACTTCATGGATTTACCCTTACAAATTCACACATCATATTATATTTTATATTTTATAATAAAGTAAAGTTTCACAGTCCTGCATCAGTGACAAGTATACAATACCAATCATTTTCAATAAATAACTTTTTTACTTTGTATTATACATACAGACTCATACCCCATTTTCGAATCCACTGGCTCCTAGCCGGGCCCTTCTTTCAAATTATAATAAGCAATTTCATACCTCGTCTTCACACCACGGGCTCCCTCCCGGCCCCTTCCTTTATATCAAATATACAATTTCATATCCAGTCTTCGTACCACTGGTTCCCACCCAGATCCTTCTTTCATATCACAATATACAATTTTATACCCCGTCTTCGTACCCATCGGCTCCCGCTCGGCCCTTTCCTTTAAGTATGTAATGCATGTAATAATCATATACAACAATCATTACACATACATACTATTCACAATGATATCAATCACACGAGATATATAAGCAATGCACAATTAAGTCACTCGCTTGGTCATCATATCAAACAATTGGTTACATACATAATATTCATTCTTAGATCACATCATTAGATCTTATAACTAAACAAAATTCTTATTTCAATGTATTCAGTATTTGTCCATAGTAGTTGCCTAACTATCATCCAAAATTCGGAGGCTTATCATGTTTGTAAATTATCATAGTTCACTAAGTTCACACCTAAATACATCATCTATTATTTCATCAAATTTACTACTACGATATAGGAGGACGTGATCCACTAATTTGGTTGAAACACAAATTATAAATAACCCATCAAGTTCTACATTGAATCTTTAAATTAACAAAGAGTTATGGTTCACTAACTTCTAACAAGTATTTTATGTGTTATGATAGCCATTCCAATCACCCAATTTGATCGTTCGATTTGTTCACAAATTGATATTATCAAAAGAATGAGTTTACTCACCTGGATTAGATAATCAGTGATATTAGAATGACTCGAATAGAATCCAGTATAATAATTAATTATATCCATATTCAAATTCAATTCTCTTTAGTGTTCATATTTAATTAATTTAGGAGTTCTAGTTCACTCACCTGACCCTTAAGGTAATTAGATTTGAAGTCTAGAACAAATACTAATATTAGATACTCATTTCAATAATAGATTTAGAGATCTAACTTGGTTACATCAAATAACTGGTTCAATAAGAGATGGCATAAGATTAAGTTCGCTCCATGGTGTCTCTCTAATGAAGATGCTCTATGATACATGGATAACTCTTTCTAAGTTGGATAGGACAAAGCGATAGGTATGAACAATCTGATACAATAATTCAATCAGACAATCATATCAGTATTCGATTAGTGAGATTGACTAAACTACTCACTCATGTTCTTAGTTGATTAGGTATATAACACGGGTTACCAGTTTAAGAGGCATCTTAATCAATTATTAGACTACACATCAATTTCTTATCCGGCCAAAGATATCCCGACTCTCCATTCTATATTAAATCTATTAATAATTATCATGATTATTTCAAGAAATTTTTTTAAAGATTTATGATTCAAAAAGCCAGTAAGACAAATGCACACTTTGGATATAAGCTACGCCAAAACTAGATGATAGATTAATTTCTCATCCTTCTTAACACAAATCAGCACGGAGTGGTTTGATCATCAATGAGCAAGAGTGACTTATTAGCAGCATTATAAGGATTTTGATATCATCCTAGTTAATCTTGTAAGATGGTGTAGTAGTATTTATTAGATCAATAGTTTCTTAGGTGTCTTGATATAATTTAGTTTGAAATCCATAATGAATTAGAATTATTCATTGATCATTCTTGATTATCCCTCTTAACTATGAAATTTATAATCATCCCATTTATCACAATTACTAGTATAACTTATTAATTGAACTATTAAATACACAATCTGAATTATTACGAGTATCTTGATCCCAATTGTGTAATGAATTATACTTGGCGTAAGTCTTCTTAAAACTGTAAATAACTCACTCTTGTTAGCATCTTCTCTTTGGTCAATGATTACATGTTCATAACCCACACATGGTTAGTTTTTCAACAAGAAATAATTTACAATAACATTACTAGTTCAAGGCCTGCATCTTACTTCATAATTACTAGATTCATGGGTTACATTATTAAACTCCGACGAAATTTCTTAACCTACTCATAGTGTTTCGACAAAATTCCTATCACACACACATTCAAACTGGCGTGACAAGAACCATAGAAAACTAGACACTTATGGATTTCTAGGGGTATGATACATGGTCATATTGGTTTAGAAGAGTTAGTTAATATGGCTTGAAATGACTCAACTATGAAAGTTTTGTACTATGCAGAATTATGAACTAGCTGCGGTACTACGACAATAGTTCCTACTATCACCATTCAATAGAGACACAACTAAAACCATTACAAACTAAACCTCTATATCTTTTAAATGGTATATCATATACTACAGATAGTTTGATTTAGCAATGGTACTTAGTCAAAAACTTATTGCTTAAATAGCATTCTGCAGCTTTGTCTCTCCAGACAACTGACGACGTTTTCATTATAACTTTTAGTTTTGATATCAGAATAAGACACGGAAATCTCTTTATAAGCTAAACATAATTATCTATCTAATGACATATTACGTGACATGTTTCACTTAAATAAACAGTTCTAGACGGACAAAGTTTTCAGCTATTCAAAATTTTGCATCTCATTGATTTAACAGTTGTCAACTAGTCTGTCTTGTATCAGCAATAACTCTTAGCACATACTTCCAATAGGGATGAGGTAAAAGCTGTTAGAAAGTAGACTTGATTATATTTCTAATTGTATATTATATGGTATATTTTATTTCAAGTACACATGCGAGAAGAATCATAATTTTCAGGTTATAGATTTTGACAGAGTTTGACAGATTTACACACGTTTCAAGAGTGCTCAAACTAAGAAATTCTCAATTTATTCTTTAACCTATTTACTTAAATTAAATCATAAGCAAGTTATGAACTTAAACATTTATATATCCTAATCATAAGCAAGTTACATATAAACATTTATAATTCCAGTACAAACTTGATCTATCATTATCATCTCTTTAATCCACCATCAACTTATTAGTTTAAACATGCTATAAATTTTTTTATTTCATTAATATCACCAAAATCAGATTTTTGTTAGAGATTCATAACTATTATTGAAGAAATGAGCAAGAGGCTTTCCAATAATAATTTCAAAGATCTTTAGGAGTCTCAAATCCCCACTACTTGATTAGTGGAGGAGTTTACACAACTTGATTTTACCGATATTTTTTTCAAAATTTGGCTTCAAGCTAAGAGAAGAAGGAACATGGATTAAAATTGAATTCTTTCCCACACACAATTAAGAGCAAACACCATAGTTAAAATCAAAATTTAGATTGATAAATCAACATTTGATATTGAAACAAAATCTGAAAATTCAAGGATGCTCTCTCCCCATAGATTTCCTCCTCTTTGAAGTCACCGCGCCTCCATCTTACCGCTGGTGCCATGACCGGCCATCACTAGAGAAAAGAGAGAGGAAAGAATTAGAAAGGGTAAACAAGAAGGAAAGAGTTTGGGTTTTTTAGGTTTCGATCACATAGACCAAAGGAGGGAGAGGGATAAGGATCAAGGGGTTGCTGCCCCCCTCCACTCAGGCCACAGCCTCTCCGCGCCGTCGCCCACCTACGTGCACTACCTGGCTGCGCGTAGCGGCGGGGGCGCGGCCTACACGCGCCGCCCTGATCCATTAAGGGAAACACAGAGAGAGAGAGAGAGAGGAGAGAGGGAGGAGGGAGGGAGAAGGGGAAGGGGGGAGAGAGGGGAATTGAGAGGGAGAGAGAGATCTGATATTTTGAGGGGGCTTCTTGCTGTTTTTCCCTACGGAAGAAGAAGAGAAGAAGAAGAGGACTTGAGCGAGAAGCAGGTGGGAGAAAATAAGAGATTTTCTATTTAGTAAATAAATAATCTCCCTTTAAGTTGCCATATGGCTCTCTCTCTACCCATGCTTAAATCTCCACCCTCCATCTCATGGGTTCTTTTCTACGCATGGCTTGATCTCTCCCCTTCATCCCAAATCACATCCCCATATGCACACCTACTACACTATACTAAGCTCCCTATCAAATATAATATGATGTTATTTTAAATGTATTTTAATTGTATTTTTCTTGTATTTTGCTTATAATCACACAACATACTCATGCACCAATATTACATAAATTTACAAACACAATCTTTTGTATAACTATATATATATGTATTCATACAAGCATGTTTGTACTAGTATAATTTTCACACATACATAACACATATATTCAAATATCCAGACTTATCTCACTTCTAAGATTTTTCCCAAAATATTAAGAATCTTTAATCCCATAAATCCCAAAATTGGAATATTAAATCAGGATTTAGTAATCCAGGTATTACAGATCTACTCTCATTGTCAATCCCCACCACTATCTCCACCTCCCCTCTTTCATGAGACATTAAACGCCTCCCTTTTGCCTATCTAAAAAAGATTACCACCACCAAATCCTTCAGCGACGAAGGCAGCAAGCCGTAGGCTTGTTCGCTAGTGGGTAAGTTTCTTTGGTGTTCCCCACTTACTGAGAAGGTCAACGAGGGCCTTAGATCCTATGGTGCCCGCGGGAGGAATAGGAGCTATTCCCACGAACCATGGTTTCTTTGTTTTTTGATTCACATCGTCATCCAACAGGGATAAGGTTTTACTCGAGGGGCCTTGGGTTCTTGATGACGTTGTTCTCACCGTTGGTCCATGGACCCCATGCTTTTGACCGTCTCCAAAGGCCCTCCCCTCCGCAGTCATCTGGATCCAACTACTCAACTTACTGCTTATCTTCTGGATGCGAGAATCCCTTGATTTGATTGTTGAACAGGCATGCCGCTTGATCAAGCGACTGAATTGCTCTCAAGGGAAGATTTTCTATGGTCATGGTGGAGGTTGATTTCTCTCGACCACTGGTTCCCGATGCTGACATTGTTGTTGAAGATGATGAGATTTTCTCTTTCTGGCAGCAGTTTGAGTACGAGCACGCCCACCTATTTTGTTGTCGGTGTGGTGGTGTTGGTCATCGATCTCTGTCCTGCACCTTCTCCTGCCACAAATCACCTCCATCACCAACGATAACTCCTTCTAGCCACAATAAGCTGGGTATTGAGATGATTGTTGTTGATTCACCCATTCCCCAAGGTAGTGATGATGTAGGAGTCCTCTCGCTACTATACATTCATATCAGGCATTGTCTTCGTAACCCTAAAAGTGTTATGGCGCGGCTGGACGGCAACCTGAGTAGCTGCCCATTGACTTCTTGAAGAATCTGCAGCCAATTGCACGTGCGCCTGCATGTGACTTCCTAGTCCCTTCCACCTCAGGGAGCCTAGAGGGCTCATGGCCCACGTGACTTATTTTTAAACCCAAATTTAATTCGGGTAGTCAGAGGTTCGGGCCAACTGACCCATGTGCAGAATCTCAAGTTGATGTTAGGCTCACTGCACAATTGCAACCCCACGTGGCCCATGCGTCTGGTAGAAAAAACATTAAGGACTAGGAGAGAGGACCCTGCGACTGAGGCCACCACCGCCCATCGTGACGCATCGAAAAGCTGAAAGTTGTTGCTGTCGAGGCTAACGTTGCAATCACCGCTGCTCCCATACCCACGAGACATCGCCGGTAGATTTGTCGATGCAAGAATCCCATGGCCCTTCATATGTGGCTAAGCGAAAGGGAAAAGAGTCGGTTTCCATCTGTCTGCGCGTCTCTAAGTCGAAGACGAAATCCTTCATGCAATTTAAGTATGTTGCCAAGACAAGCACATCTTCCAAATCCGACTGTACCTCAAGTTCAAATCATTTTCTTATTGCTCTACTCGATAGTTCTTTAGCCCCTGAAGAAATCGAAAGGCGATTAGGACCGCCAATTGGCGATGATTAATCTTCTCCTTTTGTTTTTTTCTTTTGCTTTTGTTTTTCTTTGTTTGCCGATCCCCCAAAAAAAAAGTCTAATAATAGAATTGTGTTAGTCCTAAGAACAAAATGTTGAATGTTTTTATTAAGGATAAATAAACTGGAGATGCCCATGTGGACAAGAATGACTGAAATCTAAATCCTTTGGTAAGAATGGCATAATATTTACGTATACCATTATGGAAAAGGATTATTTCTCATCATGATTTAATATGAAAATTAACTTCACTCCAGTAAAGGAAGTTGAGATTATTTGAGAGCAAATGATGGCTCCAAACAAACGAATCCAGTTTAAAAGAAGACCAATCATGCGGTAAGCTTAATCAAATATATCGTAGGGATTTGGTTAAAATTCTTTATTTAACAAATCCTCTGAGTTCAGTGCCCTCCTGTTATTGTTTAAGCTGACCTAAAGTTCAATTTAAGTATCCAATTTGCTGATGACTCTCAGCATTTTTGTTTTTGTGTGTGAATAAAGTAATATTTGGCTAGTTTTGAACTTTGCAAGATTCTCCACGAGTTCTCTTAATTTATTATTTTGAGGTACTAATACGGCTAAGCACCTAATATAATTATTGCATGTTGCAAGCTGAGGCAATTTATAATTAAACAGGCAAAGCTTCACAATTTTGGGAATAAGAGATAGCTTATGACTAGATAACTTGACAAAGATCCACAAGAAAATTATAATAAAATGTAAAAATATCAAGATTTCAGTGTGAGACTTTATATTATCCTGCTTTTTTGAAAAAAAGAGTTATTAGAGCAACAATAATGCTGTCTACTGACTGTTTATTTCTCACTATACGCACTTTGGACATGAGTAAGGTAGAGATTTGTAGGACTTACATTCTAATTATGAGTTGAAACTGAGAACAAAACCTGAGACTTCTTCACTTCATCTCAACTCTCTCACCTTTCTTTCAACTAATTTTCGAATTTCTAGTTTTATTTGCGTAACAGAATAAAATGTGAAAATAAATAAAAATAAAAATCTCCATCCATAACTCAAAGTTTGTTGTGGGTGTAATTGATCCGTGTAGTGCAAGGCACGCAGGTTCTCCACTCAAAGAAAAACGCACGCTGATGTCTCAGTAGCCAGGGGCAGATGACGTCACTACCCCGTCGCGGGGTCTGGCGTCATCATGGTGACATCACCTGCTGAGTTGGTCAGCTCCACGGAAGTCTATATAAATAGGCAAGTTTTGCTTCAGTATTTTCTCATACAACAACAATGGAGAGCAATAGGAGCTCAAAGAGACAAGCCTCTAGTCTCTCGCCGCTGCCACCGTCGCCGCCACCTCTGCCTCTTTCTCATCAGAATGAAGCAGCTGAAGACGACGAAGAAGAGAAAGTCGAGAAGTTTTTCGCTCTGATCGGCAACATCAAGGCCATGAAAGACCTCTGGGAGGTGAATAACAGGCACAAGAGGTCGAGATTGATGGAGAGGTCGAGTTCGAGCTCGGTTTCTCTTTGGAAGCCCACTTTCGAGTGGGAGGATTTTCAACAAGAGAAGCAAATTGAGAGCAGGGAAGAAAAGGGGAGGAAAGTGAAGAAAGAAGGGGAAGAAAACGAAAATAGTTTGATTAATCTTAATCTTCCTCTGTGATGTATTTTTAGTGCATTGGTAATTAATCTTCGGTTAAGCTTGTTAATCTCACGTTTCACTAATTGAAACCATATGGGTTTATATATTAAAAAACTCAGCAATTCTTGATATTTTGCTATTTTGGGCTCATGAGATTGGTGAAGAAAGGAAGGAAAATGAGGAAAGAAGGGGGAGAAAAAGAAAATAGATTGATTAATCTTACTTTTGCTTTTCAATGTATTAATTGCATTGGGTTTTCTTTGATTAAACTTGTTAATCTCACTTCCTACTAATTGAATCCATGGGTTTGGCTCTGAATATTTAGTTTTGTGTATAATCTAAGCAATTCTTGATATTTTGCTGGTTTGGGGTTCATGAGATTGTTTGTTGTATGTTTTTAATTAGGAGGAAAAGAGATTTATCTGCCTAATTTCAAAGAATCCCAAGGTAAATATCACGGAAAAAGGAAGGGAACTCACAAAGTCCTGCTTTGAACTGAAATCTAAAAAAGTTTTAAGGAAATGCTTGGCTATGACTCGCACAATCTTTGTCTAATATTTATTTTATTTTGATTGACCATCACTCATAGTCTTTTTTTTTAATTTTATAATTAGTTGGTTTTGTAGTACATTCTCTGTTCATGGTTGTTTTCTTGGTTTAAATTAGTTTGATGCCAACCAAATCCGGGATGATAATTGTTAGTATTTGAAGGTATTTCAAAATTAAGCAAAGTTCTTTGGTCCCACATTGGATAGGAAAAGAACTCTTTAGTGTTATATATAGAGTCCGTTTATGATGGGTTTTGTGGGTTAGAAAATAGGGGGTGCTCACACTCACACAAGCTCATTGAGGCCCAGTGAAGAAAATTAGGTTACCGGGTCTGAAAAACCATAATGTGCATGTGCGCCAGCATCGCACGTGCAGGGGGTGCAAATCCGGGTGCTCTCTGCCTGCACAAGGAAAGACAAGGAAAGATTGGTTTAATCCGGGTGCTCTCTGCCTGCACAAGGAAAAAAAAAGGAAAAAATTGGTTCTCTGTCCAAGAATTGTTTTCTCTGCTCAATGATTTTCTAATGATGAAAAACTCTCTTTTAAAGGACCTATTTCTGTTCTCACAACAACACAACTCAACCATCTTCTTCCTCCTCCGATCGTTGAATCCTAGAGGGTAGATTGCCATCAACCTGCTGCACCGAGATACTCTCTCAGAGGGGCGCGATCTACTCTTAAAGACAGTGCTCCGCAGCCTCAATCAAAATAGAGAAGTTCCTTCCTTCTTGAACGTTTAATTTAAATAGCTTAACTTCGTACATTATTTTCCAATAATCTTAAGTGTAGATATGGATACTGCTATAGTTGCTGCTACTAATATTAAGTCTCTGTCTGACATCTCTAGGATTAAACTATTTTATGGAACCCACTATAAAAGATGGAAAAAAAAAGTTATGTCTACACTTGATGTAACTGCTTATGCCTTTGCTATAACTGATCCTAAACCAGAGAAAGAAAAAGAATGCAAAACTAGGAAAAGGCCAACAAAATTTGCACACTTAGTAATGCACTGTTGATGTTTACTGTCCTTATAAAACTGTAACTGAAATTTGGAAAAGTCTTAATAAGAAATACATTCTTGAAGATGCTGGAACTCAAAAATTTGCTATTGAAATTTTCTGAATTTTATCATGTGTTATGAAAAAGATATTCTCTCTCAAATTCGTGAATACCATGTTCTAATTGATGATCTTAAAAATGAAAATAGCACCCTACCCGAAGCCTTTGTTGCTGGAGTCCTAATTGAAAAACTACTCGACTCTTGAAAATATTACAAGAAAGAACTGAAGCATAAAAGAAAACAGATGAACCTTGAAGATGTAATAATTCATATTAGAATTGAAGAGAAAAATAAAGAAAGAGAGAAAAAGAAAAGACCAAAGAGCTTACTTCCAAGGCAAATCTAATTGAAAGTAAGCCTTCTAAATTAAAGAAACATTTTCATAAGCCAAACTTCAAATCAAATCAGAACCCTAAGATGAAAAAGAAATCCTAACTCTACTTTCAAGAAGAAAGAAAACTGTTTTGTGTGTGACAAACTCGGACACAACTCAGCACAGTGTAGGTACCGAAGACCGAAGAGGCTTCATCCAAACCACAAGTTAGCCTAATTGAGAGTGACATTATTACTGTTGTAATCTCTAAGTTATATAGTTGCACATAATAAAAACAAGGTAATTGATTCCGGGGCAACCTGACATATATGTGCGACAGAGGAGCTTTCTCTTTTACTCCTCTGTTGATGATGGTGAATAAGTGTTCATGGGCGATTCGAGGCCCTCACCCATTGTGGGTAAAGGAAAGGTGCTTCTCAAGCTTACTTCAGGGAAGATCCTTTCTCTTACAGATGTACTTCATGTTCCTAAGATTCATGGAATCTCATTTCTGTTTCTCTTCTTGGAAAAACAGAAGTTAAGGTCTGCTTTAAATCTGATAAAAGTGTAATGACTAGGAATGGACAATTTTGGTAAAGAGTACTGTAGTCAGGATTTATTTATGTTGAATGTACTTGAAATCATGAATGAAAATGCATCTACTTCTTTTGCTTACATGATTGGCTCTGTGGTCTTTGGCATGGTAGACTAGGACATGTTGGTTTTTCTTACATTAAAAAAATGAAAGATATAGGTCTCTTGCATAATGTAACTATATTGATCATATGTGATCAAATATGTGTTGAATCTAAATCCACTAAAAAATCATGCAAAAGTGTACAGAGAGAATCTGAATTTTTTGAGCTTATTCATAGTGATCTGGGTGACTTAAAAAATAACTAAACTAAAGGTGGTAAAAGATTCTATATCACTTTTATTGATGACTGTTTAAGATATACAGTAGTCTATCTGTTAAGATCTAAAGATGAAGCCTTTGAAATTTTTCTGAAATATAAAACAAAAGTTGAAATCAACTAAATAAAAAAACATCAAGAGATTGAGATCGGATAGAGGTAGTGAATATGAACTTAAACAATTTAATGAATTATGTGAACAACATGGTATAATTCATGAGACTACCCCTCCATATTCACCTGAATCTAATGGTGTTGCTAAAGAGAAAATAGAACACTCAAAATATGATGAATGCTATACTTATAAGTTTTGGTGCACTTCTGAACCTGTGGGGAGAGACTATAGTTTCTGCTTGTCATATTCAAAATAGAATACCTATAAGAAAACCGGCATAACCAATTGAAATCTAAAAGATCATGCCCCAAACTTAAACTATTTAAGAGTGTGGGGGTGCCTAGATAGGACCTGAACCAAAAGAAAGAAAGTAGGACCCAAAATTTTTTACTGTATTTTTATATGTTATGTACATCATAATGCTTCATATAGGTTTCTTGTTACTAGAAGTGATAATAATGTTATGGAGGTTAACACTATTGTTGAAACTAAAAATGCAGAATTCTTTGAGCATGCTTTTCCATTGAAAACTCATGTTGATAAACTTTCTCATGCTTCATCATCTAGTCATGCACAAGAATTTGATGATAATGAAGAGATTAAACTAAGGAGAAGTAAAAGAGTTAGAAAAAAACTGACTTTGGTAACGATTTCTTTACATTTCTTTTTGGTGATGACCCTTTCACTTATAAAGAGGCCATCTCTTTTCCGAATACACCATTCTGAAAAGAGGTTATTGTTGGCCCAATGGCCTTCCACTCTAGTTTTGAAGATGATCAACACTCATGTAGTTATGTTTACTAATATTCTTGTGTTTCTAAGTTTCAGATCATTAACAGGATATTAGTTGGTGATTAGCTTCAACAAGATGTTTAGAAGCTTATCTTGATGATTCCGGTGCCAAAGCTTAAAGATCATACCTTTGCACTTGGAGAATCACGGAGTTTTGGAGCAAGTCTACTTGAAGATGAAGATCATCAAGAAGACTTAGGTATCTAGTTTAGATTATGAGTTTTAGATCCATGTGTAAAGCTTAGTTTAGTTGATATGCTCAAGTGCACAAAACACACACGTTTTATGATTTGGTATTTGGTTTTCATGAATAATAGATCAAAACAAGTTTACATATGTTATATGTATAGTAGATGTTTTCTATTTATACATACATGCTTTAACTTGGTAAACAAACTTATTTTGACTATCCTATTCATGTTTTGGAAAAATCAAGTTTGACAAAAATACAGGATTTGTTTTTGATAAAATTTGCAAGACACAAAATGAATTGATATGTTGATATATTGTCTTGAAATTTTTATCACAGGTTTATGTTTCAATATAAAATGACAAAACAATTTTTATGGAATTTTCAGAAAAGATAAAAGATTTTTATAAATATTTTTTTCCAAAAATTCTGACCTTGATTTGTGCTGACAGGCTGGTCGGTCGACCGTGTCGGTCGACCGCACCAAGGGGCCGGTCGACCGACCCGGTCGACCGACGTGCACAGACGTGCACGTCTGTTAGGCACAGATCCGGTCGACCGGGTCGGTCGACCGATGTGAGAGTTCTGCTCTCTGGAAGTTTTCGGTCGACCGGGCCGGTCGACCGGTAGTGCCCAACGGTCACTTTTCTGACCGTTGGCGGTCGACCGGGCCGGTCGACCGGTGGCTGTCAGAATTGCCACATCAGCCTAACGGCTAGTTTTCTGTTTTGGCCTATATAAACCCCATTCCTTTGGGATTTTGGCTAAGGTTTTCAAGAGGAAAATTTACAGTTTTCTGAAGAGTTTAAAAGTGTTTTTAAAAGAGTTTAAGTGCTAAAAAGATTTAATCTTTATTTGTTTTGTGTTTTTGGAAAATCAAAGAAAATAGGATTTGGGATATTTGTGTTGATTTTCATTCTATATCTTTTGGCAAGAATTTCCCAAGTATTTTTTTTCTTTGTTGCTTGTTTCCAAAACACTTAGTTTTCACTTGAGCTATATCTTCTATCCTAAGTTATTAGGATCTTTGTTTTGTGTGGAAAAAGAAAAGAGAAAGAGAAAGAAAAGAGAAGTTTGTGGTTGTGGAACCACTTGTTGTAAACCCTCCTTGCTTTTGTGAATCCCTCTTCGGTAGAGGTGATCGGAGTGGTATTGTGATTGGTTTGTGAGCCTCTTAGGTAGAGGTGGTTGTTGTATTTGGCTACGGGCCGTATCCCTCTTCGGTAGAGGTGGATTGTGGTTGTATAGCCTCGGTGGCTTTGTAAGGTTGAGAGAGGAGTTTGGTACTCCTATAGTGGATTGGGAAATCCTACACGGTGGTGTAGGCGGGGATGTAGAGCTAGGGCTCGAACCTCGAAACACATCTTGGTCTTTGCGTTTGATCCAATTTCTCTCAACTCTACTCTTTTTACATTTGTGCAAGCATCATCCATTCATATCATCATATATACTTGTTTGTGTTTTGAGCATTGTTTCATATTGCCTTGCATATATTTCTATTGCAATTCATCTATACTTGCTTGGCTTAATTGTGTGCATTGTATTGCTATATCCTTGATTGCTTGGATTGCTTGTGTGTGTGTTTCATCATAGCATTTCATTCTTTACTTGTTCGATCATATCTCATACAACACGGTTGCATTGCGCTCCTCTAACCCATTTAAGGGGAATTGGGAGGAAGGAGTTCAGAACCTCGCAAGGGGTATTCGGCTCTTAGTCGTGTTTTTGAGAGATTGTTGCATCACTCATTTCATAAGTTTAAAAGATCATTAGATTAGAAATACACCTATTCACCCCCCCCCCTCTAGGTGTATTTCAGTTATTAATAATGAATTAGAATCCATATTATCGAATCACACTTTGGAACTTATTGATTTGCCACCAGGTGCAAATCAATTGGTTGCAAATGGATATTTAAATGAAAACTAAAACCTGATGGTTTTTTGGATAAATTTAAAGTTAGATTGGTTGTTAAAGGATACACTCAAAAGAAAGACTTTGATTATTTTGACACATTTGCTCCTATGACTAGTTGCATATATTAGAGTGTTGTTTGCTTTAGCATATATTCATAAACTTGTGATACATCAAATGGATGTTAAAACTACATTCTTAAATGGAGAACTACAAGAAGAAATATATATGGACCAACCTGAATGTTGTGTGATAACTGAAAATGAACAAAAAGTCTGCAAACTTATAAAATTTATGGTTTAAAACAAGTACCCAAACAATGCTATGATAAATTTGATAGTGTTTTATTTCCTATGATTATCAGATTAATGAGCCGATAAATATGTCTATACTAAATTTGAGGATAATGTTGGTGCTATCATATGTTTATATGTTGATGATATGCTTATATTTGGTACAAACTTAGAAATTATAAATGACACCAAATCATTTTTGTCCCTAATTTTGATATAAAAGACATGGGTGAAGTTGATGTGATATTATGAATTAAAATAATTAGAGAATCTGATCGTATCATACTTTCACAAGGACACTATATAGAAAGAATATTGAAAAGATTTGCTTATTCTGATTGCACTTCTATTTCCACACCTTCTGATGGCAACATTCACTTAAGAAAGAATAAAAAACAAAGTGTGTCACAATCTGAGAATGCACAAATCATTGGTAGTTAATGCACTTGATGAATTATACACGGCCTGACATTACTTATGCCATGGGATGACTTAGTCATTACACTCAGTGTCCTAATAAGAACTTTTTAGTATTTATATATGGAATCCCTCTTATGATGGGTGGTGTGTGGGTTAGAAACTAGGGGTGCTCGCGCGCACACAAGCCCATTGAGGCCCAATGAAGGAAATTGGGTTACCGGGTTCGGAAAACCTTAATGCGCATGTGCGCCTACATCGCACGCACAGGGGGGTGTAAATCCGGCTTTCAGAGCCTCGCGGGTGTGATCCGAATAGGCTAAGTTTTGTTAATTTTATTTTTGAATTTAAAATTAAAATAAAATCTTTCCAAATCCTGTCACAATATTTGGGTCAGAGATAACTGTTGAGATTCGTATCTTTCATGTCCTGTCGTGTCAGAGTTAGCCGTTGAGAGCTCTCTATCCGAGTTCTGTAGTGACACTTTTCAAGGCAATATTTTTCCTCTGCAAAGGAAAGATTTCTTCCTCTGTCCAAAGATTGGTTCTCTGTCCAAGGATTGTTTTCTCTACCGAAAGATTTTCTAATGATGAAAAGCTCTCTTTATAAACCTATTCCCTGCTCTCAACAATACAACTTAATCATTTTCTTCCTCCTCTAAAATTTTCTTAAACTTTTCAGTTCTTCCCTGCATCTCTAGAGGAAACAAAACCGAGCTGTTCGATGGCCTGTGCATTGCGAGTGCAAGCTTGCAGGGCCAGTGATGTTGAATCATGGAGTGTAGGCCGCCATCAACCTGCTGCACCGAGATACTCTCTCAGACGGGCGCGATCTACTCTTAAGAATAGTGCTCCGCACTCCTCGATCAAAATAAAGAAGTTTCTTCCTTCTTGAAAGTTTAAATTAAATAGCCTAGCAGTAATTCGTATATTATTTTCCAATAACAATAGAGGCATATTATTTGATAATTCGATTGGAATTCGATCGAAAATTGTTGGTTTAGATCATTAAATTTGAACTAATTTCTAAATTCAAATCCAAATTCGGTAAACGAACAAAATTTAGATCTTCCCCAGGATTCCAGATTTATTACCTAGGCTGAAAATCCATAATGAATTTGTTAGTGAATCTGTTAATCTGGTTTGAATCTCATTCGTTCCCACCCCTAAACCCATCTATTTTCGTAAAAATTGCGTCCAGAATATAGAGATAAACATTATATAGAAAAATATATTGTTTTTCTTTAAGCAGAATTTTCTTCACGTGTCTTTTTTACTCATCTCGATCTTGTAATTTCTCCTCTTCCAAATGTAAAACCTTTTACAATAAAGCTTTCTTCTTCTTCATCATCATCTGTTTTTCTCATTTTATTTTTGAAAAAAAGAAATATCTTGCTTTAAATGTGAAATTTCTCATAACCTAACGATCGCTTACTATTAAATCAGGTCATCCTGACTTTCATAAAGTTTGCTACTGACAATTAATGTCTTCCATCACACGTATCACTTTTATATAGAAGTACAATAAAAGAGAGTATGTGTGGCCCAGTGACACCTCTGGGCCACGAGGTTCACAGCTCTAGTCTTATACCACGAGGACATCAGTCGCTTTCATGCGGCTCCCTCCCTTGATTAGTCAAACAAAAAAAAAAGTCAAAAGAGAGTACACGAAATTTTGGTCCTCCTAATTGTCTCTTTAGATTATCATTAAAATTGATAATACCAGTTCACATGTGATGCCTCCCAACACAGTAAACATGATAAACGTGTGACTACTTAAAATCAAATTATTTCTTTATTTATCACATGTCTGGTTCTTTTCTCCTGTTTGTTTTCTTAAATTCCTAAAAGTAACTCTAAGGAAAAAAAATAAACTAATCCAAAAAAAAAAATTCTTAGCAAGTATTTCAGCCACATTTATTCTTGATTATGTGTTTTGTAATGTACTACTTTTGAGGAAGAAATTAAATGATCATGTATCTACTGCTTTTCTGTAACTTTGAATACACTAGTTACTCAAAACATCTTGAAACAACTAGAATAAAGAAAAATCCACACTAATCACCAAATCTAGCTCCCCATTTGACGACAGTAAGAACCAAATATGTAACTTCTCTCTAAGAAAAGATGAGTGTTTCTGGTGGACTAACCCGCTTTTACTAGTCTAAAGTTGAAACCTTGAATCATGCACAATGTGACCCCTATCATACATCACCATAACTAGGTCCATACACCTCTCTCTCTCTCTCTCTCTCTCTCTCTCTCTCTCTCTATATATATATATATATATTATATATATATATATATATATATATATATATATATATATATATATATATCAGCTGACAACTGAGAGTCCCTCTCCGCCTGCGGTGACGTGACACATTATGAGCCATATAATTGACAATCTAAAATGACGCCCCGCTTTTGAAAATAATTGAAATTACTAAAAGCCCCTAGCGTTTGTCTTTTTCTTGTGATGATGTATTAGTTTATATTTTTTATTATTAATTTTTCTCCCCTTTATATGTCACTCTCTCTGTGTCTCCTCACGCTATCAGATCTAGATTTTTAACTTGTAGAGAATGTCGTTCTAAAAAAGCGAGAGCGGGATCAGATATTAATTTTTAATTGCATATCTAGATCTCCAACAGCTATTTTGACAGGTTCATATTCCCTCGGGATGTCAGCTTCAATATTTTCATCGTGATTCTTCTCTTCTTCTTCTTCCTCCAAAGGAAGGTCTATATGAAATTTTTCGTCATCGGAAATGTTGGTCATTCGATTTAAAATCTGAAAGACGAGTAAAATACACATAAATATAAAACCAATCTGTCAGATATGCGACTGAAGTCGCAGGAAAAAAATATTTTAAAGGCTATCTTTTCATCAGGACTGCGACTTTGGCCGCATTCATAATAATAAATTGTCAGATAAATTGAATTCTGTGACTATAGTCGCAGTATGAAATTTCATCTTTAAACTATTTATTTTACAAGATAACAACCAAAGTCCCAGTCCAATTAATATATATATATATATATATATATATATATATATATATATATATATATATATATATGAGTGAAAGGTGGAAGCCCACCCCGCTTCATTAATGAAAACATATCCACAAACGTCACAACCGACAGAACAACTCAAAATACAAACACAGAAAGTCCCCACACGAGAAAACATGAAGAAACAAACTCACATCTCCAAAATAAAACGAGAAAAACACCAAGTGCATATCTCGACATTCCCCAAAGGCCAAACACTGAAAAGATCTGTCCCCTAGCCGGTAATTCCTCCTCCATATCAAGAAGCATCATTTTCCTGCTCGATCTGGAAGAGAGAACCCAGACGAAATTTTTTCTTTCAATGAGCATATCCAGGAGAGGACCCATATCAAGGAGCATCCACACGCCTCTGTTTTGGCAATTGAATTGGTCTAAATGAACGTATGAATTAACAGCTACTCCGAGTGTAGACAGGATTTAAGTTTCTCCTCATTTTCATTAAAAGCATACCATTTTTTGACTAAATCCTTGAGACAGTTTTTCTTTCAAAGAGAAAGGTTCCTTTCTCTCTTTTTGCGCCCCTTCTTCTGGCGAAAGAAAAGAAATTGAGAAATCCAACAAAATCAGAATCAATTTAGGTAGATATTAGTTCACCCGGACTTTTATAAAGTTTGCTATTGACAATTAATGTCTCCCACTACATGCATCACTTTTATGTAAAAGTATCGTTGGAGCTTTGCTCACCCACGAAGTTCACACTTCGAATTTTATACCACATGGACATCGGTCGCATGAGCCACGCGGACATCGGTCGCCTTCATAGGAACCCCTGATTAGCCAACCAAAAAAAAAGTCAAAAGAGAGTACACGAAATTTTGGTCCTCCTACTTGTCTCTTAGATTATCATTAAAAGTGATAAATACCAATTCACATGTGATGCCTCGCAACACAGTAAACATGATAGACGCAAAACATTCTTAGCAAGTATTTCAGCCACATTTATTCTTGATTATGTGTTTTGTAAAAAGAATGTACTACTTTTGAGAGAGAAATTAAATGATTATGTATCTACTGCTCTTCTGTAACTTTGAATAAATTAGTTACTCAAAACATCTTGAAACGTCTAGAATAAAAAAAAGTCTAGGCGTTCCATTATATATATATATATATATATATATATATATATATATATATATATATATATATATATATATATATATATATATATATATATATATAATTAATAGTTTAATCACTACAGTTTTCGTAATAACCGGGGTTTATTTTATCTCAAATTACGGATACCTTTTAAATTTTGATGGCTCTACTCATTTTTTAGCACAATTTTATCATATTTTCATACTCCTATTTATCTATTAGTTGTTTATAAATAATGTTATCGAGTATTTTTAATGTGTTTTGCAGATAAAGTTATTAAGAGAAGACTGGACCACAAAAGCACTCTTTCGAGACCGTAAAGCGCGTTAAAAGGAGTTGAAGGTGAGATAGAAAGCTTGGCACTGTTGGGATCGCTCTACTATGCCTAAAACTGACAAAAAAAAATCTACAATCAAATCGGAAGAGTTTGAGGCCACTTTGAGTGAAAACGTAATTTTACAAATCAGGACTTAAACACAAAATGGACAGAGATGCAAAAGTGCAAAATTATTTAACGATTCTCCTTATAATTTTGTAACTATTTTAGACTTTCATGTAAAATAGTCAAACCCTACAGTATAAAAAAATATGAGGCTAGGGTTTGGTGGGGCCTTAGATTTTGGCCACTTATTCAACTCTCTGCAATTTTTTCAGAAATTGTTTTCTTCTCTTGGAGACGGATTTCTTTAGGCCGAATTTCTTTTGATATTTTATTCTTTTTCTCCTTGTTTCTGGAAAGAAAAAAAAAAAAACAAGAAGAAGAACAAGAAGAAGAAGAAGAAAATGAAAGACCTACAGAGGCACCATTTAATGGCGCCTCTGTCCAACTGGGGGGGATTTG
This sequence comes from Agave tequilana, assembly GCA_038442645.1. Classification (NCBI taxonomy): domain Eukaryota; kingdom Viridiplantae; phylum Streptophyta; class Magnoliopsida; order Asparagales; family Asparagaceae; genus Agave; species Agave tequilana. The sequence continues at coordinate 72,224 of JAVJIF010001327.1, read as the reverse complement.
AAAACAGAGGGTGCCAGGCCCTCCCTCCATTTGAAAAGAAGGGGGCGCCCCTTGGCGCCCCAGCAAAAGGTAATTTTATTTTAATTATTATTTTAATTAGTTTAATTTGATTAGTTTAATTAATTAATATTTGCAATTAACTATTTAATTAAATTTAGATAATTTTAAACTGATTTAACTATATTAATTAGTTTATCTATTCAAGTATGATTAATTTATGAGATTCTATCATTGTTAGTTGTTTCATGCAAAGCTAGATTTACTGTTCTTTTCTGTATTTTATTTAAGTTGTTAATTTATCTACCTTTGATTGAGCATATAATTAGACAATATCATGTACTTAGATCTAGTGTTCAGAATTAATGTGTCTGTTAGAAGTAGGAATTTGGTGATTTGTAGCGAACTAGTATGGAGAAATGAGATTGACCACTTGATGCTAGTTTAGGGGAGTCGACCCCAGGTGCTTGACTTTTCTTTTATTATAATTAGTTCAAATAACCCTCAAACTTTTTACCAATTCTTTTAGAAGTGCTGAAACCGTAAGAGCCAGCTGTTCCTGTGGATCGACCCTCAAGTGCTACATCAAACGATCATGCACTTGCGGTTAATTTAAAACGAGGAGAGAAATCTCCCCATCAAGTTTTTGGCGCCATTACCGGGGACACGGTGTTATATCTTTAGTTTCGACACTTTTATCAGATTGTAAAAAAAATAATTTAAAAATTCAAAAATTCAAAAATTCAAAAAGAATTCAAAAAACAAATTAAAAAGTAAAAAAAATCCTTTCCCTATGGCCTATCCAAATTCATTTGATTATGACTCATTTTATAGGCCAGACCCTCCTTTCCATCTACCAACTTCTCTTTTGGATTTTAATGAGTACTTAAAGTGCACCTATAGGGGGGGTGAATAGGTGTAAAGCTAATCTAATAACAAATAATGTGGAATTTAAAAACTAATTGCAACACACTTAGTGTAACCAAAGAGTGTAGCCGAATTCCCGGTGAAGGGCTCTGGACTAACTCCTCTTGATTCCTCTGAATAAGAGTTGAGGTGCTATATGAAGCTCTCTTCGTTTAACATAAGTATGGCACACAAACAAACCCAAGCATATATATGATATGAACAATATGAATCAATACAAGACACAATATAAGAGAGAGTTAGAGATAGTGGATCAAACGCAAACACCAAGATATGTTTCGAGGCTCGAGCACCTAGCTCTACGTCCCCGCCTTCACACAGAAGGATTTTCACTAAATCGTCCACACAGGACTTCCCACACAAGGAACCTCTACTGAGAATTTGGGTAATACAACTTTAGAGTACACAACTCCTCTCTCAATCAAATACAACCTCTACATAAGATGTAAGGCACAATACAAATTACCTCTACACTTGGAGGAATGAGCACTTAGCCAAAACAAGATTAACCTCTCACTAGAGGGATAAGGCTCAAGGCCAAACAACAATCACCTCTCACTTGAGGGATAAGACACAACCTCCACAATTACCTCTCACTAGAGGGATATCAACACAATCACCTCTCACTAGAGGGATATCACAAATTAGGAAGGGTTTACAATACTTGGTGGTTTCAACAACCACAAACCAATTTTCCCATAAAAATAGATCCTAATAGATAGGATAGATAGATAAGCTCAAGCGTGAGAAAATAAAGTATTTGGAACAAAGAAAAATACTTAGGAAAAATCTCTAAATAGATATAGAAATTTAGATTAAAAACCAATTCTTAAAAGACTCTATTTTCTTTGAAATTCCAACACTTTAAAACAAATAAAGAATGATCTTTTAAACTCAAAAACTATTGCTGAAAAACACTTTAAAGATGTAAATTTTTCTCTCTTGAAATCTTGGAGAAATCAGCCAAAGAATGGGGTATTTATAACCCTCAAACAGATCTGCCCATTGACAGCAAGAAAGGACATTTTTGCCCTTCCGGTCGACCTCCCGGTCGACCCGTCCAACGGTTATTTTTATGGCCGTTGTGCCACCGATTGACCGCCCGGTCGACCGGAACTGGATACAGAGAGTAGCAACTCTCTGCCGGTCGACCAGGGCCATGTCCAGATAGCAGAGCTCTCTGGACGGTCGACCGGCCCACCAGCCCATGGCTGCGTGCACGTCTGTGTACATCGGTCGACCGGACCGGTCGACCGACTTCTACCTCGGTCGACCGGTCTGGTCGACCGGCAGACAGCCAGGTCAAACAGTTTTAGGGATTGAAAACTTGTCTTTTTACCTTTGATTAAATCCCATAAAATCACATAAATTCCACAAAAATCAGTTCTTATAAGATATTGAAATACAAATATGTGTGAGTAAAATTCAACACATATTCTAAACAATTTGAATCATTTTTGTGTTCTTGAAAATTTGCCTTAAACCAAAAACCGTATTTTCTAAAAACTAGGATTTTGAAGTGGAAAACCGTTTTCTCCAAAACTGATGCAAATACAAAAATATGATATTGAAACAACTTTAAGCATGTTGTATATGGATAGAATCCAATATATATGTAAAGAATTATATTTATGTTTTTGACATGAAATCCAATATTGGTTAAACCGAAAACTAAAAACCAATAAACTTAAAAACTTGCGTGTGTATGTGAACTTGAGCATATCAACACTATCTAATCTTTACAATGATCTAAACACAATTTTAAACTAAACAAACTGAGATCTTCTTGTAGAACTCCTTCTCCAAGTAGACTCGATCCAAAACTGATCCAATGAGCTTGACTCCAACCGAGTACTAGATGCGATCTTGACGCTCGAGCTCTTGAATCAACATATGATAGCTTCAAAACACCTTTGTTGAAGCTAATCACCTACTAATATCTTGATCAAATATCTGAAACTAAATATTATAAGATTATTAGTAAACTATAACTACATGAGTTAATCATCATCAAAACTAGAGTGAAGGGCCTCTGGGCCAACAATCTCGCCCTTTTTGATGATGACAAAACTCATGGAGTTATATATGCATGGATTAAAGTTAAGCTTCATAGAAGCTCCCCTTTAACTCACGCATAACAATAAACAATAAAGATATGCAGTGAATGCTCAACATAAATATGCATAAACATGATATTTGATACTAATGAAATAAACATGCTCTTGATACCAATTTTAAAATAAAAATGTTCTTTAAAAAAATGATGCTCTTGATACCAACAAAAGATGTTCTTGATACCAATGGTAAAAGATAATAAATTTAAATAAACATGCATATTAAACATGAAGTAAATATGCATATATAAAACTACAAAATATCTCCCCTTTTTTGTCAATTCATTAACAAAGGGGTACAAACACAAAAGGCATAAATAATATTTTTCTTCCTTTTTGCATAAATCAAAACAATAAAAGTGTATATGCTATATACATTTATGAAGAGGAGAGATGTGAAGTTAACTCCTCCTTCATACATGCGTTTATATGAAAAGAGATGACTAAACCTTAACCACATAAAGTATAATATACAATGTATAAAAGTAGATATTAAACTCCCTCTACACATGTGTAAAACATAAAGAAGAGCGGTCAAGCTCCTCAATATGAGATACACTCAACATGAATATATATATAGAGAAGATGTTAAGCTCTCCTTTCATATAAGCAATAAATATCAAAACATTTTGATACAAAATTATGATACCAATAGAAACTGAAACATGTTACCAATTAAAAAAACATAAACCAATCTTTTTGGTTAAACACTAAAATCATTTTGTAATAGAGATACCAAATAGAGAATAATATTAATTTAATATTCTTGATACCAATATTGAAAATGAAACATATATCAAATGAAAATATTTTTCATTAGGAGCGTAGGAAACCAATTGAAAACTAAGATATCAATTTATAAATATCATTTTTCAACATAAAAAGTGGGAGTAAGATACCAATTGTAAATAAAACTGATTGAAAGGTAAAATATGAATTTTCTCCCCCTTTATGAAATATAAATGAAAACAATACATAAGCTTGTATAAGATACCAATTGAAAAATAATTATCATTAAGGACTAAACCAAGCTTAGCATAACAAAATTTGTGCTCTAAGATATGAAGATATAGTAAGCACAATCAAATCACATATATATGTATGAAAGAGTAAATACCAATAGAAATTGATACTATTTAAAGTTGAAGCATACATATATAGAAACAAATATGAGTATATAAAATAAATATCAATTGTGATACCAATTGAAAACACAATGAGGATCAAGTGTATAACTCATAAAGACTACCCTATTCATGCACATGTTAAAATGATTTTCAATTTGAGCATACAAGGCATGGTCGCCCATCCAACCACCCTTAGATGGAAGGGGTTTTCAAAAATAGGATTTGAAAATAATTTTGACAAGTTTGAAAACTCTTCCAAATTGAAGAAATACGCAACTAATTTTATGATAAACTTGAAAACTAGTACGAAATCCTTCAAGTAAGGAATAAAATAAGAATATAATTTATGAAAATATGACAATCACACAATCATCAACACTCAAATAGCAATAAAGCTCATATAATCTCATGAAAACAAATATGAGTAAACATCAAATAATGTGAGTTTACAAAGTCATGTAATCAACAAAATCATGGAATAAGAAAATTAAGCTCAATATGAAATTCCTTTATAAAAACTAAATATACTTCAAGGTATATGTATGTTTAGTCTAAACTAGAAGTATACATACATATCCAAACATAATTGAGTCCATAAAAGAATATTGCATGAAAGGCAAATGACTCAAGGGTATACATGTATCTTAAAGTTTTGACAAAATTAGCATATACATGAAACTAAACACATTTTCATGAAAAGTATGTACAAAATAGGGAATACAAGTAAAAGTACATGAATCATCAAAACTAGGCTATACTAGTGCATCTAATGAGTACAAATGAGCAATCAAGCACAAACATATAATAATCAATTTGTGGCTCACTAGTTGTACAAGCATATACACAAGTTTTAATGAAGGTTACATTTAAACATATAATCAAAACATAAAGTGTAAATTCAAAACATAAACCAACATGATTAATATGTACATGCACATGATTTAGAATTATGATATACACAATAGTTAAACTATGGTGAGAACGCAAAAGTAATAATCCATATGAACATAGGTGTATCTCAAATACTATACATGTATGTCACAAATCTAATTATCATGACATTTAGCATAATAATCATAAAAATATGACATGCTAAAAGTTAATCATATGAAAGCATGTAAACATAAATGGGAGTTGGAGATAGTTACCGAAACCGTTAGAGGTAATCTCTAGATCTCCAAACCAAGGTGGTCCTCCCACCAAACTCCCATTGAAAGTGATACATCCAAAATAGTCATTGTTTAGTTCGGAACGCATTCACCTCAAGGCACCAACATCTCTCACGTCAAGCGAGAGCCCACACCTACATCAAATAAAATAGGAGTGGCCTTTGGTACCCATACTCTTTTGGGTCCATGGGAGTTAGCTCCTTTCCTAACCCAAACAAATCTATTTGCAAAATTTGAATCACTAATTCTATCAAAGCAAAATTTTACAAGGTGGCCCTTACGTCCACAATGTGTACAAGTGTACACATGAGCATATAAGGTGTTATGTGTATAAACGTGGGAAGTATGTGTATGCCGTGGTTTGTGTGCATGCATAGGTGGAACTTGTTTCTTGTGAAACATGGATTCCAAACGTGTGTGGTTCATGGCATATTGGCTCAAAGTGGAGTCCAAACAATCAACACTCTTCTTTAACATACATATATCATTTTCAATTATAGAAGAAGAGGTGGCGCATGCACTGAAAATACTAGAATGTGAAGCCACACTAGCATGGCAAACATGTGAGTCAATCATTTTTCAAAGATTTATTTTCATTAGAAATTAAATCTAATTCCTTTGAAATAGAAATAATTTTATTTTTCAAAGAATCATTTTCTTTTAAATCAAATACAAGTTTTGAAGATAGAACTTCATTTTTCTTTAAAACTTCATCACAATCATTTTTACTTTTTAAGATTTTGTTTTCATTTAGGGAAAGATCAAGTTGGGATTTCAATGAGTCCCTTTCATTTGAAATCTCATCCTTCTCTTGCAAAGCACTATCAAGTTTTGAAAACAAATTTTTATTTTCTTCCTTTAAAGCAAAGCTTTTTTTTTCAAGAGTTAGTATTTTTGTAAAAACAATAGATAGTTCTTCATTTAAAGCATCGGTATCAACATAATCATTGCCGAAGAACTAGCACTATCATCTAGTTGAGTTTCCGAATGTACCTCAAGGGAGTCATTCCCTTGGACCATGTAGTAATGTTATTCGGATTCTCCTCCACTAGATTTCTCCTCCATAATGTTTGGCGTTTGTAGCGCGGGAGAGGTCAAGGTGTTCCATACTGTAAAGGCGGAATCACAATGAGAAATCATAGACAAATATTCTTTACTTAAAGTGCTTCTAAGTGCCGTTAGGGATTATGCATTGGCCTCTATATGCTTGCTATTATCAAGATAAGATTTCTTGATAGCGGCAAGGAAAACATGTAATTCTAGGGTTTTTAGGTACATACTCATTCTAAGCTTCCACATATCGATGTTAGAAACATCAAACATGGGATGTGCAAGATAATCTATGAGTGTGTGTAAACAAGTAAGTGTGCAAATGCAAATACTAGATTAGCAATCAAGATCTCACTCCTAAATGGTTAAACCTAATATCAGGAGCGTAGGCTCTGATACCAATTGAAAGTACACCTAGAGGGGGTGAATAGTTGTAAGGCTAATCTAATGACAAACAATGCAAAATTTAAAAATTAATTGCAACACACTTAGTATAACCAAAGAGTGTAGCCGAATTCCCGGTGAAGGGCTCTAGACTAACTCCTCTTCATTCCTCTGAATAAGAGTTGAGGTGCTATATGAAGCTCTCTTGGTTTAACACAAGTATGGCACACAAACAAACCCAAGCATATATATGATATGAACAATATGAATCAATGCAAGACACAATATAAGAGAGAGTTAGAGATAGTGGATCAAACGCAAACACCAAGATATGTTTCGAGGTTCGAGCATCCAGCTCTACGTCCCCACCTTCACACAGAAGGATTTTCAGTAAATCGTCCACACAAGACTTCCCACACAGGGAACCTCCACTGAGGATTTGGGTAATATAACTTTGGAGTACACAATTCCTCTCTCAATCAGATATAACCTCTACACAAGAGGTAAGACACAATACAAATCACCTTTACACTTAGAGGAATGGGCACTTAGCCAAAACAAGATCAACCTCTCACCAGAGGGATAAGGCTCAAGGCCAAACAACAATCACTTCACACTTGCGGGATAAGGCACAACCTCCACATTCACTTCTAACTAGAGAGATATCAACACAATCACCTCTCACTAGAGGGATTTCACAAATTAGGGAGGGTTTATAACACTTGGTGGTATCAACAGCCACAAACCAATTTTTCCATAAAAATAGATCCTAATAGATAGGATAGATAGATAAGCTCAAGTGTGAGAAAATAAAGTGTTTGGAATAAAGAAAAATACTTGAGAAAATCTCCAAATAGGTATAGAAATTTAGATAAAAAATCAATTCCCAAAAGACTCTATTTTCTTTGAAATTCCAACACTTTAAAACAAATAAAGAATGATCTTTTAAACCCAAAAACTATTGCTGAAAAATACTTGAAAGATGTAAATTTTTCTCTCTTGAAATCATGGAGAAATCAGCCAAAGAATGGGGTATTTATAACCCTCAAACAGATCTGCCCTTTGGCAGCAGGAAAGGGCATTTTTGCCCTTCCGGTCGACCGCCCAGTCGACCGGCACAACGGTCATTTTTATGACCGTTGTACCACTTGTCGACCGCCTGGTCGATCGGGACTGGATGCAGAGAGCAGCAGCTCTCTGCCGGCAATTTTTGGAGAGCAGAGCTCTCTGGACGGTCGACCGCCCGGTCGACCGCCCCACCAGCCCATGGCTGCGTGCACATCTGTGCACGTCGGTCGACCGACTTCTGCCTCGGTCGGCCGGTCCGGTCGCCCGGCAGACAGCCAGGTCAAACAGATTTAGGGATTGAAAACTTATCTTTTTACCTTTGATTAAATCCCATAAAATCACATAAATTTCACAAAAATCAGTTCTTATAAGATCTTTGAAATACAAATATGTGTGAGTAAAATTAACACATATTCTAAACAATTTGAACCTTTTTTGTGTTCTTGAAAATTTGCCTTAAACTAAAAACCATATTTTTCAAAAACTAGGATTTTGAAATGGAAAACCGTTTTCTCCAAAACTCGTGCAAATATAAAAGTATGATATTGAAACAACTTTTAAGCATGTTTTATATGGATAGAATCCAATATACATGTAAAGAATTATATATATGTTTTTGACATGAAACCAATATTGGCTAAACCGAAAACCAAAAATCAATAAACTTAAAAACTTGTGTGTGTAGTGAACTTGAACATATCAACACTATCTAATCTTTATAATGATCTAAACACAATCTTAAACTAAACAAACCGAGGTCTTCTTGTAGAACTCCTTCTCCAAGTAGACTCGATCCAAAACCGATCCAACGAGCTTGACTCCAACTGAGTACTAGATGCGATCTTGACGCTCGAGCTCTTGAATCAACATATGATAGCTCCAAAACACCTTTGTTAAAGCTAATCACCTACTAATATCTTGATCAAATATCTGAAGCTAAATATTATAAGATTATTAGTAAACTATAACTACATGAGTTAATCATCATCAAAACTAGAGTGAAGGGCCTCTGGGCCAACAAGTACATCCATCATACGAACTACTCATTTTTTTCATACCATCAAATGAGTTGCCATCACTGTCAAGATCTAAATCATCCTTCAGAACAATCTCCTTCGATAGGGTATTCGTTAGGACTAGGTCAAAATCAATTCCACACATTTCAAGGACCTACGAGCGAATCCTATCCATCAAATTTCAATTCGAGGTATTGGAATTATTCTGATTCTGCATGGGACCAATCACATACAAATTCTCAATCTAATTGGTCCTACATTGAACCATCACCTATCTTGGGGATTTAACAATGATCATGAGAAACAGATGAGCACATTAGAGGAGAGTTTTGAATCCATACAGTAGACTATAGTCGAAACCAATCAGCAGTTAATTGAGACATGTGCTCACATGGATAAGATAATGACTCATCTCAACCCACATGTTTTAACCACAAGTCCAGATCAAGTTCAAGAATTACATCAACTTTCACAAATTGAGTTCAATGGCAATCAGGCGGACAAGGAACCAACACTAGAGGAAGCTTTTGAAACTTTCAAGCAAACTTCAAAGCAAGTGCTCTATTACATTAGAGACTACTTAAACAGTACAGCAAATAAGTTGGTTGGTGAGCAAGAGAAGGATCCCTTTTCTAGTCAACTAGTTCCTAGCCAAGACCGACTCGACCCATGTCAATTCAAGAGCACATCACTTTCATAAAATGAACAAAGTCAAAACTGTTAGACATGAAGAGCAAATCGTTGGCCATAGTGACATGTCTAATCATTCTATCGAGATGCCTTTCGAGTCCTCATTATTTCATCTTAATCAATTTGAAGAGTTTGGACCTGAGAAGCCTGTTGAGAAAGTTGTAAAAGTCTATAAAGTGTACAAACTTGATAATGATCCTTAGTGTCTGGATGAAGTGATTAGAAATTATTTGGCTACGCATACACCTCATGAGGAGCCAGTTGAATCTTATTATGAAGATGAATGTGACAATGATGAACTTTTGTTTCAACAGAAAATTGAGGATAAATTTTCTAAGTTCTGTGAAAAGAAAAGTGTTGAGGAGCATAATATATTATCCACTCATATAGAGAGAATGGAGCACACTGATCAAAATTGTGAAGATGCCTATATAGATAATGAGCTTTTATTTCTTAATGAGCTTTTTACTGAAGAGTGTGATCACAATGGTGAGAAAACATGTGTTGAGGATCTTGAGTTTAGAGTTCTCTTTGAGAAAACAAAACTCAATTTGAGTATCTTCACTTTTGATGAGCCAACCAATGATCAATCTTTTCAAAATATGATTCAAGAATCTCTAATTGATCAAAACTTTAAAAATCTATTTGAAGACAAACCTATATGTTTGGTTGAATCAGTTAGGAATGCTTTGGTTAGTTACACACCTTCAAAGAAAATTATTGATCTACGTTTTGAGGTGATGTTTGAGGATGAGCTTAAACTCATAGGCAATCATATTATGCCCACTCTAATTATATTGTGTGATAATAATGAATTTATGAGAAAAAAGTGTGAGAAGAAGAGAAGGAGGAGATGGAGGAAAGTGATGAATAAGTTGGAGATGATGAAATTAAAGATGACAAAAAGATTAACATCTTCAATTTGTCCCTTAAAGAGAACCCATTGGAATGATGAGAAGTGAGCTCGAGGGAATAGACCTAGAAAGATCTAGGTGTAGGGGAGTTGTGAAATTGTACATATGTATATAATTGTTTTTTTTCTTTTAGTTTTTGAGTCTTTTTATTTCTCTTTTAGTTAGTTAAGTCAGTTTTAGTGAGTCTTCTATTTCTCTTCCTCTAACCTATGTGCCGAGTTTATTACAAGTGATACATGATAAGTAAGGAGGCATCTACCGCACACATGGAGCATTTTTGTTACTTTGACAGCTGGGTTTTCTAGTAAACGGTGAGTATTTCTAATTCTAGCATATTGTTTACATTTCTATATCTGTGTATGCTTGGATTGCATGATCATCATGATCGTGTGCATGTTTTGAATGTGTAAATTACATGCTACATTCTTTTTATCTCTGTATTCATGTGTGTGCATGAGGACATGACACAGTTTAGGTGTGGGGATATTGAGATTCATATATTGTTTTCCTTCTAGGAGTCCTTTTGGTTTGCTTTTAGGGTTTTGTTTTATTTTCTTTCTTTATCTTTATTTTCTTTTAGGAATCTTCAAAAAAAAATTATCTTTATTTTATTTTAGGAATCTTCAAAAAAAAATTTAAAATACTCCACAAATAATTAGCTAGTATGTGAGTGATTTAGCATCCATGAGTGGATTTTAAAGGTGAAATCAAGATGAGAGAGTCATATAATCGTAAAATAAAGATTAAAATTTAGAACGAACATACCATCTAAACTTAGTCTAAGTGGTTATGTACCCAATAGCACTTATACTATTAAGTTCATAGGTTTGGGATATTGATTACAACTAAAAAAAAGAGATTTATTATTAAAATATTATTAATAAGTCTTATCTTGTGGCATCAGTTGCTTGAGTAATTAAGTTCGTAGGAGTGTTTTACACTTATTACCCTAAGACCATCTGGTTTGGGAGCATTGGCCCAAAGCTCACTACATGGGTAGCTGAAAAAGCCTAAGACGACACCAAAAAAATATAATAATTTTGATTATCAATTAGCTAGGTTCCTTGGCCTCAGGAAGCCTTGCTATCTACGTGAAAGATAGTTAAAAAATATTATTATAATAATAAGTATGAAAGTTAGAGTCAAATATTCCTAAGCTTAAGAACTACATCACGATCACGGGGTACATAGGATCTGAAACTTAGAACAGGTGGTGTAAAGTTTTAGATTTGAGACTTTATTTTATAGCCAATATGATTTCTTGAATTGAGGTTTTACTTGAAAATGAAACTCATGAAAATTGATAATCTTGCTAGCTAGTTAAATAAAAAATTAATAATAAATAAAAAATAATTTTTTTGTCTTGATTTTCGGTTATCCTTACTTTACTTTTATTTATTTCTTAATCTCTAACTTTCTTAGATTTTGTGGGTGTTATCCACTGAAATCCCTCACGAGACAAAACTCGTCCTCTAGGGATAACTTAGGGGTTTAACGGCTTGTTGCACGTGCTAAGGGCAACCATCATTCCTATGAAAGTGAGTTAGGGTAATTTAATTTTTTTCTTTTTCTTTTATTATTTTTGCTCGAGGACTATCAAAAGATAGGTGTGGGGGTATTTATTGAGCATAATTTTACCATATTTTTATACTCCTATTTAGCTATTAGTTGTTTATAAATAATGCTACTCGAGTATTTTTAATGTGTTTTGCAGACAAAGTTATTAGGAGAAGACTGGACCACAAAAGCACTCTTTCGAGACCGTAAAACGCTTTAAATGGAGTTGAAGGCGAGAGAAGGCTTGGCACTACTGGGATCGCTCTACTATGCCTAAAACATAAAGAAAATCTGCGATCAAATCGAAAGCGTTTGAGGCCAGTTTGAGTGAAAACGTAATTTTGTAAAAGTCAGGGGTTTAAACACAAAATGGACAGAGATGCAAAAGTGCAAAATTAATTTAACAATTCTCCTTGTAATTTTGTAACTATTTTGAATTTTCATGTAAAATAGCCAAATGCTAGACTAGAAATATACATGTAAAGGATAGGGTTTGGGGGGCCTTGAATTTTTGTCACTTTCTCAATTTTCTGCAATTTTTTCAGAAATTATTTTCTTCTCTTGGAGCGGATTTCTTTGGGCCGAATATCCTTTGATATTTTATTCTTTTTCTCTTTGTTTCGGGGAAAAAAAAGAAAATGGAAGACCTACAGAGGCGCCATTTAATGGCACCTCTGTCCAACTGAGGGGGGCGCCAACCCCCCATTTGAAAACAGAGGGCGCCAGGGCGCCCGCCATTTGAAAAGAAGGGGGCGCCCCTTGGCTTCCCAGTTTAAGGAAGAAGGGGGCGCCCCTTGGCACCCCAGCAAAAGGTAATTTTATTTTAATTATTTTTAATTTGTTCAATTTGATTAGTTTAATTAATTAATGTTTGCAATTAATTATTTAATTAATTTTAGATAATTTTAAACTGATTTAATTATATTAATTAGTTTAGCTATTTGAGTATGATTAATTTATGAGATTCTATCATTGTTAGTTATTTCAGGCATAGCTAGATTTCGTACAAGTACTTAGGATAGATGAACCTAGCCTAGTTGTTCCTGTGGTCATATCAGATCTACTTTTTAGGACTGTACACTCACCAATTGACCTCGATCTTTTAGGAGATTAATTTCTAAAACCACTACATATTTAACAGGCTATGTGTCTGGGGTTAATGGTCCATACTTAGAGTTTTACTATTCTTTTCCGTAATTTATTTAAGTTGTCAATTTATCTACCGTTGATGGATCATATAATTGGACAATACCATGTGTTTATATCTAGTGTTCAGAATTAATGTGCTTGTTAAAGGTAGAAATTTGGTGAATTGTAACGAACTAGTATGAAGAAATGAGATTGACTACTTGATGCTAGTTTAGGGGATTCGACCCTAGGTGCTTAACTTTTCTTTTATTATAATTAGTTCAAATAACCCACAAACCCACAAATTTTTTACCAATTCACTTAAAAGTGCTGAAACCGTAATAAACAACTGTCCCTGTGGATCGACCCTCAGGTGCTACACCGAACAACCGTGCGCTTCGGTTAATTTAAAACGAGGAGAGGAATCTCCACATCACTCCTCAAGGAGCGGTAAATTGGATGCGGTGGGAATAATTTCTAAGGATTCACTTAGAGTTTATAGTTCAAGTTAGTCGAACTTTAATAGTTGTAATAAATATTATAGTCCAAACTTTCTTTAAGAGGTAAGTAACTCACACACTCCACACTAATCACCTAAACTAACTCCCCATTTGACAACAGTAAGAACCAAATTTGGAACCTCCCCCTAAGGAAAGAGGAGTGTTACCGATGGGCTAACCTGCTTTTAGTGGTCTAAAGTTGAACCTTGAATCATGCACAATATGACCCCTATCATACATGACCATAGCTAGGTCCACACACACACACACACACACACACACACACACACACAGAGATATATATATACATAAACATACATACATACATATATATATATATATATATATATATATATATATATATATATATATATATATATATATATATATATATACACACACACACACACACACACACACACACACACACACACACACACACACACACATATACATACATATACACATATATACATATACATATACATACATATACATATACATATACATACATACATACATATATACATATACATATACATACATACATACATACATACATATATATATATATATATATATATATATATATATATATATATATATATATATAGAGAGAGAGAGAGAGAGAGAGAGAGGTTACTGTACCTCAGCCGCCAGCTGAGAGAGTTTCTCAGCCGGTGGGATGTGGTAACATAATGCCATGAATTCGTCATTAATTTTAGCGGACAAAAATCAAAAAATTTCAGCCCAAATAAGTATCAGTCACTTCAACAATTGCTTTGACTAAAATACCCTCACTCACAACTTTTTACTGTATGTAAAATATTTCCTTTCAAAAAAATTACAGATCTGAAATTTTCAGTTCATCAATCCGAAAGGTTTAGTGTTATTATTTCCTAAATTTTTTGATCTATTTCGTTCAAAATTTTGTTTTTTAGAAAAAAGATCTGATCAAGATGGCGCCCAAGAAATTATCCACGGAAAAAGGTAAAGGGGAAACCTAGAATTTTTTTTAGGTTTTGAAACCCTTAATAGTTATATTTTTTTCAGTTTTGATTCCCTTTTTCTTTTTTTTTTGTTTTTTACAGAAAATTTCATATTTTAATTTAACTTCAATTAAAAGTGTTTGATGAACAGAATTTTTCCAGAGAAATTTTGTTTTTTCTTAAATTTTCAAGAATCTTGGTTTTTAAAAATAAATTAGTTAATTTATTTTTTAAAATCTTGCGACCATGGTCGTAAATAAAAGAGAAAGAGTCATTGTTTTTGATTTAAAGAAGTAAGAATCTTTAATCCAAGTCACAGTTTAAGATGGAAAGAAAAATAGGAATTAACGAACTTATTAGAGATTTATTTTTTTAAAATTTTAAATTTTTTAACACAGCAACCAAGGTCAAAAGTTATTTTTTTCATTCCCTTTTTTGTCGACTTGGGTCGCAGTCATTTGTATTAGTTTCTTAGGTTTATGCGACATTAGTCGCAGTCTTTAAAAAATATTTTTTAAAAAATTATTAACATCCATTTTTTAAGATTTTTTTTTTAAAACTCTGCGACTGATATCGCAGTGTTGCCATCTGTTTTCTCTTTTTTGGGGGGCTGATCGCAGTCTGTTCTAATAAGTTTGCCTAATAAGATACTGCGACCCTAGTCACAGCATGAAGAAACAAAGGCCCCTTCATGGTAAATTATTTGGTTAATTAGAAAATTGCGTTCTCTGTCGCAGTGTAATATAACAGTGCGACCTTGGTCGCAGTGTTTTCAAGGTCGCACTGTTTTATGTTCTACTAAGTTAGCTTAATAGGGCACTTCGACCCTGGTCGCAGTATGAAGAAACAAAGGACCTCATTGGTTGATTATTTAGTTTAATTAGAAAATTGTGATCACTGTCGCAGTGTAATATATCAGTGCGACCTTGGTCGGAGTATTTTATAGTTTATTAAAGACTGTTGCGACCAAGGTCGCAGACTTTTTTCTTTTCAAATTTATTTAAAAGTACCGCGACCTTTATTTTTATACTAATGTTGTTAATATTTATGCATCTATGGGTAAACAAGAACTGAAGGTTCATCTTATAAGATCGAGCCTAGAGCCTATGTGCGAATTCATAAGAAAATTTAAAAAGTACATTCAGTCCGATTTTGTTAATGCGATGAAGGAGACCGCGTTTGTTCTAATTTTCATGGCCTTCTACAATGAGAAGTTTGGTGCTGAAAAAGGCCTAAAATCAAACATAAGTGTGCTAAAAATTGTAGACCAGTATGATAGGGATACAATGACCTTTCTAATTGAGGGCAAACAAATTGAGTTAATAGTAGAGGATGTTGGCCTTACTTTTGGTCTACCTATCAATGAGGCCGATTTTATTATTAATAAGACCTGTACAATGAAAGACAGGGGGTTATCAAACATTATTTCCCTAATATAAAAAAGATCATGAAAGTATCCATTGAAGAAGTTTTGGATGATCTTCTGGTCAAAGAAAAGAAGGAGAACTGAATTAGATGTGACCAAAGATGAACAGCTTGAGCAGCAAGTGACTTTAAATGAAATTATAAGAGACAGACAAAGACTTGAGGCTCAAGACTTTATAACAATAATCATCCTGTATATGTCGGCAACTCTATTCTTTTCTGGCAGTAAATGCACGGTGTCATGGTATATAGTGGAACAACTTACCAATATTCAGCTGATGAAGACCATATGCTAGGCTAAATCTGTTTGGCAATTCTTGATTGAGTCAATAGACATCTTCAGGCACACCACATTTGAGCTGCAAGGATTATCCGTACAAATTATTATAAGTGTGAATATCATAGTTTGTAAACATTGTTGAAATTTGCTTATATATTAACAATATTTATGTAAACTAATGTAATAATACATTTTCCAGTATTGGCTATGTGAAAGGGCTGCTATTTTTGAGCCGAGGTTTGGTTTGGAGGACAAAACCCCACGGGTAGTAAGATGGGACCTCCAAAACATAATAGAGCCTTGGCTAAAATTGATCTTAATGATGTTGAAGAAGATATGGTTGGTTTTTAATAGTTAGCGATCATAGACTGTTCAATATATTTTTTTATATTTAAATGGAGTGCGACCATTGTCGCGTTCCTTTGATTAAATTTCAATGGTGTGCGACCAAAGTCGCATATCCTTGATAGCTCATTATAAGTAAATTGCGACCATTATCGCAGCTATTTTATTTCCTTGATTTGTACTGTTACTATGGTCACAGTACTGATTTATTTGGCTGATTTAAAGTTTAAGACTGCGACCAAGATCGCAGTTTCCTTGATAGCGATTATAGTACAAGTTTTATTTTGCTGCGATATAATTAGCAGATTTGTCTAACATCGCAGTTGTATTATTTTTCAGATTTTTTATCGAATGGCCAACATTTCAAATAATGAAAAAAATATGATTAGCCTTCCTGTTGAAGATGAAGAAGAAGAAGAAGATGATGAAGGAGATAAGAAGATATAAATATTGAAGCTAACATCCTGGCGGAAACAGAACTAGAGCCTGTCAAAATAGTTGAGGAATCAATGCATGAACAAAAACCAACTATTGCAGGTTATTTGCCAGCATCACGGGATGAACAAGCTGAAAAAACAGAAACTTTAAGGAATGAAAATAAGTACTTGAGAGCATATGTTTCTGAGCTAGAAAAAATATTAAAAAAATGGAGGATGAAAAATCTCTCAAGGCTGAATTAAATAAAAAAAAAGAAGAGAGAGAAAAGAAAATTTAAAAAGCAGCAAAAGAAAATAAAAGTGAAAGAAGAAGAAGAAGAGCTGCTGAGAGCAGCCACTGCTGCGAAGGAGGAGGAGAAGAGGAGAAAGGAAGTGGAGGAGCAGGAGAAGGAGAAGAGGAGGAAGGAAGAGGAGGAGAAGAAGAGGTAGTTGAAGGAGAAGGAGGAGGAGAAAAATTGTAAAATTATAAAAGAGGAGAAGAGGAGGAAAGAGCAGGAGGAGAAGGAGAGGATGAAAGAAGAGGAGAGAAGGAGGAAGGAGGAAGAGGAGATGGAGAAGAGGAGGATGAAAGAAGCAGAGAAAAAGAGGAAAAATTAAGAGAAGAAGCAAAAAAGGATGAGGGAGCAGATGGAGAAGCAGGCGGAAGAGCAGAAGAAAAAGGAAGAGGAGGATTTCAAGCGATCTGAATTCGAAGTAAGTATTGTTAGGGAACATTTTTTCACTTTTACTTAAAATTTAACTCAACAGATATTTGAAATCTAAAAAGACAAAGCTTCTGATGAAAAAATTCAAGAACATACTATGGCTCAGAAGCAAACTGGCTCAGAAGCAAATATTAAAAGGAAAAGTTTTGGATTACTCTAAAGGAACGATAGAAAGGGGAGTCAAAGAATGCAAGCGAACTGAGAGAAATCGCGATGACTCCGATTTTATTTATCCAAAGTAAAAAAAGAAAACTATTGAAGATTCTCTTCTACAGCCTGCGGCTCAGATTTCTTGCCGTCGTTTCGGCAAGGCAAAAAATGCAGACACTCAGCCAAAAATCAGGGAATTGAATGAAACTACTACATACAGAATTCTACAGCCACATCAACAAGCCCTCATCAAAAACTTCTTAGACAAAGCCTCTTCTGAGTAATTTTATTCTTTTTATTAAAATTACATCAAAAATATAAGATATTTATATTATCACAATTTAATTATTAACTCTTTTTTTTTGCAGTGCTATTGTATATCAGGATCCTGGAAACGGAATAATGGTTGAAAAAAATGAGATAGAGGACATGATGTTAAATAAAGATTTAGATGCCAATATAATTCATTTCTACATGAAGCATCTAGAGAAGAGAGGAGGATTAAAAAGTATATTCTTTCGAAGCAAAACTTGGGTAGCAATATATTTTCACCTTTATAGTTAATTAAAACATCAATTTTTTACTTAATGTAATAATTTATAATTTTTATGGTTAAAATTCTACTAGTCTCATTTATTGCTGATAAGGCATAATGAATTTACTGCGACCCAGGTCGCAGTCATAGTTGCTAATTAATCCTAAAAAATGAAGCTGAATAATGATGGATGCGATCTTGGTCACAGTCGCAGCCAACATATTCTTTAACAATAACAACACAGCGACCTTGGTCGCAGTCACAATTATTAATTAATCCTAAAAATGAAGCTGAATAATAATAGTTGCGACCTTGATCGCAGTCGTAGTTGCTAAGTAATACTAAAAAATTAAATCTGAATACTGATGAATGCGGTCGCAGCCAAAAAATTAATTAACAATAACAACACAGCGACCTTGGTCGCAGTCAGTTTTCTCGACAGAATCAATCAAATTGCGGCCAGAGTAGCAATAAAAATATACTGGTTAAAGATTTACTGCGACCCAGACATAGAGAACTACGACCTTGGTATCAGATATGATTTTCATGTCTTTTTGATATTTTGATTGCATATTATTATTAAATATATAAATGTTTGAATTTATTTTGGTTTTTACAGCACGGTGTTGTATCTCAAAATAGAGATTTGGAAGATTATTTCATCAAGCAGTCGCTGAGAAACTGGACAAGAGATGTGCATTACTTGTTCTTCTCGATCAATCACAAACACAGTGCGAAGGAAGCTAGATTTCACTGGACCTTATTGGTATTTGATTGCCATACACAAGAGTAGATTTTTTACAACTCTTTGGTCCTAGTGAAAAAATTAAGTAATATATTAAAGATTTATCAAACAGATGTAAGAACAATGATATTTTTCTCTATTGACAATGTGGAAAGAAAGATTATTACAAAAATTTGAAATTGTTTTCAATAAAAGATTGACAAAAACATATATAAAATACGTAAGATGACCCAACAAGCAAGCAAGTCTATTTTTCTTGTGACATTTACCCAAAATATTTTCTGTTTATTTAGCGTAAATATCTAATCTCATATAATTTTTTTCCTATACAATTTTCAGTGTTGATTGCGATGTATATGTATGCAAGTACATTGAAAGTATAGCATTTGGTACTCCATTAACAGTTGATACTGTGATGGCTACTGATGTACAGCGACTGAGAAGCGAGCTTGCATACATGTTAATCGCAGACAAACAAAAGTTGGGATGAAGAAACAGAATTAATAAGAAGGATAATATTTGAAGATTGAAACTTGACTTAATTTTTTAATTACAATATTGTTAATTCATTCATATGCATCATTTTTTTATTATAAATGTATCCTATTTGTAAAGTAGGTCTATCAGATTTATTAATATAATTTGTATACATTTTTATTCGTTTATTATACAATCCATTGAGATTTCCTTATTTCCATTCTATAGATGTAACAAAGTGCATGTTACTTAGGTCGCAATGATATTAAAAATAAATAATGAGTTTAGAAATTGTACTGCGATCAAAGTCACAGTCATGAACACATGACTGGGAGGCTGTATCGACTGCTTATAATGCGACAATGGTCGCAGTACGCATAAATTCGTCTGTCAAAAATGTATCTATTTATTAGCATTTTATAAATATAAGAGAGATAGCGATCGCGGTCGCAGTTAATAAATCATATTTCAGATCGCACTACGACCATGGTCGCATTGCCCAATTGGGAACTGTAAAATTTTTATATACATAATGATATATGTTTTAAATTTTGTTAAAATAATTAATTTAACGAAAAGTAAACATGATCGTTCCTGTCTTTTTCTACCGTAAGAAACTAAAATAATAATAGTCTTGTCGTATTCAAAATAAAAAATAACTGCATCTCAAAATATACTAACTTTTAACCGATTTTTAAAAACTGAACAGTCACCTGGAAAGTATACACTTTTCAAAAAAAGACAGATAATAAAGTTACGCCATGTTCACGTTGTTTGAGAGCATAAACCTTTTGGAATTCCTAGATTATTTATATATTAAGGGTGTCTATTAGAGGATAACAAACAGACTAAATTACATTTCTAAATTCGTCTCTGTCAATTTTTTGAAAAAATTCAAAAATGTCTTCTCCACCTTCTTCACCAGAAAGAAGCCATCATCTAATGATGATTGGATGTATAGTTCTGATACGTTCCCTCGCTACAGGTCAGAGGATGAGCTTGATATAGACAACCCGTTCTGAAAAATCATGGATGAAACGAAATACCATTGTGAAGAGGAAGAAAGCGAAGATGAGAGTGGCGGTAATGAGGAGGAAGAGGAGGGAGGCGATACGAAAGATGAACACTGTCAAAATATGGATGATGAATCTGATTATGATAGTGATGACGAGAACGACTAGATTAGTTCTTTTAAATGTGTAATTTTTTAGGCAATTTAAGCCTGTTTTGTAATATTAGCTATGTTAATTATAAATTTTTTTCTAAGTTTATTTTACTGGTCGCACTTTTTCACTAATTTAATACTTATGGTTGTTGGAACATGGAACTACGGTGACAAATTTTAATAGGCTATGTCGAACTTACATGTCAACAATGTGATCCAATGTCTAAGTCACAAAAATGTTAAAAAAAACATAAAATGGGATACACTGCGACTAATATCGCAGTCACAAAAAAAATAATATCAGTGACTGAAGATAGATAAATGGCTAATTTAAGAGTATAATCTTAACTGCGACCAAGGTCGCAGTGTAAAATTGAAAAGGTCCAATTTTCACAATATACAATTTAATTATAAACATATCTCAACATATTAAACTGGTAACATAATTAAAAATCTTAATTTAATAATTCACTCAGAACTTGAGAATTAAACAATCCAACTTTTCCCTGAAAGATAAACTGTGACTCTGGTCGCAGTTATGAAAATACACTCCTCATTTTAAAATTGCTAATTGTGAACATAGTCGATGTCAAATATAGTCAAATATGAACTGCGATTTTGGTCGCAGTCTATGTTTAATGAACTAAAATACAACATATACGCCAACATTGTCGCAGTGGATTTTTAAAGTAATATTTTCACTGTATTCAAATATTATTATAAAGTACAACATCTTATGATAGAACAAGAGACGAGTAACACTTGAAAAGCAATAACAACTTTCCTGTGAAAGATAAACTGCGACTCTGGTCACAGTTATAAAAATACACTCCTCATTGTAAAACTGTTAATTGCGACCAAAGTCGCTGTCAAATATAGTCAAATATGATCTGCGACGCTGGTCGCAATCTATGTTAAATGAACTAAAGTACAATATATAGGCCAACATTGTCGCAGTGAATTTTTTAAGTACAACATCTTACAATAGAATAATAGATGGGAAACACTTGAAAAGTAACAAAAAAGTGTCTGTACTGCGACCTAGGTCGCAGTACAACGAAATGTCTCTTTCTTTAACAATGCGACCATGGTCGCAGATGGTGCCTGAAGATGTAAAAATAAAAACTTTATCCGTTCAGATAGCCGCAGCATGAAACTATTTCCTCTGCAAGTAAAAAAGAAACGTAAATATTTAAAACATCAAACTTTAAATTAAATTATTTAACAGGTTTAATTTCATATCAATAATGGACAACCAGTCCTGTAATGGCCCAGTTGTTGATAGTTTTTACACTTTCAATACTTCACTTCCTTCTGTGATAAAGAACCTTCAAAATCAGGCTTAAGCCTGGATGCACCTTTAGGCCTCCCCTTGATTGGTACAAGACCAGTTGGATCACGTATAATCAATTGTTTACCATGTCGCAAAACCACAACGAATCCACTGGAACCAATATTTGTTTCAGACTTTGATGATTCATAATTTACTGACCTGAATTTATATTCATTACTTGTTTCTACAGCAAATCATTCCAAAACAGCATCCAACTTTGAAAGATGAATATCCGAATCGGCCACCATTTTAAGAATTGCATTAAATTTGGAGCGCAGTGTCCATAGTCTAGCCGTCCCTCGAGTGCCTTGATTAGAAAAAGACCTAATGCCATTTTCAATTGCAACATTTTTATAACGCGCATCCAACCTCCATCTTTATAGTATATAGGATTCAAGTATATGTGTAACGTAATTGCGCCACAAAATGCACAAAATATGTATACAAAGAATACCCTCTGTTTTGAATAATGTGCAACTACAAGATACATTAAATTCAGCAGAATTCTCATAATTGACCTTTTCCCAAGTGTCTTTTGATTCTGAAAATTCACCAATCAAATATTTTGCTCCAGGTCCACCGTGTTCTAACTCTTCTGAAAAGAGTGTCATTACAACTGTCCATTTCTTTTGGAATAACTAAAAACTCTTTGGGGTATACAACTTTAAAACTTGTACCTCATATGGATTCGATGTACAATTGAGCACAAAATTCAAACCCCGAAAGTCTTGTTGAGATTCAGAACTACAACGGGCAGCGACAGCTTTATCGTATTGATGGACAAACTCAACTAGTTTTTATATTTGCATTCACAAAATCATCAAAGAAGAAATTAATACTCTCAGACCTATGAGTGGTTGTCATTCTAGCACATAAAATATCCTTTAGATAAGCATTAACCCAGTGTCCACGTAACTATACATCTTTAATAACCAACAGTCTTCTTCTTCTTCTATATGATATTTTTTCTTTATCAATCTCCATCGTTCCTTCCATGTGCTTATATCACGGGAGGTGTACCAAAGATGGAAATCAGAGACAAACTCTTCCCTATATTTGTTCGTCAGTAGGATTTGTTGCTCGGTAACATGTTTCCGTACATGCCAAAAATAGTATCGGTGCCGAGTAGCTGGAAAAACCATCTTGATGGCATCACCGATCTGGGCATCCTGATCAGTAATAATCACTTTTGGTGCAACTCCGTGCATGTATTTGAGCCATTTATTGAATAGCCGAACAAATGTATCTCTCTGCTTATCCTCAAGCAATGCACAATCAAGCAAAATTGACTGTCGATGATAATTCATCCAGTGAATGGAGCAAATGGCAGGTTCAAGTGATTAGTCCTGTATGTTGTGTTAAAAATAATCACATCATAAAAACTCAAATACGAGAAAATTGCTCTTCCATCAGCCCAAAAAATGCTTCTAATTGTACCCGCATTATCAACTTCACTTGCAAAGAAAAATCTAGATCGGACTCGGCTTTTTCTTGAAAATATTTGATGATCGAAATAAACTCATGGCCAATGTTATTCCTACGGTGACGAGTAAAATCAATAACTTGTTGCGGGCTTACTTCTTTACAACCTTCTCCCTGTTTCATTGCATTAACAACATGAAAAATATTTGAAAGGCGAATTCCTACATCAACCAAATTGCTCATAATACTTCTGCTAATCTTTGATCGATGTGTCTTGTGAGAGTGAAAGTGATAGACCTTATCCAGGCTTGATAATTCATGTGAATGAGAATCAACAAACTTGGTGACAACCCAAAATATTCGGTCTAATAATAAACGAAGACGCACATGCATCTCAGCAGGACACGCAACTCTAGTGTCGATTCGACGGTTGGTTATAAGCCTATTTTGTCTTTTATCACACAACTTCTTCACACCCTCCTTGTTGCAACAAAATTTTCTGCAAATAACTTCATGAGGAGGCCTCCGTGACTTATCTATTCCTTTTCTTCTCACGCCAAAACCTCTATTCCATGCATAAGAATTGTAGAAATTGTATGCTTCATCGTCTGTGAAAAACTGTTTTCCTAAAAAAATAACTGAGCTTCCAGACATTTCTCCATGTTAATTTAGATCCTACAAAACAAATTGTTAAACTAAATAAAAAGAAATAATTGAAAATCACACGTCTGAACTATAATAAATAAAACTGTCACTAAGGTCGCCGATGTAAAGATAGATGTAACTTCTGAATAAAAGACTGCCACCGTAGTCGCGGTTCTCCATATGGCCAGATTTTAAAAAAAAATGTGAATAATAACTGAAAATTTTGTCATTAATATATACTGCAACCTTAAGTTGTAGTTCTTAAAATTTAGTGTATAAAAAGAAATAATTGAAAATCACACATCTGAACTATAATAAATAGGACTGCGACTAAGGTCGCAGTTGTAAAGATAGCTTTGACCACTGAAAAAATGGTTTTAATACATACTACGACCGTAGTCACAGTTCTTACAATTTAGTGTATTAAATTAAATAACTGCGACTGAGATCGCAGTTAACAAAACTGTGACATTGTTACTAAAAAAGACTTTAGTAAAAGTGATTATATTGTTCTGTAAAACGAAATCTAGGTCGCAGGTCCATATACGTTACACAAAATTTTTTACATATAAGAAATTGCGAGGAAAAAAGGATAAAATAAAAACATCTTGATTAGCATCCAAAGATCTCAACACTTCAATACTTTCAATATTATGTGAGGAAGTTGAACCAGATGATATATGGTTCATATTTAGATTGGGAGTTAGAGATCGGAACGACGGCGACCTGAATTGGCAGAAGAAGTGTTCTGCTCCGCCGTCGACATTAACATAGAAAAGGAGATTTAGGTCTGCAAAGTAAAAAAAATGAAAATACTTGATCCGGATATCGTTATTTTTAGAAAAAACTTTATGGCAGGAAAAGGAAAACCTAAATCTAACAACGAACGAAAACGAAATAGGAAAATAATAATAATAGATAATAGCGGGACAAGTACCTTTTACTAAGGGGCATTTAGTAATTTCACTTATTCTAATAGGCGGGCAGCAACTTATTGGTGTGGCAAATAATGTGCCACGTCACCGCAGGCTGAGAGAGACTCTCAGCTGTCGGCTGATATACATATTTTTGGTATATGGATATATGTATATATGTACATATATATATATATATATATGTATGTGTGTGTATGTTTGCATATATGTACACACACACACACACATATATCTGTGTGTATGTGTGTGTATTTGAGTGAAAGGTGGAAAGTCCACCCCGCTTCATTAATGAAAACATATCCACAAACGTCACAACCGACATGACAACTCAAAATACTAACACAGAAAGTCTCCATACGAGAATACATGAAGAAACAAACCCACGTCTTCAAAATAAAGCAGAAAAAATGTAGGATATTTAACTGGATTAAAACATGCAACAAATATAGATTTTTAAAACTAATAAACTACTTGTCCCAAGCATGCAACTAAAATGTAAAATTAAAAGAAAATAAAAGGCTGGCCTGGGTGACGTAGTCATACAGACGTACTGCATAGAAGAAAGATGGCTGATCTCTCGTCCGAACCTTGAAAATGACCTCCTCTTCTAGCAGTAAAAACTCCCCCGGTAATACACCAGCACCCAACTCAGGGCGATGAGTCAGGCCTCTGCTCAAACAGAGATTCGTTACCCGTTAGTGGAAAGACAGCGTTAAGAAAGCACCAAAACCCGATCGCAAGAACACAGTTATTTTTCAGCAGAATATATGTAAGAAATTTGTGGGAGAAAGAGGGCAGATCGATATCTATTTTTTTGTAAAAGATACGTGCAGAGATAGGGTATTTATAACCCTTTGCAGATCTTTTAGTTTGTAACAGCTCGGGAGAATCTGTGATCATGCGCGAGTGGTTGCAGCGTGCAGATCCGATTCTCTTGAACGGATTCAACTCTACCCGAAAAATCTCAACAGAAGTTTAAATAAAAATAAAAATAAAAAACCAAAAAAATGTAGCAGGTCCAACAAGCCCCTGAATCAAACTACATTCGTGTCTACAGGTCGTGGGCGCTCGCCACCCGAACCAGCCCGACCCGGTTCGGTTTAGCGTTTGTGCGCGCGTGTGGGGATGTGGCCCATAGCCCAACACTCATAACAATAGGCATGGGAGGAATAGGTATATATACTACCTAACCTCCCATCTCCTATCCAATGTGGGACCAAACTCAAAGGCAAATAAGAGGGAAACTCAAATTTTCCCTCCAAACTCAAAACATGTCCAACAGTCACCCCAAAAATTGAGTTTCAGGAAAGATAAAACAAATCAACAATAATAACAAACAAATCATCAAATCATAAAACACTAATAAAATCAGGCAATATCATATTGTGAATTCGGACGATTACGCCTGGAACTTTCCTTAGTGAATTCATCGCCATCTGAGAGGCATAGTGGACTATGCCTGGAACTAGCCTCTTTTACCAGATATTGATAAAAGATACACACTGTTAGTCTCCATCTATTGAGCGAGTGGGTTGAGCGTTAAAGGCCATGCTTACAATAACTGACTGATGAGAGTTTCTAGGATCAGCCCTGCCCCCCAACCGCGGCCATCACGGTTCCTCTCACGTAGGTAAGTCCTCCAAGGGTACTGCAGTTGGATAGTATACCCTCCACACTATATGCGTTAGACTTATTAAGAGTTAAACTCATCCTTACCTACCTGTATCATAAGAGCATCGTCACCATAGAGAAGGGGCAGTAGCTACAATACTACATACAGGATAAAAGCATATCCGGATTGATGCTTTAACGAGTATCACCAGTCCAGCTTGTTCCTACCATATTGAACCTCTTTCATGGAATCAACTCCCAATCAAGTAGGTTGGGTTCCTGTTGTCGGTGAACTCTACTATGGGCTTAACCCCATCTCCCTTGATGATTCTAGGACCACACTCCTAGAAAGACCCTTAGTCAATGGGTCAGTAATATTCTTCTCGGTCTTACAAAGTCCAGGAGCACAATTTTGCCCAATAGGTGTTGAACAAACTTAAGTCTGATTTGAATATGTCTATTCATGTTCTTGTTGGCATTATCTTGCTTTAGAATCTCAATGGTGGATCTTGAATCAGTATGAACTGGATTGGAAGTATGAGTCTAGACACGATAGAGAATTAAGATAAAGATCTTTTAATCATTCAGCTTCAGAGCAAGTTGTACCCAGAGCAATGAGCTCGGACTCAATAGTGCTCCTAGTAATCATTATTTGTTTGCAGGATTTTCAGGACACAGCAGCACCACCGAACATGAATACATATCGGTAGTAGACTTAACACTGTTGGAATCAGTGACCCAGTTGGCATCACTATAACCTTCCATAACATTAGGATATCCAGTGTAAGTCAGACAATAGCCAATTGTACCTCTAAGATATTTGAAAACTCTCGTTAGTGCAGTCAAGTGTTCTCTATTAGGATTACTAGTATATCTACTTAATCTACCTACTGCATAAGAGATGTCAGGTCAGTCCTGTTGGAAATGTAGAGCAGTGAATATATTAATTGAGAGTAATTTAGTTAAGACACAGGCTCGCCCATATTCTTCTTCAAAGCAATTAAAGAATCATAGGGTGTAGAAATAGGTCTAGAGTTATAGAAACAAACTTATGAAGCATTCTTTCAATGCTATGAGTTAGACTCAAAGAAATTCCATTAGAGGTTTTGGATATTTTCATTCCCAATATCATATCAGCAGGACTTAGATCCTTCATATCAAAATTTTGGGAAAGATAATCCTTTACCTTTTGGATTGTATCAATTGAAGTTCTAAGAATAAGAATATCATCTACATATAGACAAAGGATAATATACACATTGCCAAAGTTCTTAGAATATATGCACTTATCATGTTCATGGACAGTGAATCCAAATTGTGCAATAACTTAGTTAAACTTTTGATGCCATTGCTTGGGTTCTTGTTTAAGTCCATACAATGATTTCATAAGTTTGCACACTTTGTTTTCTTGTCCCTTGGCAACAAATCCTTCTGGTTGGTCCATATAGATCTCTTCTTCAAGATCGCCATTCAAGAAAGCAGTCTTGACATCCATTTGGTGAATGAACATGTTATGAATAGATGCAAGCACTAGAAAGATTCTGATAGAGGAGATCCTGGCCACAGGAGAATAGGTGTCAAAGAAGTCAATACCCTTTTGTTGAGTGAAACCCTTGGCAACTAATCTGGCTTTGTATTTATTGACAGTGCCATTAGGTCAGAGTTTCTTCTTGAAGATCCATTTACAACCTACAGGTTTGCATCCTGGAGGAAGATCATGAGAGTCCAAGTATTTTTCTCCATTGTGGACTTGATCTCACTGTCAATGGCTTATTCCTAGAAAGAAGATTCAAAAGAGTCTATTGCCTCCTTGAAGGAGTCCATTACCTCCTTGAAGGAGCTAGGATCACCTTTCACAAAAGAGGTAAAGAAATCTTCACTGAAAGATGTAAGAGTTCTTGTTCTTTTACTCCTTCTAGGTTCAGAATCAGTTACAGGGACATAACTAGAAGAAGGGATATCAGAGGTAGAATGAGTGCAAGAAGAATCACTAGGGATTCTAGACTTGAAAAGAAAAATGTTTTCAAAGTAAACAACATCCCTAACTTCAATGATAGTGTTACTGGATATTTCACTGATCTCAGAATTAACCACTAGAAATCAGTTAACATTGCTATCTAGTGCATACCCGATGAAGATATTATCAATAGTCTGGGGGTCGATTTTCCTTTTCTTCAGTTCTGGTATTGAAACATTAGCCGACAACCCCAAACTTTGAAAATTTGAATGTTAGGAGTTCTCCCTTTCAACGTTCATAGTAACGTCGGAATCTCTTTGGGGAACCCTATTAAGTATAAAACAGGCAGAAAGGAGAGCTTCACCCGAAAGGTTTTCAGGTTCACTTGAGTTGAGTAACATGCAACTCACCATGTCCATCAGTATTCTGTTCTTTCTTTTAGCTACACCGTTGGATTGAGGTGTGTCAGGAGCAGTGACCTCATGAATAATGTCGTGTTCTTGGCAGAATTCTGTCATATCATTTGAGATATACTCCCCCCACGATCAGATCTTAGAATTTTGATCTTCTTTTCACGTTGGTTCTCAGCTTCGGCTTTATACACCTTAAACTAATTGAGGACTTCATCCTTGAATTTGAGAAGATAGGTGTGACATAATTTGAAATAATTATCAATGAATGTCACAAAGTATCTTATACCGCCTCGGGTGAGAACTCTGTTCGAGTCACACTGATTGAAGCTTAAACCTGCACACAAAATACAGTATTTCAGAACTTAAGAATAAACATGTGCAAGTGCTCAATTCTTACCGCGATAGCATGTGGCTATGCGGGTCGTGATCCACAAGGAGGGTTTGCGATAGAAGCGTTCAAAGTTCTGTATTGAAATCTTTATGAAGAAAAATGAAAGTTCTTCTTTGTTTTAAGAAATGAAAATGAAAACGAGTTATGTTAAAGTTAGAAAGAAAACGGTAGAATGAGAAGGTGGAGAAAATCAGAAAACGATTATGTACAAATGAATATTTACAAAGAAGTGAAAAGGAGTGATGAAGGAAGTGGGTGTTGGTGATCTAAACTAAGAAATAAAAAAGTGAAGAAAGAAGATGTAAGAAGTACTCACCTAGTTTGGTTGATGACTTACCTGGAACCCTTGCATGTTCTACCTTGCTTGGAGGCGTTCAACGCATAGATCATAGGATCGAGCTCAGTCCCCGTTCGCATTATATCATCAAGCGGAGTAAGAATGAAGTGATACGGATCTTGAGGAGGAGAACGTCTTCATGAACTATCGTTGGCACTCACACAACATCGTTATATTTATGCTTCTGGATTCACTTGCAAGCTCATCAAAAACAAAAGAGGTAAAGTAGGAAGAAGAAAAAGAAAATGAAAGTAAAGAAGAACATAAACATATTACCTTTTATTGCTTGAAACGATGGAAGAAAGGAGGAGGGTACATCGATGTCACTCTCAACATAAGCCTCTCTCTCTTACTTACATGAATCTTCATCTAACCTAAGCTTACATATAAATTACATAAAAAGAAAAGAAAAACATGAACTACAAGAAATGAAAACTAGGCTAAATCCTATCTCTGCATGGTCGTCCCATTTTGCTCAGCTGAAACCTGTATTTATAGGCAAAACCCATAAGGGGAGAATCCCGGGAAGATTGGGGGAGCAAACGCTCCCCCAACAACCTTCAAACAAGCCGCGTTTCCGCGGCCATGGTGTGGCCAGGTGGCCACACCCTGTTGGTGGGTCTCCCTGATTTTTCCTTCTGCTTTTATCTTCAGTTGGTTTTCTCGTTTGAGTCCGAAATTGTGACGAAATAGCCTTTGATTCTTGGCTTTAACCGATCGATTCTGAGAGAATTCTTCTCAACCAGTTTTTAACCTCTTGATTTTGCCCTGATTCACTGAGCTCGAATTAATTCTGATTTAATTCAGAAGTTTGGTGGGCTTTTGGGCTCATTTCTCTTTATTTCCTTAAGGAATGGGCCTGCAAATAAATTAACATTTAATTAGAATAAAGCAAATTTTATTCTATAATAAGTATGGAAATATGATACTAAATATGCAACATTAGCAACCAATCACACACACATCACTATGAATAAGTTCGAGGGGTTCAGATGTCATTTTGATAGAAGGAAATGATTTTCGAGTATTCTTACCCTGAACACAGATTTCACATCTAAAAGATGTGTCAAAAGAAGTTTTAGGAATGAGATTCAAGTTAATCATTTTCTTGATAGAATTAAGTTAACATGTCCCAGTCTTCCATGCTAGATATCACAAGACTCAATGTTCAAAGTAACAGGAATAGAAATTTCATTATCAGAAGAATTTATTACATTAAGACGAAAAAGGCCATCACAAATAAAGCCTTTTCTAATGAAGATATTAAACTTGGAGCTTACAAACTTATTAGATTCCTTGACAATCCTATAGGCAGCTCTAAGAAGTAAAGACTCGCTGATCAGATTTCTCTGAAGTGTGGGTACATGCAGGATGCCTTGAAGAGTAAGAATTTTCCCTGAGGTCATTCTGAGATCAATACGTTTAGTTCCCTTTATCTCTCTAATGGAGTCATCTGCCAGGCACACGCTTCCTCCATGTTGTTACTGATAGGATTTAAACCAGGAGCATTCAGTACAGATATGAAAATTGGCTCCTGAGTCTAACCGCCAGTTCGAGAAGAAGGTGATAGAGTTGACAATAGGAAGAGAAGAATCTAATCTAAAGAAGTTGGAGTTCAGTTCTACCATGTTGACCTTGTGCCCGCCATTTCCTCCATTTTCTCTTGGTTGAGCTTTGATAGGTTCTTTCTTTCGATTGAAACATTAAGGCGCCACGTGTTTTGTTCTTCTGCAGACGTAGTAGAATCTTCCATCAGTCTTCTGGCAAAAGGTTTTGGGTTTGAAGGAGGAAGATGGAGAAGGTTTGAAAAAAGAAGAGTTTATATGGGATAAGAAAGAAAATGATTGAGTTTTTTGAACTTCTTGCTCTTGGCTTTCATAAATTTGCGTTTAGGCTTATCTTCCACCAAGTTCACTTCAGCTTTCATTTCTGACTTGGCTTGGTTTTAGAGTTTTGCCATGCTGATCTTCTTTGCGAATCGCTTTTAAGGCTTGAACAAGGGTTAGATCACCTTACTTGTGACGGAGGTCTCCAGCAAAGATTGACCAGGAAGGAGGGAGTTTATCAATAAGACAAGACACCTTATAATCGTCGGAGAATTGATTTTCTTTCGATTGAAGGTGTCAGATATAATCTTGAAATTCATGAAGTTGATCATTGATTGGTTTACTATCAGTCATTATGAATCTGTTGAAAGAGAAGGAGGTGAATCTTTCGATTCCAGCATCATCGAGGCCATATTCATCCTCGAGTTCTGTCCACAGTTCTTTAGCACTCTTATAATCATAATAAATGTTATATAGACTATTAGAGAGTGCACTAAGAATTCTATGGGGACAATGATAGTCAATTTTCTCAGGTTTCAAATAGATGTAGGAGGAAGGAGTTGTAGGAGGAGTTTCAATAAGAGAAGATCCAATAGATGAGGGTTTAGGAGAAGGTGCAAGAATGGTGTCATCTATGACTGAAATAAGACCTAAAGTGGTCAATCAATACTTCATCTGGTTTGCCCATCTCTTAAAATATGTGCCGGAGAATTTCTCTAGTTTGACACCCTTGAAATGATCAGGGTTGGCATAGTGACGGGATGTGCTAACTGAATTCTGTATTTCAAAATTATTTTTATAATGTTAGAATTTAGTTTATATTGGTAGCTTTTAGATTAGGGTTTGCATAATAAAATAATGTATAGTCTTTCTATAATTATGTGCAAAATAATTCAAGCTAGATATAACAAGATATACACCTGTCTTTTTAATTTTTCTAATTCGAAATTATAACAGCAATAATTTCTAAAAAAATTTTCCAATTATATTTTAGAAATAGACTAACAAGAATTAATTAATAATTGACTTGCAAGAATAAATAATCCTTATAGCAAATATCACAAAATTAAACAATTTTAATTAGCCAAAATTTATTGCAAGAAGCAGTTAATTAATTGATGCATGCATGTAAAATCTTACAATAAGAGTTTATAATATATTAATTTTTTTAAAAAATAAGACAAAATTTAAATAATTTAAGTTATCTTGTATATATTTTTAAATAAGACATGATTTATATATATTTGTAAACAAAAATTAATAAGATTTTGTAATAAAAACAAATGAATAAAGTTTTATAATGGAAAAGATTTTGCCCTTGTAATGATTGATACAAATGGATGAGCTTTGCTAGGAATTGAAAAGATTAGAATTAAATCAGAATTTAAGAAATCTTACAATAAGATAAGATTTTACAATAGTTTGGTAAGATCTATTGCAATAATTTTGTAATGAAATAGTTTTATGAAAACTTTAAGGATAAAAGAAAATTTTGAAGCACAATCCTTTAACTACTTTGATAAGAATTTGTAAAGGATAAATTGTAAGAAATCAAAATTTTCCCTTTTTAAGATTTTTTTTAAATAATTATCTTTACTTGCGGGGACAATTTTTTACTTGCATGAAAATTATCAATTGCATGAAACAGACAAGTATCTATATTGCATGAAATAATTCTCTAAATTTAATTGCATGAATTATCAAAATCTTTCTTCTAGACTGTAGGATATTTAACTGGATTAAAATATGCAACAAATATAAATTTTTAAAACTAATAAACTATTTGTCCTCAGCATGCAACTAAAATACAGAATTAAAAGAAAATAAAAGGCTGACCTGGGGTGACGTAGTGGTGCAGACGCACTGCCCTAGAAAAAAGATGGCCGGTATCTCGTCCGGACCTTGAAAAGGATCTTCTCTCGTAGCGGTAAAAACTCCCCCGGTAATACACCAGCACCCAACTTAGGACGATGAGTCAGGCCTCTGCTCAGAAAGAGATTCGTCACCCGTAAGTGGAAAAACAGCGTTGAGAAAGCACCAAAACCCGATCGCAAGAACACAGTTTTTTTACAGCGAAATATATGTAAGAAATTTGTGGGAGAAAGAGGGCAGATCGATATCTAATTTTTTGTAAAAGATACGTGCAAAGATAAGGTATTTATAACCCTCTACAGATCTTTCAGTTTGTAACAGCTCAAGAGAATCTGTGATTATGCGCGAGTGGTTGCAACGTAGTGGTGCAGACGCACTGCCCTAGAAAAAAGATGGCCGGTCTCTCGTCCGGACCTTGAAAAGGATCTTCTCTCGTAGCGGTAAAAACTCCCCCGGTAATACACCAGCACCCAACTCAGGACGATGAGTCAGGCCTCTGCTCAGAAAGAGATTCGTTACCCGTAAGTGGAAAAACAGTGTTGAGAAAGCACCAAAACCCGATCGCAAGAACACAGTTTTTTTCAGCGAAATATATGTAAGAAATTTGTGGGAGAAAGAGGGCAGATCGATATCTATTTTTTTGTAAAAGATACGTGCAAAGATAGGGTATTTATAACCCTCTACAGATCTTTCAGTTTGTAACAGCTCGGGAGAATCTGTGATCATGCGCGAGTGGTTGCAACGTGCAGATTCGATTCTCTTAAACGGGTCCAACTCTACCCGAAAAATCTCAACAGAGTTTTAAATAAAAATCAAAAAAAATGTAGCAGGACCAACAAAACCCTAAATTGAACTGCATTCCTGTCTGCAGGTCATGGGCGCGCACCACCCTAACCCGGCCCGGCCCGGGTCGGTTCGGCGTGTGTGCGCGCGTGAAGGGATGTGGCCCATGGCCTAACACTCATAACAATAGGCATGGAGGAGTAAGTATATATACTACCTAACCTCCTATCTCTTATTCAATGTGGGACTAAACTCAAAGGCAAATAAGAGGAAAACTTAAGTTTTCCCTCCAAACTCAAAACATGTCCAACAAAAAAACACCAAGTGCATATCTCGACATTCCCAAAAGGCCAAACACTGAAAAGATCTGTCCCCTAGCCGGTAATACATCGTCCATATCAAGAAGCATCATTTACGTGCTCGATCTGGAAGAGAGAACCCAGACGAATTTTTTTCTTTCAAGGAGCATATCAAGGAGAGGACCCATATCAAGGAGCATCCACAATCTTATGTTTTATCAATTAAATTGGTCCAATTGAATGTATGAATTAACAACTTCCATTCGGAGTGTATATATGATTTAGGCCTCTTCTCATTTTAATTAAAAGCGTACCATTTTTGAAAAAGAGGTAGTTTCTAGGGCTTGAAATGGAGATTTTGAGAGAGGAAGAGAGGAATGGAGTGGGGTTGTTCTCAGATCCTAATTCAGCACATATTACAAGATTTCCTCTCCTCTCATCTCCCCCAGTATCCCTAGCTCAAATAAAGATCATCCTACCCCTAGATCAAGCTCTTTCATACTCATCTACTCCTCTCCAAGTTATTATTTATTTGTTTTGATTTTGATTTTCAAACAATTACCCACGTCCATCTTCTTGGATGTATTTGAATCCTATACATGCATATACTTCTCTTTTATAATTGTGTATTAACAATTATCTTTAATAAATCACCATCCTAGTCATTCTACTTAGTATTTGTACTTTCAATTTTCAATAATTTAGAGGTAATCGGGTTTATGAAAGTATGGGTGTTACAGGATATGCATAGGCTTGTGCACGTATCCAAGCTGTGCATGTCGATCGAAAACCTTGCAAGACGTTCAGTTAGTCTATCTCGATCGACCGACGAGCTGCAGAGCTCTCTGTTTGGGCTCGGTCAATCGAGCAATCGACTGCAGATTCCAATAACTCATTTTCTAGCCGTTAGCGATCGACCGCCCAGTTGACCAACAGCTGTGCAAAAGCGCAGATTTTATCTTTAACGACTATATTTTATTTTGCACTATATTGGATTATCTGTAAATCCCTATGATCTGATAAAGAGGTGGCTCTGATACAAATTGTTAGATCTAAATTTATTCCGTACAAGATCTACATATATACTGTAAGCCTCTTTATTATGATCAAAGGGAAGGAGGGTTTTAGGCATACCTGACTCCATCACGAACACGAAGAGGATGCCGAAGATTGCATGATCTCGAGGACGCGGAGTTGAGGGAGAGGATTCTTCTCTCCAGCCACCAAGTTCTCTTCTTTATCCTTAGAGGAGATGAGAGGCCTCCAAGAGAGAGATGGTTATTCTTGTTGGTGGAGAGGGGACCCTACTCATGGTATATATAGCATCAAGAAACCCTAGTTCAACTCATCATAGATCTAGGCCCTTGATTTATAACACGAGTTCCACACGTGTAGATGAGTCCCACATTCTAATTTAAATACACTCATGGCTAAGTGTAATTGAAAACGTGTCTAGACCCAAACCATTTAGGTTTGATCAATTCTTTATTGGGTCAAACAACATAGGTTAAGTGGGCGGGTGCAAATATCCAATTGACTTGATTAGGCCCAAAATAAATTAGACTTTAAAACATAATAAGTCTAACAATCTCCCACTTGGGCCAAGCAAGTCATACTGAATAGATATTATGCATAACTTTATGACGTCGAAACTTTTAACCGCCGACAAAATCACGTTTCAAAACAATCTGGTCCATTAAGTGTCCTGCCACCGAACATGGCGATCGTTACCTTCTGTATAATCGAGGTAGGACCTTCCACATCACAAGTTTCAGAACCCCTAACGACATAGATCAAATGTGGACGTGTGGCATGGAAATGTCCTCTGATCAAATAAGGTACAATTCCAACTGGCTTCCACTTTATGACTCCAACGAGTCTAGCCTTATGACTCCAACGAGTCTCACTTTATGACTCCAACGAGTCTAACTGCTAATTCAACAAACTCAAATGCGCAAAAGTAAACTTTAGGAAAAGCAATTATAAATTTATTTATCAGAATCAACAAATATCCATAAAGTGCACTTAAAATAATGTCTGTTATATAAAATTATCCACTCCCACAAAATCAGGATATCATAATGACTAGTCATCCCCATATGAGCAATATGCTCTTAAGAATACTTTAGGTGAAAGTCCTTTAATGAGTGAATCTGTAATATTAAGAATAGTGTCATCACTATCAACAGACAAAATATGATTCTGAACTTTATCATTGATGACAAGAAACTTGATGTCGATATGTTTCGACTTTGCTGAACTCTTGTCACTATTGCAGTAGAGCTTTATAGCTCTTATTGTCACAGTGTAGCTGTAATGGCCTCTCGACTAAATCCACCATCTTCCTACAATAAGAAAAATGTAGAATAAAGTGGACTTCCTATTGTCGATACATCCAGCATAATCTGAATCTGTTTATCCAATCAGCTGCAACTGATCAGATTTCATGTAGTCTTTTATTGATATATCATTATCTTCTTGACAGTCTTCCAGAGATCAATCCCATGATTGATTAAGTTTCTTTCAAGTTTCTCAACGGTATATGCTATGTCTGATGGGTACAAACTTGAGCATACATCAGACTTGTAACCGCCAATGCATATGGAATGTCTTTCATTTGCTCTTTCCGCAGATCGTTCTTGGGACATTAGAGTAGACTTAACTTATCTCCCTTAGAGCAATTCTTCATGCCACATCTATCTAGCACCTTATCGATATAGGGCTTTTGTGATAAACCTAATATTCCACGTGTCCTGTCACGTTGAATCTGGATGCCTATCACAAAAAAAAAGCTTCTCCAAGATCTTTCATCTCAAAGTTCTTTGAGAGAAAACTCTTAGTGTCAAGTAAAAGAACCATATCGTTACTTGCTAGTAGAATGTCATCCACATATAGCACAAGAAATATAAGTCTACTCTCTTTAAATTTATGATAAATGTATTGATCATCTACAATCTCCTTAAAAACAAAAATCGGATATTACATGATCAAATTTTAAATACCATTGACGGAATGCTTGCTTTAAACCATAAATGGATTTTTTTATTTGCAAACCAAATATTATGAAACCTTCACTTTAAAACTTTCTGGTTGCACCATACAGATTTCCTTCTCAATGCTACCATTAAGAAAGGCAATCTTAACATCCATTTGGTATAACTCCAGGTCAAAGTGAGCCACCAGTGCCATAATAATCCTAAAAGAATGCTTCATGAAAACTAGGGAGAAAGTCTCCATATATTAGTCAATGCCCTTTCTTTGAGTGAATCCCTTTATGATAAGATGTGCCTTATACCTTTTGACATTATCTTTCGAATCCCGCTTGGTTTTAAATACTCATTTACAACCAATCGGCTTCTTTCCTTCAGGTAACTCTACTAAATCCCAAACATCATTGTCTTTTATGGATGTTAACTCATCTTTCATAGCATTTGACCACTTATTGGAGTGAATGTTGAGTTTGGCCTCATTCAAGGATGTGGGGTCATCCTCTAGCCTTATGTCAAACTCATGCTATTGGAAATAAACTATATATAGTCATTTGTAATGACTGATCTCCTCTTCCTAGTTGATCTCCTAGGCACTTGTGGTTGAGAATTTTCAGTTTCTACCTTACCAGCATGATCTACTTCAGGATGAACTGTATATGTATCTTGTAAGGATGCAACTGTATTTTCATCTTGAAGTGGAACAACTACTTTATCATTTGGAACAATTGTCATGGGTATAACAATATGTTCTTTCTTAAATATGAAATCTTTATGTAGTTGACTCCCACTGTTCTGAATATTCTCAAAAAATTTAGCAATCCGTCTTTATGTTCTTAGTGGAGGGACAATAAAACTTAAAGCCTTTATACCTCTCAGAATACCCTACGAATAAACAACTAACTGTCATTGAGTCCAACTTCTTCTCATATGGTATATATGGCCGAGCTTCCGCTGGACAACCCCAAACATATAGATGCCTAATACTGAGAGATTTCCCAGTCCATAACTCATATGGGGTTTTAGTTACTGTTTTGCTAGGTATTCTATTAAGGAGGTGACAACCATTTTTAAGGCTTCAATATATAATGACTCTGGTAGAGTAGTGTGAGCTATCATACTCCCAACCATATCCTTTACTGTGTGATTTTATCTCTCAGCAATACCATTTTGACGAGGTGTCCCTGATATGGTGTACTAAGCGACAATACCACTCTTTCAGAAATTGACAAATGGTTCTGGACATTTACCTGATTCGTTATATCTGTCATAGTACTCACCACCATGATCAGATCTAACGGCTTTAAACATGTCCAATGATTGGGATTTCTCATGGAACAAGTACAGGTACCTATAACGAGAGTATTGTCTGTAAAAGTGATGAAATATTCATGGCCATTCTAAGAAGCTGTAGGGAATGGACCACAAATGTCTGTATACACCAAATTAAGACACTTGAACTTCGTCTAGTACCAAACTTTCTAATGTTTCTTTAATTAATTTTCGCTTAGTGCCTATGCTATTCACATATAGAGATTCAGTATATGAAGCATGGAGATTCAATTTATATAAGCCATCAATCAAGATTCCAGTACCAACAACTTTAGATTTAGAAAATAAACTAAACATTTCATTACCCATAGTGACAGTAAAACCAGATCTGTCTAACAATGAAATGAAAATAAGATTCCGCCTAAAAGACGGTACATATAAAGTCTCATCTAAATCTAAAATAAAAAACCAGAATCTAATTTAAGCCTACAAACTCCAATAGCTTTAATTGCAACTTTATTTCCATCACCCATGTATACGTATCGCTCAGCTGGGCTGGGCCTCCTTTGGGTTTGGAAGTTTTGCATTGAATCGCTTATGTGAATTATCTATTCATAATTTATAAAGTGGCACTAAAGCTAAATTAATCTCAGAACAAATATAAATATGAGATATACCCGCTAAATAGCCATTTCTGATACTTTATGCATTCCTACTTAAAGTGGCTTACTTTCTTACAGAAGAAGTATGCAATGACCTTAAGCTACTTTTTCTGCACTTTTGCCACTTAGGATCAGCCACTGTAGTGGTGTTTATGTTCCTCCCTTTAGTTTCACTTTCCTTTTCTTATTAGAAGTTTACCCTGGATGCTAAGTGAGCACTGACTTTATCGGGCATAACACTTCTAATAGTTATACGAATAGTGTACTTTATGACTATTAAACACCTCTTGTAAGATCTCTCCCACTTATCATAATTGACCTTTTCTTTACTGAACTTTTATTAGTGATAGTAGAGATCCATCAATCTTTAAGGTGTACTTTAGGTGCATGAATTCAAAAACGATCATTTACGTGGTCTTACCACTTCTTAAAGTTTGTACCATTCAATTTAAACTACATAAATGTACAATTTCTCATCAGTTTAATATAAACATTGCATTTAATAAAATTCTACTGTAATAGCCATAAAAAATGAATTTCAGAAAATGCAACCAGTTTAACCGATAGAGCTGCCGGTTAAACTTTCAGAACAAGTTGTGTCTCTATATGCCAACACTGTACTAGCCCAATATAGATATCCTAAAGTCTAGGTCCAATGTAAGAGAACAGCCTTCCTTTGGGCCGACTGTCACTTTATAGGATTGGTCCTAAAGTTTAAGTAATCTATATTGGCCATATAATATATGTAATGACCCGGCCATAATGACAAACTTCCTTTGGGCCGATTGCCACACGCATGGGCCACACAAATTTATGCATCTGTATTCTTGTTCCGCCATCGGACTAGTTGATGAGGGTAATGCAATATGGGCCAATAGTGTGACAACCTTCCTTTGGGCCGATTACCACACATCAAGGTTCTCCCACTTGCATTACCCACATCAAGTATCTGACGCCGTACATAATTCGGCCAAACAATAGTCTTCCTTTGGGCCGGCTATTGTCCGCATGAACTACATACGCAATTAAATAAGCTCTTTTATAAATTTTTTTTTTTTAGCTTGAACATGTATATATCTTTATCTGTGTGTTATTAACTGTAATAAACACCAATATTCATCATGCAAGACAATATAAGCAATAAAATATTGATGATAAAGCGGAAGCATGTAAGGGTACACATAACCATGATAAACAAACACTTCAATGCCTTCTTTATGTCAACTAACTACTGTTTTGTCATGTATAGTTCCTGTAATACTGTAGTGCTCGTCAAGAGCTTCGAAACGGCTGTTTACATGCCCAAAACAGAGGTCGTATGAGCCCGTAACGGCTAATTGAAGTTTCTATTGGCAAAACGGGTCTGCAGTGCTTATCGGGTGTGAATCAGACCCGACCCGCAATGGTTAACTTATGGGTTTCCTTAATAGGTCGGGTTTAAATAAACTGAATAAAACCCAATTAGCTTAATGTGAGATTGATTGAGATTAGGTTTCTTTATTTGAGTAGAATTCTATCCCAAAATATCCTTAATAGATTAGAATTATATCTCAATCATAATACCCAAATCAATCTCAACAATCCCAATTGAAAATTAATATGAAATTAATTAGGAGTAAGTTTCCTTATTAGAGTAAAATTCAATCTCTAAATTTTTAATCCTAATTAAGCTCATAATCTCAAATTAAGGAAACCCTAAATAAATAACCATTTTTTTTTTAATTTTGAAATCTCCTTCAGATGCATGCGCTGGTGCTTCCAGCGCATGCATCTAACATCACTTTTTTTTTTTATTTGGCACTTTAAGGCTTGCATGCAGGGAAGCCCCTGCATGCGTCCAGCCTTTTTTTTTTATATATTTAATTTTCGTTGCATGCAGGCGCCTGCAAGCGCCTGCGTGCAGACAGGCCATGCCCCCCCCCTTTTTTTTTTTTTAAATCTAAATAACACACAAATCAAAATTTTCATCAAAATATATACATGTTAAATTCAATAAAAATCACTCCTTTTAATCTTTTGATCCAACATATGAGACACAAAATATTTGTTGAATCAAAGGAGATATTTTTATGATATTTATAGATCGAGATCATAATTTCTGTAAATCCCTATGATCTGATAAAGAGGTGGCTCTGATACCAATTGTTAGATCTAAATTTATTTCGTACAAGATCTACATATATACTGTAAGCCTCTTTATCATGATCAAAGGGAAGGAGGGTTTTAGGCACACCTGATTCCATCACGAACACGAAGAGGATGCCGAAGATTGCATGATCTCGAGGACGCGGAGTTGAGGGAGAGGATTCTTCTCTCCAGCCACCAAGTTCTCTTCTTTATCCTTAGAGGAGATGAGAGGCCTCCAAGAGAGAGATGGTTATTCTTGTTGGTGGAGAGGGAACCCTACTCATGGTATATATAGCATCAAGAAACCCTAGTTCAACTCATCATAGATCTAGGCCCTTGATTTATAACACGAGTTCCACACGTGTAGATGAGTCCCACATTCTAATTTAAATACACTCATGGCTAAGTGTAATTGAAAACGTGTCTAGACCCAAACCATTTAGGTTTGATCAATTCTTTATTGGGTCAAACAACATAGGTTAAGTGGGCGGGTGCAAATATCCAATTGACTTGATTAGACCCAAAATAAATTAGACTTTAAAACATAATAAGTCTAACATAGGCTTGTGCACGTATCCAAGCTGTGCATGTCGATCGAAAACCTTGCAAGACGTTCAGTTAGTCTATCTCGATCGACCGACGAGCTGCAGAGCTTTCTGTTTGGGCTCGGTCAATCGAGCAATCGACTGCAGATTCCAATAACTCATTTTCTAGCCGTTAGCAATCGACCGCCCAGTTGACCAACAGCTGTGCAAAAGCGCAGATTTTATCTTTAACGACTATATTTTATTTTGCACTATATTGGATTATCTCTAAATAGTTATTTTTGAATTTAAACATCTATTTTTGCTCTTCTATAAATAGGGGCAATATAGAAAACTCCAAATACACAAGATATACAATTTTTACATTATTTCCAAGTTTAGAGCCCTAAAATCCAAATTTCTTTTTTGCTTTGTGCTTCCATTTCAAAACATTTACAAGCTTTCTCACACCCAAACAATCTTGAGCTTTCGCTCTATTCCAAATTATAGGATTGTGTTTTTTGAGCATTTGTGATCTAGAAGATATCACCATTTCCTTATATTGTTGAAGTTTGTCGAGATTGCGGCCTTGTTAGAGCTTACGGGCTCGAGTTATTTTGGATCTTGCTGGATTGGATCGTTGGGTGTAAGAGAAGTGAAGTATAATAGAAATTCTTCATTGTGGTGAAGACAGAGATGTAGAGCAAGTGGCTTGAATATCGAAACACATCTTGCTGCTTGCGTTAAGAATTTTCTCTATTAACTCAACTCTCTTTACTTACTTATGCTAATACTTGTATATAATTTTGTATGTTGTATTAGCTAGTTTTATTTTCGCATTGAGTTTTTAATTTAACATTAGTGTTAGCCATCACCTATTTACCCCTTAGGTGATTTCACTCCTAACTCCATTAATAGTTTATTTTTTAAAAAAATTTCAAACCTTAGATTTTTCTTTTGTCATGAAAGTTGATACTCGGCAGTGGAAGTAGAAGGTGAATTAGCAGGTTTAGAAGAAGTAATAAAATTTGTGGAGAGTGATTTTAGTTGTGTGAATGGAAAAATTAGAGTGTTGGGTAAATGCAAATGCATATCATGATATTCTTGACTAGTTAAATTTTAATTTCGATTATAGCTAGAAGAAGAAAAATTAGTACTGCTTATTGATGAAGAGTTTGCGTCCATTTTTAAACTAAATTTAACAAATATAATTACCGGAATGTGAAAGTGAGTTTGAGAGAACTTGAGCACTTAGAACTTGAGAGAGCTTGAGGGAGCTTAAGCACTTGAGAACTTGAGAGAACTTGAGGGAGATTGAGCACTTGAGAGAATTTTTTAAAATTTTTTAGAGTTTTTTTTTTATAATAAAGTGAAGTGGGGAAGATGGTGTATTTATAGAGGGGAAGAGAGTGGTAAAATGTCTTTTTTTTTTTTTTTTTTTGCAAAAAAAAAAAAATGAACCCAATAAACCCATTGGGAGGTATTTGTAAAAAAATTTACAGACACCCTTCTAACGACTATAATTTGGAGCAATTATAGCCGTTGGGAAGTATTTATAAAGGAATTACAAATCCCCCCGAAAACCTAACGGCTCTAAAAAGAGTCGTTGGCCAGTCTTGTCCCGGCTCGGCACGGGTTCGACCCAGGTTCGTATGGGTTCGGCAGCGGCCCGGCCGGGCCGTGGGCCTGTTTTTTCAAACCCGGGCACACACTAGGTTTGGGGGCGGGCCAAGGCCAGGACTGGGCCAGGCCCGGGCCAACCCGGGCCAAGCCCATGCGGGTAGGCGGGCCGGCCCGGGCCCATTCGCTTCCCTAGGAAAAACCCTAAGATTTTAAGTAAAAACTTTAATTTGTCATTTTGTGTCCCTTAATCTTTTTCATGTGGCCAGACATCTTGGCCAAAGGCTCCTTGCTTTCGACCTTTGAAGTTGCGCCTTGGTTTTCGGTTCTTAATTAGTCACATTTCTTGTCTGCGGTCAGGTCCAAAA
The DNA here is from genome assembly GCA_038442645.1 of Agave tequilana. NCBI lineage: Eukaryota > Viridiplantae > Streptophyta > Magnoliopsida > Asparagales > Asparagaceae > Agave > Agave tequilana. The sequence goes on along the minus strand of JAVJIF010001327.1, from coordinate 27,947 downwards.
ATGGATGCTGGCCAACAGTGTGGTTGACCTGCCACTAGCACTGAGATTTTCCTCTTTTTGACATCAAATGCTCGGATTTTCGATCTCCTAGTCCTCGCTGAAGAAAAATCAGCGGATCAATTCATTGACTAGTCAAAACCATATGTCTAATTGTAAACAATCGTGATTCATTTAGAAATGAGTGATGTTAGATTCATGTAGCATAGTTATAAGTAACTATAATACAGATTACTTCTCTCCTAAATACAAACTACTCTTTTTGATTTTAGATGATGGACTTAAGAGCATATCCAAATAAAATTCTCCACAAACCATAAAGCGACAAAACTTAAATATAAATGTCACATCTCATCTGATAAATTTAAATTTGCAAATCTTTCCAGTTATAAACTATGTTATTTCATGCTTTTTTTTGAAGAAGAAATTTTTTTGTAAAAGTTAATTGTCTAGTGACTTTACTTTCTGTTACTCCTTCCTTGCTTTCGAATTTTCTGTTTCCCTTTCTTCTTATTTTCTTTTATCTTGTTACATTGTGTAGTAATTGGGGGTGTAAATGGGTCTGGTTCGGGTCGGATCCGTGCCATATCAGAACCCGAACCCGATAAGAAATTCGGGTTCAGACTTGGGTTCCGGTCGAAATCTCTTTCTTTCTTATTGGGTTAGGGTCTGATTCGAATTTTAAATATGTGTATTCAAGTTCCAATGAAAGTTATTTTTTAAAGTTTATTTTAATTTATTATTTTATCAATTTAAAGTGTATTTCAAGTCATAATAATAATGATATGATCAAGCTCTGAATTTTATAATTTTACCAATTTAAATATAGTGAAATGTATGATGATAAGTATCATTTATAACATTTACTATCTTTTCTGATTTGTGATTCAGGATTCGGGTTTGAAATGGTTATGCACAAATCCCACCGATGAGGATTTCGGGACTAACTTTTAGATCTGAACTCGACCCGTTTATAAACTATCAGATTGAGTTATCGGGTACAATTTACAGCCCGAGTAGTAATGAGAAGCCCGTGGCCCATGTAAATGGGCCTTAAGTTGGCTTAAGGTTTCAGATAAAGGAGCGGTACTATGAAAATAGTTGTCTATTGGGCTTTCTTCCAAATTTTATAGTGATAAGCTAAGTTGCAGATAAATTCACTGCAGGCCCAAAGTTGGTGAATAATATGCAGATCTCTGTCTGGGCTTTTAGGAAAGGTTTAGGCATTTAAGAGAATAATAGTGCTACGTAATTTTTAGACTTTTCACCTGTGATGCACCAATTCTTCTAGAGAGGTCACATACCTCTATTCAATATAATTCTCGTTAGATATTTGTTGGAGTCTCTTATAAATTCAAAATGTATCTTGTTTAAAATAACAATAAGATGTGAATCAAATACTGTGTAAATTCCTCCAGAAATGATTTTAACCTCACAATTCACTAGTTCTATACTGCTTTCCTCTCTTTTTAACTTATATCAAAATAACCTTCAATAATTTTTTCTATATGATTAAAGTATAAAATTTCTTAATTATATGTATAATTATATAAATAATATTACTTAATTGTAATATCCACGTCATATATCACATCGATGGTTTTTCCTTTCAATTTTTACATATTCATGTATCTGTATTGTATCGTATCTGACATTCAACCTTACTTTTGACAACAAGACTTTGACCAATAAAAAGAATAATAGTGCCACGTATTTTAGAGCTTTTAAACTTTTAAATAATAGTTCATATTTACATATTTTTTACATATTTGACCTAATAAAATAAATCTTTTTCACATTTGGCATTAATATATATATATATATATATATATATATATATATATATATATATATATATATATATATATATATATATATATATATATATAAACAATCTCTAGAATTGCATACTAGTACAAAATGCAGATTCGATGGTGTCATGCTCTAGCATAATTTAGTAATTATTTTCACTTAACATTACAACAATATGCAGATTAAAAAGTACCAACATTCACCTCATTTTTTTAAAAACAAAACTAACGTCAAAATTCAATTTTTAACTTTGTTTGATCAAAACCGACGTTAATTAAATATTTTAATGCCGGTTCTTTAGAATCGACATTAAATCCTATTGATTTAATATCGTTTCTCTAAGAACTGACGTTAAATCATCTGGTTTTAATGTCGGTTCCTTCCTGAGAGCCGATGTTAAACACCCCAAACCCACAAAAAAAAAAAAAATTCTTTTTCACTTTTGGCATTAATATATATTTAAACAATCTCTAGAATTGCAAAAATGCACGTCAGATGGTGTCATGCTCTAGCATAGTAATTATTTTCACTTAAGGCACTCCAGCTTTACATAGCTCTATAAATAGAAATTGATCAATCTGTATGATTATTTTGTCATGAATTAGTTGGTTTCGAATTGGATGGTTTCTGACAATAGAATTATAGAGATCACATAATCCAGAATTAAATTAGGTTGCAAAAAGATATATAAAACTAAAAAAACATGAATCATTATTATACGAGAACAGTAAAATTGGATGGTCCACTTTGTTTGTTCATCCACATGTTTCCAAATCTCTACAAATAAAAAGTCCATCATTCAAGGGCTAATTTCTCATACATATAAGTGGTATCTTATTGATTAGTTTCAATAATAGAACAATGAAAATATTTTGATCTAGAGTTTGGATTATCCCAAATAAATGATTGATTTCGTTGAAAACAATTTACAAACCGAAAACTATACATAAAAGAAATGAAAAAACATGTATTTTGAGAACTCAAAACTATCACAGTTCATTTTACAATCATGTGATACCTGAGCATAGGATCTTCAAACCAGCTGATTTGTTTGTTTATAAATTTTTCAAAAGATATTGATCTAAATGATTGAAATAGACTTTAATTTCATTACGCAACCAATTTGCTTTTTGCAAGTAGACATAATCAAGCTAGCTTATGTCATGCAAATATCAAACCCTCTTCTTCATAAACGAACAAGATCAAGTAAATTAATATCTAAATTGTCATGTTCTCTACCATTCTCTGGGCAACTCCATTATAGCCAAGAGAGTACAGTTGCACATCATAAATCATTATTTATATTTTGAAATTCTGCATTTCTAATGCTTCTTGATTGTTCTGAATCTGGCTCTAGAAATCTCACTCTCAAGTTCCTTATTTAACCTGTTATTTTCAGTGTCGTCGTCATTGCTGGTGGTTTCTTGCAAGCATAGCCAAAGGTGATGGTGTAGCAAATTAAACAACAATCCATTCATTTGACTCACCTAAGAATTAAGACAACACCTGGAATATTTTGGACCTGAGTGCATCCCATGTCCCATTCAAAAAGATTGGCCACACCTTTAATTTGGATATTTGAGTGTATGACAAAGCTTCTGAACAAGAAACCCATGTTTGATTGCTGGAATTATTAGGAAACAAAGTGTTGCACTCAGTTGACTCTTTATGTATGGGAATTTTCTTAATTGTGGCCATCACCTAAAATATAGAGCTTAGCTAAAAAGAGTTTCAAATCATCATTTTGTTTCCAAGTCATATGTTTCTAGATCTATGACCGTATCGCATAAATTAGAAAATTATTCAAATCATTTTTTTTCGTAGATCCGGTTAGAATTTTCAATGCCTTTTTATTTATAAAGGATAACTTGGCTTCTAAAAGCTTTCCAATGCTTGCCAATTTCCTTTTTATCATTCCGCATGGTGGAGAATGAAACACATTGGAAAAAAAAATAAGAACGTTAACAAATTAACAGGGCATCACTTTTCTCCTTACTTCAAACACATATTGTCTGTTGGTTTTTTTTGGATATATTTTGATCTTTTTGGACTTTTATGGTCTTTACCGGCAATTAAAGAAAAACACATACTTCTATTGCGATGTGTTTGGATACTAGCTAGAGTGGAGAGTGTTAGAGTAGACTTACGAAATATTTTTAATTTCTTAGTCTTTTAATTTGTAGTTACGGTTTCGAAAAGTTATAGTTTAAAATTTTCACAGCAAATATTCATTTTTTAGAACCAAGCTAAGAGATAAACACGTAAAAAAAAAGTTGGGAAGAAGAAAAACCATGGGAAGAATATTTGTAACTGTTTTGTTGAAATTTCTAAGCTTTTGTGACAGACGTTTCATAAATTTAGAAAAAAAAAGCAACATGAAAGAGACCAAGGATCAGTTGAAGATCATGACACATACTCTTTTGTTGAATAATTCTCATGGAGAATAAAATGGATAAGAACGCCAAAAGAAACATGCGTGTATCTTGGGGTGTTTGTTCTCTCTCACTTGGAAGAATAAAGTTTAGTCAAGATATAGTTTAGGAACCCCTTTTTATTATTAAATTCATAAGAAAATAACCTTTATCGTAAGACTTGACAATGAATACTTTTCCTCTACCGAATTTAGAGAAGAATGTGATTGTTCTGGTTAAGATATTGTAACAAATCCCTATCTAACATCTAATATTTGATAGAAATTACAAAATATTTCAATAGCACAAGAGTACTGTTTTCTACTAAGTTTGATAATACAACATCTACAAGTGAGTTTCTTATTCATTTCAATAGTACAAACTGAGTCTTTTATGAGACAATAATAGAACAAGATTTCTTTTTACAATTTAGTGTGACTAATAGCTGCTGGTTTACTATGATTTTGTGGATGAAATTCTTTCTTTTCGTCCTAGCAAGTAAAACCATTTCCTTGCTATTATTAGCTCCTCGACTCATTTTCCTTTGCGAGTATTCTCTCCAAGTGCTTTGGTATCAAATGTAGTGAGGGGCCTTGGAGATATTTGGGAGTCCCAATAACTGGACGTCCACTCAAAAAAAGAGGATTTTAGTCCCTTTGTCTGTTCTAGATGAGATTGAAGCTTCATGTAGAAAATTCCTTTGGGCTCGATCAGGAGCAAAGGGCAGGATGCATCTTGTTCATTTTCCTTCACTTTCAAGTTGTGGAAAACTTGATCAAATGGGCTTGCTTTCTTTGATTTTTCTTTCCTTTAATCAATAACAAATGTTGATGACTGAGTGGGTCATTCTATGCGTAACAATGGACCGAGTCATCAAACAACGTGACAAACTGAGTGGTGATGAGATTTCCATGTCTCCTCCTCTATCCTATTAATTAATAAATTAATTAATTAGAGAGGACTGAAGGTTTCAGAAATTGTGTTCCCTTAATCACGTACGTGTCTGCTTCAATGTTCACTGGCCCTACATGCATGCATGAGCAAAAAAAACATGGAGCCGTGTGAAGATTTAATCTTACGTCCGTGGCCCAGCACCAAAGAGAGCAGCCCCGATGTTGATGCGGACTCTGCGTTGGCGATGTCTGCGTTCGCGTGTAGATGTGAACCGTATAAATATCAATAAGAAAAAGATGACAATTAATTGAATTATTGAGATGTTGAATAATTGAGTATCGTTTCAGGTTTGTATCTTAGGTTTTACTCGATGATGAAAACGTGAGTTTGTAATGTGAGATAACTTGCATTCAAGTTTAACAATAGTAGTCGTTGTAATGAATTATGAAATAACTTAACCCAGAAAAGAGAAAAAAAGATGAAAGATAAAATTGAGGAAGTAGGCTACGTATTTGAGGTCTTGCCCTTATTGTTGGGCTTCGTCAAATGTCGGTCGTTAAACAATTGAGGAATTGCTGTCATGTTAACAGTGAGAATTGCTTTTCTTTATTATTATTATTAGTAATTTCAAAATAAAAGTCCAGACAACATGTTATAATGTTAATAAACTATGATTTTGAATATTAAAACTAGGCTGCTAACTCAAACAATATTTTATTTTCAAATGAAAATGTTTGCCGAAAGATGATTGTCAGGGAAATATGAATTGCGAGGGCCTCTAAAGTCTAATCCCAAAGGTTTAAGGCTGCATGAGTCTAGTACTTCAAACGAAAAGGAGATATTTGTGATAGTTGAATTGGTTGTTATTGGGTTGGATTGAGCTCAAAAAACAAAAAAAAGAGGATTCGCATGAAAAACCAGTCTTTTACAGTTTTTGTGGCAGGCCTTGAGGCAGGTTCATCTTTAAGTGACTCATGCATAATTCGGAAATTAAAGTATGGATCTGCCTTTTACCCCCTCATACTTATACGTTTTCCGCATGTTATGCCTTTTATGTACATTGTACATACTTTTTGGACGTATCTATATCCGTGTATAAAGCCCGTGTATGTTGTGAAAAAAAAGACCCCGTCTTCTCTCGGTATCCCCGCATAATAACTTCTGTCACGTATCCCCCCAATCATCATCCTAAATGGGTCTTTCTTTGCTCCTGACATCTGCAATGGGTTGGGAAGAGCAATCGAATAAAACTTATCTTCAGCTCCTACAATTAACCGATGCGGGACTAAACGAAAAGAGAAACCCGGCCAAAGGCCCCGCTAATGCCATCCCCCCGGCCGCGGAGTATACCCCGTCTTAAACGTCATCATTGGCCTCCCTTCTGTTGTTTGATTGTGTGATGGAGATTTTTTGACATAATTGAGTGGGCAGTCGTCCTCACGCCACAAGTAAATAGATCTCTCGGTTTTTTTTATGACAATTGAAGATTTCAGCATAGTAAACAGACAGAAACAGAGAATTTTTATGTAAAAACCCAAATTGAAAAAAAATCTTGGTGAGGAGGGGGAGAATTCACTATGGTCTCAAGTTATATTGAATTCTACAGGATCTTCTTGTGTTTACAACTTCTTGGATGCCATCCTCTTTCTCGATGGATCTCTAAGTGCATAAATACCTCATAGCGTTGCAATTGATGACGCGAATATTTCAGATCTCTATAACCACATGTTTGCACGTTGCGATTTCTTTATCACTGCTGAGATAATAGCGCCTGCTTGTTGGGATTGATATGTAGAGATATCCGCCACTATCCATAATTGCCCCCACTGAAATAGGGGTGCTGAAACAGTTAGAACGCGGGGATAATTTGATGGCGTAATTGGCTCAATGAATCGAGGAATCCTACTGCTGAGCTGTCTCCAGCGTGGAGGCGAGAGTCCCCGCGGAGGGCCATTACTGTGGGGGTCGGGGCTTTCGATTAGTGAGATGGTTCCGTCTGAGTTGAATATCTGGGTTGTAGGCGGTCTAAAAATTATTGAAGACAAAACCTCAAACACGAGCCTTATGTCAACACGAGGGTCACGTTTCAACTCAAACACGATGTCGCATTTCAACAAACGCGACGCGAGGGTTGCGTTCTGTATCAAACGCGATGAACATGCTGCTCTTCAATATGCAGACCTCAGGGTCGCATTTCAACATAAACGCAAGCCAGAGAAGCTTCACGTTTTAACTTCAACGTGATCCTGTGAGCTCCGCATTCCAATACAGACATGAGCCCATGAGCTCCGCGCTCAACTCAATAGCAAGCTCAACAGCGAGGTCCGCGTCAAGCGCGAGACCCGCGTTCTGATGTAACTGACAAACATCAACTGGGTCAATTAACACTCAGGTTCTCTCGATATAATAGGGAATAAAGCTCTATTATGGAGAAATTTAAGGAGTCAGTTATACCCCAAAAATCTCTATAAATAGTTGTGAGAAGCTATAGAGAAGGGTTTTTCTGGCTTTGAACTTTGGCCTTAGAGAGTTTAAAAGGAAGAAAAGGGAGTACATTCTTTAACTGCTGAGTTAAAGTTTTAATCTCTTTGAGATTTTCAGTCATTGCTTGAAGTTGCGTACTTCTCTAGTGAGTAATCAAAGAGAGTAAGAAGATCCGAAGTCAAGCTTCAGGTCCGATTCGTCAATGAAAAACAAGAATCACTCTCCACCTCTACATCAAAAACGCGACACTAAATAAAAGAAAATCTACTCAAAACTGTTTCCTTTTTTGTAATTGGATTAGATCCGTTGTAATATTTATCTACTCAAAGAATTTTACTTCAAAATTTTCCAACCAAATAAAAAATGGCGACTCCGCTGGGGATTACTTTCTCTACCAGAAGGTTGTAGCATAAGCCGACTTGAAGCTACTCGGTTCCAACGTTGTATCGCTTATTATCGAATTTGACCAAGATAAGTTTGAACAACTTTTCTCCTCAGGCTCCATTAGCCATAAGGCCACGCAGAAGTACCGTAGAGTCTTATCCGAGACCCGCTCTCTAGCCTCGTCGGAGGCTTCGCAAAGAAAACATTCTGAAAGTTAACCATACGCTTTTCAGCAAAGCAAACGGTTCAAACTATTCTGAGGTTCGCTCCACCTCCCTTGGAACCAACACGATTCGCGATGAAGTCTCCAAGAGACCCGAAAAATCAGTGTTTTGGCTCAAGACTAACACCACGACTGTAGGCTGTCTAAAGATCACTAAAAGACAAGCCACCAAAAAGCAGAGTTCCATGCTCCAGACGCAGGGCTAATCATGGCCACCACTGCAGCGCCAAGACGCGAGGGTCGAAACCCGCGTCTCAACCAGCACTGCAGCGCCAAGACGCAAGGGTCGAAACCCGCGTCTCAGCCAGCACTACAGCACCAAGATGCGAGGGTCGAAACACGCGTCTCAGTTATAACTGCCCTTGTTATGGGGTCAATCACCACCCACATAATGAGGGAGTTAACCCCATTGTGCAGTATTTTTAGGGGGCACGTTCACCCCTGAAACCTCTATAAATAGCTCCGTTGCTATGGAGAAAGGGTCGGTCAATTGGATCTTGACTTAAGAATTTTCACAGAAAAGGAAAGAGAGTCTAACTCTTCAAGTAACTTGTTGCGCACAAGTTAATCTTTGCCTGCAATCTCTTTGAGATCTCTGGTTGACAGAGCTGTGTTACTCCGTCCACCATCCAAAGAGAATATCCCCAAAAGTTCCTGACACCCGGTCAACGGAAAACAAGATTCACTTTCCATCGCCACCTGAAGAACCCAGCATTAGACAAAGAGAAGATTTAAGACTTAATACCCTCCCTCCCTTGTAGTCGGAGTATAAGTCCGTTGTATTTTTTCAATTGATTCAAGGAAACTTTACGCGAATTTTTCTCCCACAAAACAAGAGATGGCGACTCCGCTGGGGACTACTTTCTCTACTGATGAGCAGGTGGTGGCGCAAGGCGACGTCATTTACATGGGAAAAACGGTCGAATCACTTGTCGTGGAATTCGACCAAGCAAAGTATGAAGAGTTCCTTTCCTCCGGCTCCAAGAGCCCAAAGGCTCGTGCCTACCGCAGGGTCTCTACGGGGATTTGCCCTGAAATCCGCTCTGAGATTCCCTCAGACGCGGCTGCTATGAAGGATGACGTGGCTAATCGCGCCACGCGTAACACCCGCGCCAACGTCTCTCAGGAGACCCGCGTGGTTAACTTTTCTGGTGTTCAACCAGTCCATCCTCTTCCTCAGCACCAGGTCGTCGGGGGTTCCCCTCAACCTCCACGACGCAACCGGAACGCTGAACGGCGGCAGAGGAGGCGTGCGCGTCAACTGCAAGTTGGAACGACCAATTGTCCAACAGAGGTAGGACACAAGGTTCAGACCAGCGTACCACATCCGAGACATAAAGTCCGCGTTTGGCAGCCCAAACGCGAGGGTCACCAGACAGGCTCCTCGGAAGTCCAACTCCCCAGACGCCAAAACGAAGCCCACGTACCTTGTCAAGTACAAGAGGCATGTGCTTTTAGGCATGGGGCCCAGTAGTCCTGCAATTTCAAGCGTCTCTACCTAGACGCAGTAATCAGCAGCGCGAGAGCTGCGTCTCTTATTAGCAGAGACGCCAAGCTCACGCTCAGAAGCCGCGACGCAAGAGCTGCGTTCAGGCGCCCCGCGTCTCTGAACCCTGCGTCCAAGCTGTGCGAAGCAAGGATGCCTCCCGCCCTCGGTATTACGAGGCTAATCTCTTTGATCCTCCTCCCACGGATCTAAGGGATTATTTGACAAAGAAGAGAAGTGCTAATCAAATCACTTCGTCATGTTGCTGCGAACGGCTTATCACAATGCTCTCTGAATGCTGTTGCAATTCAGGTGTAAACCAGCAGTCTCTAGCTAGACATCTGACCCTGATTCCCCGATCAGCCAAAAGAAATCGTTCCCACAGGAGAAGGATTTTCTCTGACACTGAATATCCTGAGCTCACTGCAAACATGGCAAGCAGGAGTAGGGGAAAGCAACCGGCGATCAGCTCCGATGATGAGTCTGACACAGAACCCGAAGGAGTATACCGACACACTCGCACCCGGACCAGGGCAATTCTCCCGATTGACTACAATGCTCTAGCCCGGGGCATTGAGGTGAATGACTCGCATTCCGCTATTGCAGAGTCACAGGCTTCAAACTCTTCTATAGAGAAGGAGGCCTTTATATACATGACCAGCACTCCTGAGGAGACCGCCAGGCGCTTGGAGCAGCAAGCCCAGGTCCAGAGGGAACAATTAGAGATGATTCGTGCTCAACAAGAATCTATCGATTCCCTCAAGCAGATGCTAGCACAGTTGCTTGAAGACAAGAGGAAGTCAACCGACAAAACCTCCTCTAAAAAGTCTAAAGGCAAACGAAAAGAGGGAGAAAGCTCATCTTCCGTACGTATAGAGGAGAAAGAGCAGCCTACTTCTGGTTCGTCTAAATTCTCGTCGCAAGGAAAAGACGACCGAGACCAGAAAAAGATTCATTCTAGAAGAATGAATCAATTGGAGCAACGTCTGGAGGCCCTTACCAACCGAAAAAGCCTGCAAGAAGCAGGGGTGGTCCGACCATATCCAACCGAGTGGGACCTTGTTCCATACCCTCCCAAGTTCAAGGCTCCGACCCTCCAAGCATTCGATGGGAAAGGTTCACCGAACCAACATATCTACTATTTTAAATCCCAAACAGGGAATGTGGTAGATAATGATGCCATTCTGGCACGCTTGTTCATCGGCACCCTAAAAGGGATTGCCTTTGAGTGGTTCATGAAGCTCGCAGAGGGCTCCATCAAGAATTGGGGTGACTTGGAGAAGCTCTTCCTAACGTGCTTCTTTGAAGATGGCTCGGAGGTCACCATGCCTACTCTCTTTGGCCACCAAGCAGCGAAAGGGAGAATCCGTTAAGTCTTTCGTAGAAAGATTTCGGAACGTAGCACTCTGATGTCCAAGCGGTATGACCCAGGTCACCCTGGTGGAAACATGCCGCCATAATCTACAAACCTCACTCCTCGCCCAAATAGGAGTTGCCGAAAGCCGCACCTGAAAGCAGTTGATCCAACAAGATGAACAGGCTGAAGAAATTGTCGCCCGGGTCAGGGCAGAAGAAAACAAACCCAGACCCGAGAGATCGACGAGGCGTGCGCCAGACACATCCCTCCAAACAAAAAGGAAGGATAACTTGACAACAGAGACCAAATCCCCTGTCAAACCTCAACCGGTTAAGGGAAGTGGCTCTTCAAGCCAACCACGCGCCAGCAAGCAGTATTCCTTCAAGGATGAACATGTCGACTCGCTCTTCAAATTACTCAACAAGAGCAACAGACTGAAGCTTCCTGAAGCTAGGCGCCCTGAAGAAGTCGGTAAAACTGATAATCCCAACTACTGCATGTATCACAGGATGTTGGGATACCCCACCAAGAGCTGTTATGTCTTCAAGGACATCCTTCAGGCTCTGATTGACGTGGAGGTATTAAAACTCCGTCCAGAGCAGAAGAAGGTGGCAGCCAATATGACGTCATTCCTCCAGTTTGGAAGACAACCTCTAACACCCTCTAGAGTAGTCCCTGTCCCAGGAGGAGAGCTGAGAATGGTCAACACAGACCCTCACCAACAGCAAGAGAAGGGCCTGGTACCCGTTTCCACACCTCGGGGAGAAGTCATGTGGGTTCATCCCGACCTTGTGGATGGCCAGCAATGGACCACTGTAACCAGCAGGAAGTCCAAAGGTAAAGCTAAAGCTTCATCCTGTAATGTGATATGTGCCTCTTCTCGGGAAGCAGAGACTGATGTTCCCTCGTTGACTGATTCAGAAGAGGAAACAATAGCTCTGGCCACAGAACCCAACCAACTTGTGGCAGAAACCCGTTCAGGGCAGTCATATTTGAAAAAGTATGACGAAATGGCGGTAACTCCTCCAAAATCCGATGCAGAGTCAGCCAAACCTTCCACAAAACAACCCGTGGAAAGATAGAAAGAGCTTCGGTTCTCCAGAGTCCTCTCAAAAGACATCGAGGAAGGATCCGCAGCGCCTTACCGCTTCAATGTCCTGACTCAACTGGCCAATATCCCGGCCCAAATTACTCTTTATGAGCTCCTCAGGCTATCGAAGTCAACCAGAGAAGCTCTACAAGAGGCCCTCGCTAATGCTGAGGTTTTCATGACTCAGGTGCTAATCGGACCAAAGGAGGAAGATGTAGAGGATTGCCTCCATATCTCCCAAAATGTTCCCTGCATCACCTTCACGGCAGATGATATGCAAGTTAAAGGGAAACATGATCGACCCCTATACTTCGCAGGGTATATTGGATCATCTGAGGTGAACCGCATTCAGGTAGATCCCGGGTCCGCATTGAGCATTATGCCTCGCCGGGTCATGCAACATCTAGGGATTCCTACTCACCGTTTGAGCGCCACCCAGACTACTATTTATGGGTTCAATGCCAATAGTACCCGTCCAATGGGGAAGGTCAAGCTCAAATGTCAGATTGGGGACCTGATAGGTAGTGAAAAATGCATAATTGTCATCATATATACCATCGCATTTGCACATTTATTCATATTATAGTGCACATTTATTAATATTTCTTTATTTAATATGTGCAGGCCTCAAATTATCAAGTTAATAAAGAATAAAGCTTAAAGAGCCCAAAAGCCCAGATCCAAGCCCATGTTTGAAGCCCAGATGAAAAAGCGCAAATACAAAGAGTCAAAATGCAAATACAAGGGCTAAAAGTTGCAAATATCAGAGATTAGGGAAGGATAGACTTCTATCCAACTCTAAACACCTGCAGGATGAGGATAAAAGGCCAAGATAAAGAGGAATTTCGTGGAGAGAAGATTTGAAGAAATCTGGATTAAGGGTAACTTGATTACCAAGTTATCTCGAAAATCTAGATTAAAAGGCCAGGATCACACTTCTAGAAGCAGAAGCCCACATGGACGGACCAGGAGAGGCCACGCGCCAAAGCGCGTGGCCAGAAGCCACTAAACTGCCGCGGAGGCGCGGCAAAAGCCGCGCATCCGCGACAGTTTGGATAGAGATGGGTACCAGTTTTCGTTGCCACTTCTATCCGGGACTCCTCTACATTCTGCACTATAAATATCAGTGCAATCGCAACAGGGAGGGGCATGCAGAGACGATTAGGGTTTTCTTTAGCCACTTTTATTAAAGTTGTAATTTTTATTCATGCTATTCGTGGAGAAGAAAGGAGACAATTGTGTAACCAGATTCATCGAAATAAAAGGTCACTCTTTTGTTCTCTTTTAATTTCTGCACTTTATTTCTTTTTGTCATCTCTCGTGTTTTAATCTTCGATCTCTTCTTGTTTTCGTTTTTCTTTCTTTTGCAATCTTTCTCATAAAAATAAAAAAAAAATAAATATTGAAAAGATAAAAATAATTATGAAGAACTAATCATCTTAGTGGTTTGCTGAGATTCTTGAAGCAACCCTAGATGCAATTAAAACTTGATCAGATTAATGAACATCACTAGAAACCCTAGGTTTAAAGGCAATTAATTCTTGAAGATCAACAAAAATACTTAAAATTCTTAATCTAGGTTACATGTTAAAAGAACTTATCATGACTTCAACCCTAAGAACTAGGACAGCATAACTTGAGATTAGTCTTCTATTAGGCTGTACCTAGATGTTAGGTTGAACCATAGTTGGTTTTTGAATAATGCAACTTAGTATAGAATCGTGTATTAATTTTCTTGCTTGAGATAATTGCAAAAACCTAGGGTAAATCATATCAGTCTTAAGATGAAGATCAAGCTCTTTAATTTGCAATAGGGTTGTGGTAGAAAATCAGCATAACCATCTCTTTTACATATTTTCATCTCAAGATCTAATCTCTCTCTCGTATTTTTGAAGATACAGAGGAATCGAGTCGAAACGCTTTCATCGCATCCTTCCCTGAGGATCACGACCCGCTCGAGCCCTTGCTACAGCGGATTCGCATTGAGACTAAGACAATCTGAACTATTTTTATTCTCAATCAAATTTTGGCGCCGTTGCCGGGGAAGGAACGGCACGATTTCCTCGTTCTAATCATTCTTTCTTTTCTGTTGCAGGTACAGAGAATAGGAAGCAGAAACAGAACAGCAGAAGACACATATTGCAATCCAGTGCCTCTGCCTCGAAGGCAGAGCATCTGGACCTACAACTTTGCCGCGTTTCCACGGCAAAAGCCGCGGGTCCGCGGCAGTTGTAGTTGACTACTGATAGATTTTTTCTGCAGGTTGCTCTGCAGTGCAAAATTCTATTTTCTGCTGTATTATTACTTCTCTGTGATCACTCTGCAACTGCTAATAATTAACATTAACCTATTTGTTGAATAAAAAAAAAATATTTTTTAGACTCTTGCATTTTAGGGCACGTGTCTATTTTAATTCTTTAATTCTGTTGAAGAGTGCTGGCGACAAGGTACGTTTGCATAAGCATATAGATTAGGAAGCACTCTTGTTGTTTACCGCTTTCTTGAGTGATTACTTTTCTACCGCTTTACACGTACACTAATCCATCTTAAGGGCATAACCCATAACAAAGATAAGGTGGGGATTTCATCACCCTTCCTTGCCCACAAATCATATCAGTCACACTCACAACCCTAACCCTAAGTAAAACTTGACTAGACGTTGGCCCTAAGGTAACTCGGACTCAATAGGAGATTGACCGAAGGAGGAAAATTGTTCGAAATTAACTCTTGTCAAATCGGTGTCTAGGCAGGGGATTGAGGGCCGAAAGCTCGAAGGACGGTGGTTATTTAATTAAGGAACGTCTCTGACGGAAAACCTCCCACCGGTCTTGCCACCTACCTGGCCGATTAACTTGTGGTTAACGTCGACAGTAGACCTCCTAAGGACAGTCTAAAGTTAGGAGTCGTCTAGGTCAAGGCTTACCTTAGATTAGGACTTTTTTTCTTTTTTTTGATTGATTGGGTGAACTTGTTTGCTGATTGTGCATGACCGCTTGGTCGAGAGACCCACTTACATCCAGGCTAACTAGAACTAGTTCACCACCCGAGCTCAAGCCCGACTCACACATGGCACAACCACAGTCACTCCAAGATAGGTTCTATCCTATTAGAACCTCTCTTCCTTCTTGCATCCAGCTCACTATCGAAAGTGTTGACCCATATGAACTCAAGCCACAATACATCAACACTCTTCCAAATTTCATGGACTTGAATCTGAGGATGCATACTTCTTCATAAGGGAATTTGAAGAAGTATGTCAAATGATGAATATACCTAAGTTAGGAGACGATGCTATCAAACTTAGGTTTATCCCCTTTGCTTTGAAGGATTTAGCAAAGAAATGGCTCTACAGTCTAGAGGCCGGTTCAATATCTTCTTGGGATAATTTCATTAAGGCCTTCTTAAAGAAATTTTATCCCGTTCACAAGACTGCACTGATTAGGAAGAATATCCTCCAGTTTAAGCAAACAGCTAATGAACCTTTTTGGAAATACTTCGAGCGTTTTAAGGATCTCCTTGCCCAATGTCCTCACCATGGGATAGAGAAATGGCGACTTTGCCAAGTTCTCTATGATGGATTAGATTATTCTACTAAAACACTGTTAGAATCCATGTGTCAAGGAGGATTTCTGCAAAAGAATGAAGATGAAGGATGGACATTGTTTGAGGAATTAGCTGAAAAATCCATCCAATGGGACCCTACTCCTGAAAAATCTAGGACTAATGACCCTACTTCTTCTAAAGGAGGTATCCATTCCATTGAGGCCAACGTAGCTACGATGCTAAGTTAGTTAGCTGCTGTTATGCGTAGACTAGAGGCTCTTGAAACGAAAGAGCCAGTCTCTGTGAACCAAGTCAGCCCAACATCTTCGGCGGGCTTGTACTTATTGTCAAGATATGAACCATGTGTTCGAGGAATGTCCTGTTTTCATCACGCATCAAAGCTTGCCCGAACATATGAGTGCGGCCTTCACAAGGCCCGCCAACAATCCTTATGCACCCACCTACAATCCCGGTTGGAGAAACCATCCCAATTTTGCATGGGGCCCAAGCAACAATGATCAAGTGAGGCCCAAATTCTCCAACAACTTCCAAAATTCGCCTTATCAACAAAATTTCCCTAGTCAAAATCCTCCACCGTCTTTCAAAATTCACAAATGGAGACAAGACTTTCAAATTTGGAAAGAAAGGTGGATACCCTAGTGAAAAGCCAAGACACGCTGGCTCAAGTCCTAAGTAGGATAGAGCTCCAATTGAACCAGCAAGAGAGACAAAGGGGTACCCTACCGAGTCAACCATTGCCTAACCCTAGGAATCCTAGGCCAGCCAATGAGGCTCAAGACCCAAATCAGTGTCATATGGGTCCATACACTCAGATCGGGGAAACAAGTTGATAATCAAGTATCCATGCCATCGGATCCATCCATGCCATCCATTCCATCTAGCTCCACTTCCATTCCATCTAGCTCCACTCCTCTCCATCCAGTCCCAAGGAAACTGAAGCTGAAAAGTCAGCAGATCAGTTGCACCAGCCTATAGCTCCATTTCCAAATAGGCTTAGAAGCAACAACAATGCACACATGGAGAAATTATTAGAGGTGTTCAATCAAGTTAGGCTCAACATTCCACTTCTTGATGCAATCCAACAGGTCCCTAGTTATGCCAAATTCATTAAGGACATGTGCACCAAGAAAAGAAAGACTAATGTGTCTAAGAAGGTTTTTCTAGCCACTAACATTAGTGAGCTACTGTCCAACCAGATCCCTATCAAGTATAAGGACCCAGGTTGCCCCACCATTTCTTGCACCATAGGTCGAGCCGAAATCAATCGAGCACTCCTCGATTTAGGAGCCAGCATCAATTTGCTCCCTTTCTCCGTGTATCAACAACTTGGATTAGGTGAACTCAACCCGACCCAAGTTACTATTCAGTTGGCTGACCGCTCTATCAAAGTTCCAAAGGGAGAGATCAATGACGTTCTCATACGGGTTGGAGAATTCATTTACCCGGTAGATTTCATTGTCTTAGAGACACAACCTGTGCTAATCCTAGGTCCCAAACTCCCGTTATCTTAGGAAGACCGTTCCTAGCAACGTTAATGCAATATAAATTGTAGAAACGGTTCCATGAGACTGACTTTGGGGATATGACCAAGGAAGTCAATGTTTTCAACCTAGGTAAGCATCCCTACGATATGACCGACCAACCCTTTGAGGTTTAACTCCATTGAGAACATGACGAGTGAGCATAATGATGAGATCATATTTGAGTCAGAGGAAGAGGAAGAGTTAGAAACAAATGATATCAGTCTTGATGAGATCGAATGGGAATCAAATCTGAGTTCTATAGAGATGGGAGATTCTAGCTTAACTCCTCCACCCATCGAGCCAACTCCTTCTTTGGAGTTAAAAGCCTTGCCCAAACATCTTAAGTACGCCTACCTAGGTGAACAAGAGACGTTACCGGTCATAGTTGCATCTAATTTGACCAATAGGCAAGAGCAAGAGGAGAACCTGCTGGCAACCCTTAGGAGACATAGGGAAGCCATTGGTTGGACTATGGCAGATATTAAGGGACTGAGCCCTATGATAGTCCAGCATCGTATTCATCTTGAGGAAGGGACTAGACCGAAAAGGGATCCACAGCGTAGACTAAACCCACTTATACAGGAGGCTGTACAAGCCGAGATAGTAAAACTGTTAGATAATGGGATAATTTATTCCATTTCCGATAGCGAATGGGTTAGCCCAATGCACGTGGTCCCTAAGAAGTCTAGCTTTACGGTGGTAGAGAACGACAAACATGAGTTAGTGCAAACACGATTGCCTACCAAGGTGAGAGTATGCATAGACTACCGTAAGTTGAATGCAGCCACTAGGAAAGATCATTTTCCCCTCCCTTTCATCGATCAAATTGGAAAGATTAGCAGGTCATGAGTATTACTGCTTTTGGATGGGTATTCAGGGTATAACCAAATCCTATAGCCTCGGAGGAGGATCAAGAGAAAACAACGTTCACGTGTCCATTTGGGACATTTGCTTACCGTCGAATGCCTTTCGGCCTATGCAATGCCCCCGCCACATTCCAACGTTGTATGTTAAGCTTGTTTTCTGATATGGTCGAGCGTTTCCTAGAGATTTTCATGGACGACTTCTCAGTCTATGGAAATTCATTTGACCAGTGTCTCCATCATTTGGAGCTAGTGCTGAGTAGGTGCACTGAGAAGAACTTGACCCTCAATTGGGAAAAGTGTCACTTCATGGTGCAACAAGGGATTGTCCTAGGTCATGAGATATCTAGGGAAGGGATAAAGGTAGACAAGGCCAAAGTGGAAATCATTGCGAAACTTCCACTTCCTCGATGCGTGAAGGACATTCGATCCTTTTTAGGACACGCCGGATTTTATCGTAGGTTCATTAAGGACTTTAGCAAAATTGCTAGACCCCTTACAAACCTTCTACCTAAGGACGTGTCCTTCATCTTTGATGATAGGTGCCATAGTGCTTGGGAGAAATTGAAAGTGGAACTTATATCTGCCCCTATCATCTCACCTCCGGACTGGTCCAAGCCTTTTGAGATCATGTGTGACGCTTCTGATTTTGCGATAGGTGCTGTCTTAGGACAGCGTAAGGACAATAAGCAGCACGTGATCTACTATTCGAGTAGGACGCTTAATGAGGCCCAAATGAACTATACTACAACCGAGAAGGAATTCTTGGCAGTAGTAGTGTTCGCTTTGGAGAAAATCCGCCCATACCTACTTGGGACTAAGACCACGATCTTCACTGACCATTCTGCTCTGCGATACCTTATGCTTAAGAAAGATGCGAAGGCCCGACTCATTCGTTGGATCCTTCTCCTTCAAGAATTCGATCTCGAAATTCGAGATAAAAAAAAGGTGTCGAAAATGTCGTAGCTGACCATCTCTCTCGTGTGCCAAACGCACCTTCTGACGAGCTGCCCATCAATGACAATTTTCCCGATGAGCAACTTCTAGCCATCTCTAAGGAGCCATGGTTTGCTGACATAGTAAATTACTTAGTCACAAACCAAACACCACCTAGTTGGTCTAAACAGGATAGATACCGATTCTTGTCTCAAGTTCGGTATTACATGTGGGAAGATCCTTATCTTTTCAAATATTGTAGCGACCAAATCATTAGGAGATGTGTCCCCGACGAGGAGACTAGAAGCGTGCTAGCTTTTGTCATGAGTTCGCTTGCGGTGGACATTTTGGTCCCCGCCAAAACTGCCGAGAAAATTCTGCAAAGTGGCTTTTATTGGCCAACTGTGTTTAGAGATGCATTTGAGTATTGCAAAAACTTGCACAAGATGTCAAATGATAGGAAGAATTTCAAACGAAAATATGATGCCCCTAAATCCCATTCTAGAAGTAGAATTTTTCGACGTTTGGGGCATTGATTTTATGGGACCCTTCCCTAATTCGTTTGGGCACCAGTACATCTTGTGGCCGTAGACTACGTGTCAAAGTGGGTAGAAGCTGTCCCTTGCAAGACAAATGACAACAAAGTTGTTGTCAAGTTCTTGAAAGTATATATCATCTCACGCTTTGGAATCCCTCGAGCCATCATTAGCGACAATGGCACACATTTTTGCAATAGAACTTTTGAAGCTCTTATGCGAAAATATGCCATTACCCACAAGTTGTCTACGCCCCTACCATCCTCAAACTAGCGGGCAGGTAGAAGTTTCTAATAGACAAGTCAAGCTCATTTTGAGAAGACTGTGAATCAGAATAGGAAGGACTGGTCCACCAAACTGGTGGATGCCCTATGGGCATATAGGACTGCCTTTAAGACGATTCTAGGAATGTCTCCCTACAGACTGGTCTTTGGAAAGGCTTGCCACTTCCTGTCGAGCTAGAACACCGGGCCCTTTGGGCAATTAAGCAGCTAAATTTCGATTTAGATAAGGCCGTGTGAGTTTCGGAAATTACAAATTTCTGAACTAGAGGAGTTGAGGAATGATGCATACGAGAATGCAAAGATTGCGAAGGATAGAGTTAAGGTTTTTCACGATAAATTCATCACGAGAAAAACTTTTGTCCAAGGACAAAAAGTTTTACTTTACAACTCTAGACTTCATCTCTTTCCCGGTAAATTGAAGTCAAGATGGACAGGACCATTCATTGTTAAGATGGTGTTTCCACACGGAGCCTATAGAGATCTACGACCCCAAAAATGGCAATGCATTCAAGGTAAATGGTCAACGTCTTAAAATCTTTTGGAGTCTGTGCCGGAAGCTAATGCGGCGATGGGTCTTTTTGACCCACTGTATCGGTGATTATATCTTTCTGCCAGTTCATGCATACATACATTTCATTCATACATTAGGGACAATGCATGAAACAAGTGTGGGGGAAGGGTATGTAATATATAAAAAAAAAAAAAAATCTGAAAAAAAAAATTACATAAATATATAAAAAAAAAAAAATATAAAAAGGACAGTATTTGACTTATTTTTTGAAAGAAATCTAAGTTAGTTTTAAGGATTAGGAAAATCATGATTAGGATTTCTAAAAACTTGGTCAAAATAAATAAATTGTTTAATTTTTAGTATAGGAGAGAAATTGAATAAATAATTAGTCTGATTTTTACCTTAATGAAATGTGCATACCAAATGCATATCTAGGATTCTAAGACAAAGACTTGTGCCTCATATATAATAAAAAAAAAAAAAGACAAAAAAAAGAGAGAAGAAAAAAATCACCAATTAAGCTGATACATGTGCCTCAAGAAGCATAAGTATTCATGCCTAAAGGTGAGTAAATAAATAAAGTCCTTAGTTTTGGGGCCTAGTTCACTCGAATTTGAGTCCGCGGGGTGTTTTCTCACCTGGTGCCCTAAAGCCAACCGGTTTGGGAGCCACCGACTTTAAGTTCGCTACATGGGTGGATTAGAAAGCCTAAGAAAACTAAGAAATATAATATATATATTAACACATCTAATAATCAATTAGTTAGGTATGAGGGCCTCAAGAAGCCTTGAACTTATACGAAAGAAAATTAGATGAGTTATACATGCCAAAAAAAAAAATATATATATATATATATATTAACACATCTAATAGTCAATTAGTTAGGTATGAGGGCCTCAAGAAGCCTTGATACTTACACGAAAGAAAATAGATGATGTTATAAAAATAATAATAATGAGGCATGAGAGTCCAAGTTAAGGAATTCCTAGATTCACAAGGGTGCGTATGACTTTTGGTAACGAAAAAAGACTATATTAGAAATTCAATTTTAATCCTTACCTAAAATGAATAACAATTAACTTTATAAAGACCAGGTTTGAAGAATGAATAAAAATGATAATCCTAAAACTTATAGACTACTTAGTCTCTTCAAATATAATTCAAATATTTCCTTTTTATGGATTTTGTGGGTGTAATCCGCTGAAAACCTCACGAGACAACACTCGTCCTCTAGGGTAACCTAGGGGTTTAACGGCTTGTTGCACATGCTAAGTGCAACCGTGATTCTACGAAAGTGAGTTAGCTAGGTTAGATTTTTCTTTTTTTTTGATTTTACTCGAGGACGAGCAAAAAAGATAAGTGTGGGGGTGTGATAGGTAGTGAAAAATGCATAATTGTCATCATATATACCATCGCATTTGCACATTTATTCATATTATAGTGCACATTAATAATATTTCTTTATTAATATGTGCAGGCCTCAAATTATCAAGTTAATAAAGAATAAAGCTTAAAGAGCCCAAAAGCCCAGATCCAAGCCCAGTTTGAAGCCAGATGAAAAAGCGCAAATACAAAGAGTCAAAATGCAAATACAAGGGCTAAAGTTGCAAATATCAGAGAGATTAGGGAAGGATAGACTTTATCCAACTCTAAACACCTGAGGATGAGGATAAAAGGCCAAGATAAAGAGGATTTCGTGGAGAGAAGATTGAAGAGAAATCTGGATTAAGGGTAACTTGATACCAAGTTATCTCGAAAATCTAGATTAAAAGGCCAGGATAACCACTTCTAGAAGCAGAAGCCCACATGGACGGACCAGGTGAGGCCACGCGCCAAAGCGCGTGGCCAGAAGCCACTAAACTGCCGCGGAGGCGCGGCAAAAAGCCGCGCATCCGCGGCAGTTTGGATAGAGATGGGTACCAGTTTTCGTTGCCATTCTATCCGGGACTCCTATACAATTCTGCACTATAAATATCAGTGCAATCGCAACAGGGAGGGGCATGCAGAGACGATTAGGGTTTTCTTTAGCCACTTTATTGAAGTTGTAATTTTATTCATCTATTTGTGGAGAAGAAGGAGACCAAGTGTGTAACCAGATTCATCGAAATAAAAAGGCACTCTTTGTCTCTTTTAATTTCTGCACTTATTTCTTTTGTCATCTCTGTGTTTTAATCTTCGAACTCTTCTTGTTTTCGTTTTTCTTTCTTTTGCAATCTTTCTCATAAAAAATAAAAAAAAAATAAAATATTGAAAAGATAAAAATAATTATGAAGAACTAATCATCTTAGTGGTTTGCTGAGATTCTTGAAGCAACCCTAGATGCAATTAAAACTTGATCAGATTAATGAACATCACTAGAAACCCTAGTTTAAAGGCAATTAATCTTGAAGATCAACAAAAATACTTAAAAATTCTTAATCTAGGTTACATGTTAAAAGAACTTATTATGACTTCAACCCTAAGAAAACTAGGACAACATAACTTGAGATTAGTCTTCTATTAGCTGTACCTAGATGTTAGGTTGAAACCATAGGGTTTTTGAATAATGCAACTTAGTATAGAATCGTGTATTAATTTTCTTGCTTGAGATAATTGCAAAAACCTAGGGTAAATCATATCAGTCTTAAGATGAAGATCAAGCTCTAATTTGCAATAGGGTTGTGGTAGAAAATCAGCATAACATCTCTTTACATATTTCATCTCAAGATCTAATCTCTCTCTCGTATTTTTGAAGATACAGAGGAATCGAGTCGAAACGCTTTCATCGCATCCTTCCCTGAGGATCACGACCCGCTCGAGCCCTTGCTACAGCGGATTCGCATTGAGACTAAGACAATCTGAACTCATTTTTATTCTCAATCAGGACCTAAGGTCGGGAGGTGACATGCTACGTGATAGATGCTGACACCTCCTATAATTTGCTATTGGGACGACCATGGATTCATCGTAATTCTATCGTTCCCTCTACTCTCCACCAAGTCATGAAATACATCGACGGGAGTGGAAAGGTGCGAACGTTGATTGCCGAAAGGCATCCGTTCAAGAGAGTGGAGAATTATTCACAGATTCTCTCCTGTATCAGGACTCTGTGGGAAACAGATAAAATCTCGCAACCAGAGGAGCCCGACTATGGTAATGAAGCCGACACGAGCCGGAAAAAGAAGAGTGCATGTGGGAACTAGATCCACTTGTAACGGGCACTATAAGCTCAATGTTGATAATACCACCTATGATGTAGGCGGATGATATATTAATGAAGAATTAGATTTGACGTATTTCTCTGTATTTGCTTCTGATTCAGTGCCGTCAGACACTAGTACCGAGGTGGATGATGGTCCCTGGTCGGCAATTGTAACACCCGCTCCCCAGAATACGTACTTAGTTGCGTATTCAGATTTTTCGATCGTATTTTTCAATTACTTCCTATATTTTTTTGTATTATGAATTATTTATATGATCGTTTTGTCTGGATCCGGATTCACGGACTCGGAGTCAGCCCTAGTCTGAACCGAAGACCCGACTCCTAGAGTATTGCTCGATTTGGACATTCTGGTTATTCCGATTTGACCGATTTAGTTTTAAACATCATTTTCCAATATTCTAGATTTTCTATGATTTTTGGAATTTCCTGAATTAAGTTGAAAATCTTCAAAAACCGGTGTTGACCAGCACCGCTGACCGACTTCGGGATTTTTAATTTACCAAATAGAGTTAAATTTTGAGAAACCGCTTTCGCATATGTTCTTAGAATAATATTTACTATCTTATTCATTTTTTGGGCATTTTCAGAATTTATCAAATTTCTGCCCGATTTGGCGATCGACCGATATGACGGCCGATTCCAGGATTTTTATTTAAAACCTATAAAGAATTTCTTGAAACTAATTTCACCATGATTCTTAGAATAATATTCTTGATTTTTGAGAATTTTGCGAGTCGTTTCTGAGATACTTGATTTCAGACGATTCCGGTATTTTTCCGAAAGTTTTCCGCATCCGCAACCGAATCCCGGGAATCCGCCACTCTAATGATTTGTTCCTTTTTCTTCCAAGAAAATATCTCCTTTTCCATTTCTTTCCTTTTTCCTATTTGATCCTTCCTTTTCCTTCCACCAATTCTCCATTCTTCCATATCTTCTCCAACATTCCACCAAAAATATCTCCTTCACCAAAAATATCTTCTCCCAAAATATCCCAATCCCTCTCCCATCCCATTGCTGGCCAAGAGTGGCCAAGAGAAACACCTCACCCTCCATTTTACAAATAAACTCCTCTCTTTTACATTTTTACATCACCTTCACAATTCAAAAACCTATATATACCTCCTTCTCTTTTCACTTCATTTTCTCTTTCACCAAAGCCTTAACCACCACCAACTCCTCCTTCATCTCCACCACAACAACAACCACTACAACTTCTCAAACTCCTTACCTTCATCTTCTTCCTCCTCCATCTCATGTAAACACCACAAACTCCAACAACTCCAAAATCTCCACCAAAGCCCCACCTTCTCCTTTACCTTCTCCAAAAAATACCACCACCATCAAAAACCCTCCACAAAACCACCACCCATCACCACATCAAGGGCCGGCCACTCCTTGGATTGGGGCCGAGTTCTTCTTCGTCGGCAATATCTTCGATGATTATTCGGTAATCGTCACGATTATTCCGGTAATCATTTCGGTGACAATTGCAAGCAACATCTCCGATGATTATTCGGTATAAGTTTACGATTATTCCGGTAATCATTCCGGGTGACAATTGCAACGACAACACAAGAGTGACCACCACCATCTTCACTTCCACCATCACTTTTACCATCACAAATACCACCTCCATATCCTTTACTTCAACCACCAAAAACACACCTTCCTTTTCTCCTATGTTGATCCTAACGCGGATCTCACCCCCGCGTTTAGGCAATCCCTTAACGCGGCCTTAGCGTTATTGTATCGACGCAACGCGGAATTCATGCCCGCGTCTGTGTCCTCTCGTGTCAAACACAACGCGGAGATAATACCCGCGTCTGTGTTCTTCTCGTGCTAACGCGACGCGGAGTCCACGACCGCGTCCGCGTTCTTCTCGCGGGTATCGAACCTCGCGTTTGTGGCATCCCCGCGACGCGACTCCTGCGTTGTGATTCCCGCGTCAGCTATTCCGTGACGCGACTCCCGCATCTGCGACCCCCGCGTCTCCCTCTCAAAAACCCGCGTGCGCGAGTTCCATGGATTTCAGACTTTTCGGCATTTCCGGTGATTTAGGCGAGTGTCCTCGCTCTAGCCTCATTTGGGTGTCCCCGCTTTGTCGGGCCGACATGTATTTTTACTCTATGTTTTCATGTATTATGTATTGGGCTGAGTCCCTGTATCTGTGTATGGCCGAGTGCCAATGACTGGACATGTATTGCTCTGTGACGAATACTTGTAATAGGATAGAACACCGCCTCCGGGCCATTCAGCCTCCGGTCTCTCACTATCTCGAAAGAACGACGTGATTGGGACCGTCAGGTTTCTCTGGGCATTCAGCCTCCGGTCTCTCACTTATCTCGAAAGAGACGTGGCTTAGGGACCGTCAGGTTTCTCAGCTCCGCCTGGTTATCATGATCAGCGTTCAGGCTTACCACTAGATTTGTCTAGGCGAGATGCTGCCGGATTTCTACTCGCACCTTAAGCCGAGTTGTCCCGGTAACCTTGCAAGAGCTCCAGTGTTAAATACTGTTGCTGTCTGTACTCTCCAGCTTGCTCAGCTCCGCTGATTGTGCTCAACTACTATTCTATCACATGCCATGTATTTACCTGATATGTAACACTTTGACATGCCATGCCATTACTTCATACCTGTCTTTTACATGCTACTATTTAACACCTGTTGTATCACCTGACAAATGATGTGTTATCACCTGACACCAGACATGCACTACTTGGCAAGAACCCTTGTTATGACATGACTTGCCACCGGACTAATATCAATCTCTTGACATGACTGGGTACCTGTCAATATCACCATCTTGTCATGCTATCCCTTGACACCGGAATGATATACTTGACCGTGATTATCATTTACGGGAATACTATACTTGTTATCCTGCATTACATGCAGTGACTTGAAATCTTGTACTGGTTATCCTTATTATATATACAGTGACCTGAATCTATAGTACTTATGTACTCCTGAACTCCTGATCATGTCTGTACTGCTATTCCCGTTAAATTGATAATTGCATAACAAATTCTAATAAGACAACTTGCACCCGGTTTGGGGGAAACTGATGGGCCCTGATTAATCATGTTTATGGTGTGCTTTCGAGAGCCGCGCGTGGCCACATACTTGAGGGATCACCTGGCGGCCACCAGGGATTCCGTGGGGTGTGCTGACACCCCTACTCCTGTTATTCCTGCCGGGTATGCACACGCCCCTAGGCCTATTTCTAGGATCTGCGATACTCTATTCCTGTTCGGGCGTAAATAAGTCCCGGGTACCTAGCGGGTACGTTCCGGCTCAGCACCGGATACTCCTGGACCGTTGTCCCGGGCATGTACGGGGGCCCATCCGAAACATGATTCATCGAACTTTATCAGTTTTCAAATAACTTGCTATATAAGTTGTGAGTGAAAGTATGTGGAATGGACACATACTGAAGCCTGGAACTTAGACGGCTCCAATTATAATAAGATGCTAATATACAAATTGCTGTGCCGTTTTGTAACTCGGGTTGTATGTGCTTGTATTACGGTGACATCGGATAAAGGTATATAGATGAGGGTTTCCTTATTTGGATTATTCCTTCGAGGTACTAGTCTCATGGGGCCGTGACCTAAGCTTGTACAATCGGATTTGCTCGTATTCGGTTTTATCGGTTTTATCGGTTTTATGTTAGTTTAGGAGGATATCTGGTGTGCCTTATCTACTTTACTTCTCATCTCTTTACCTTCTCTTATCTTATCACCATGAGTAGTTCCTGCTGGATATCACTTGTTGATATTACTTGCTCCTGCATGCTTACCTATGCTCGCCACTTGGCATTCGTATCACCACTCGCCTGGGGAGTTCTATCTGACTCCCCTGGATTCTCATTGTCCAGGTCCTGGAGCTTGGAACATGTCGGAGCTTGGAGCGTGTGGTTTCCCCCAGTTGCTGATCAGAGTGGCGCAGCAGTAGCGTGGATCTCCAGCAGACCGTTCAGAGCTCCATCTTTTCAGGCCCCCTGTGTGCCTCCCGAGTTTTCCTTTTCTAAACTCGTGAGTGCATGTGTATGTTCATACTTGTACATTCCTTGTAATCTCGCAATTGCGCATATCTGTGATGTAATATTCATGTAATATTGGATCACCTTCGGTGATAACTTTGTAATTGTACTCATGCGTTGGAATGTATAATGCACCACTTACCCGTACTCTGATTCTTGCCTGTACTGATGCTTAGCGTATATACATGAGGGTATTTCTGACATGCGTATATACGTGGCAGTAACGTCTCCGTACCCGCAGGATCGGGGCGTTACAGGGTGGTATCAGAGCCTAGGCTCTCGCATCCTCAGTACGTCCAGATGGCAAATTAATGGTAAAGAAATTTGCAACTGGAATGCATGAGTCC
>JAVJIF010001326.1:0-48938 GCA_038442645.1 Agave tequilana | reverse complement strand
TTGAAAACGATATTTTCTCCCCGTTTGAGCCTACTTGGCTCTTATAAGGCCTAGTTTAGGCCAATCAGGGCTGAAAGTTTGGTTTTTAGTCAAACTTCTCAATTAAGATTAGAAACAAGTTTAATTAGTAGCAATTGTATATAAAAACTATGTAATACTACTCAGGCCCATGAAGACCATGTTTCACATCATTGGGTCCTACTCGGCTTTTATAAGACCTAGTTCTGACCAAAAGAGGCTGAAAGTTTGAATTTAGTCAAACTTCATAATTTAGAGTATAAATAAGGCTAATTGATAGTAATTGCACATAGAAACTATGTTAATACTACGACCGACTATTCGAAATCTTAATTTCACCCCGTTTTCGGCTCTATTCCGCTCTTATAAGGTCTTAATTCAGGCTAATCCAGGCTGAAAGCTTGACTTTGTCCAAACTTTCCAATTAAGATTAGAAACAAGGTTAATAAGTAGTAATTGTATATAGAAACTATGTAATACTACTCACGGATCTTGAACCCCATGTTTTCCCCTCGTTTCTCTGTTCGGCTCTTATAGGCCTAGTACATGCCAATCGGGGCTGAAAGTTTTAACTTTTAGTCAAACTTTTAATTAAGACTAGAAATAAAGTTAATTAGTAGAAATTAGAATTAGAAATAGAAACTATGTAATACTATTCTCGGCTTGTGAAAATCATGTTTTCCCCCATGTTTGGGCCCCAATCGGCTCTTATAAGATCTAATTCGGACCAATCGGGCAGAAAGTTGCCTTTTGGTAAAAATCCCAATTAAGACCAGAAATAAAGTTAATTATTAGTATATAGAAATAATGTAATACTACTCACAGATCTTGAAAACCATGTATTCCCCTGTTGGGCCCTATTCGACTTTATAGGGCCTAGTTCAAGTCAATCAAGGTTAAAATTTTGACTTTTGATCAAATTTCTAATTAAGACTAAAAAAAAGGTTAATTTATTGCATTTGTATATATAAAAAACTATGTAATACTACTTACGACTCTTGAAAATCATGTTTTCATAACTTTGGACCTAATCAGCTCTTATAAAGCATAGTTAAGTCTAATCGAGACTGAAAGATTGGTTAATTAAGACTTGAAAATAGGTTAATTAGTAGTAATTGTATATTGAAACTATGCAGTAATAATTCCGACTCTTGAAAAAAACACGTTGTCACCCTATTTAGGCCCTATTTGGCTTACAAGGCCTAGTTCAAGTCAACGAGGCTAAAGAATTTGATTTTTTTTATCAAAGTTCCAATAAAGACTAAAAATAAGGTTAATTTTTTAATTATATATAGAACTATGTAATACAACTCTCAATTCTTGAAAACTATATTTTCCCCAATTTGGGTCCTATTTGGCTCTTATTAAGGCCTACTTCAGGCCAATCGGGGCCGATATTTAACCTTTAGTTAAACTTCTCAAATTAAGCTAGAAATAAGGTTAATTAATAGTAATATATATAGAAACTATGTAATACTACTGCTGGTGAAAACCATGTTTTCCCCTGTTTAGGCTCTATTCGGCTCTTATAAGCCTAGTTCAGTCTAATAGGGACTAAAAGTTTGAACTTTTATCAAACTTCTCAATTAAGACTAGAAATAAGGTTAATTAGTAGTAATATACATAAAAACTATTTAATACCAATCATGGCTCTTAAAAAATCACATTTCCTTATTTGCATCCTATTAATTAACTCTTATAAGGCCTAATTCAGGCCAATCGGGCTAAGTTAACTTTTAGTCAAACTTGTCAATTAAGACTAGAAATAAGATTAATTAGTAGTATTTGAGCATAAAAACTATGTAATATCACTACCAGCTCTTGAGAACCATTTTTCTCCCCATTTGGGCTCATTCGGCTCTTATATGGCCTAATAATTCAGGCCAATCGGGGATGGGAGTTTGACTTTTGAGAAACATGGTTAATTCGTAGTAATTTACTTAAAAATTATGTAATACTATTCATGGCTCTTGAAAACTATGTTTTCTCCCCGTTTATCCCTGTTCGGTTTATGAGGCTAGTTCAGGCCAACGGCGTTAAACTTTAGTTTTGATCAAACTTCCTAATTAAGACTAGAAACAAGGTTAATTAATAGTAATTGTAAATAGAAATTATGCAATACCGCTCACAGCTTTTGAAAATCAAGTTTTTTCTCTATTAGGGGCCCTTTGGCTCTTATAAGCCTATTTAGGGGCCAATCAGAGTTGAAATTTTGACTTTTTGTTAAACCTCCTAATTAAGACTAGAAATAAGGTTAATTAGTAGTAATTGTATGTAAAAAACTATGTAACACTATCACGGCTGCTGAAAATCATGTTTTTCCCCGTTTGGGCCCTATTCGCCTCTTATAAATAAGGCCTAGTTTCATACCAATTCGTGCCGAAAGTTTGATTTTGGTCAAACTTCCCAATAAGGACAAGAAATAAGGTTTAATTCGTAGTAATTCTACATAAAAACTATGTCATACTACTTCCTTCTCTTGAAAATTTTGTTTTCCCCCTGTTTGTTCCCTATTCAGCTCTTAATAGTTTCTCGAGAAGAAAATTTTCTTCCCGTTTGGACCTTATTCCGCTCTTAATGGCATTAGTTCAGACCATCGGGATGGGAGTTTGACTTTTGATCAAATTTCCTAAGAAATAGGGTTAGTTAGCAGTAATTTACGTAAAAAACTATGTAATACTACTCTTGAAAACTATGTTTTCTCCCCGTTTAGACCCCGTTCGATTATTATGAGGCCTAGTTCAGGCCAATGGGGTTGAAAGTTTGGCTTTTGTTAAATTTCCAAATTAAGACTTGACACAAGGTTAATTAATACTACTTAATATAGAAACTATGAAACGCACTCACGGCTTGAAAATCAAATTTTTAATCCTTTTAGGCCCTCTTCGGCTCTTATAAGGCCGAGTTAAGGCTAATCGGGGCTAAAATTTGACTTTTAGTTAAACGTCCAAATTAAGAGTAGAAAAAAGGTAAATTAGTAGTAATTTTATGTAAAAACTATGTAAACTACTCACGGCAGTTGAAAAACATGTTTTCTCCCATTTGGGCCTGATTCGCCTCTTATAAGGCCTAGTTCAGGCTAATCTGGGCTGAAAGTTTGACTTTATCAAACTCCCAAATAAGAACTAGAAATAAAGTTAATTCGTAGTAATTCTACATAGAAACTATGCAATACTACTCCTGTCTCTGAAAACTATATTCCCCATATTGGTTCTTTCAGCTTTACAAGGCATAGTTAGGCTAATCTGGGCTGAAAGTTTAACTTTTGGTCCAAACTTTTCAATTAAGGACAAGAAAAAGGTTAATTTGTATTTGTACATAAAAATAATGTAATACTACTCTCGGCTCTTGAGAATAAATTCTGTCCCTGTTTTGGCCCTTTTGGCTCTTATATGGCCTACATCAGGCTATTCTGGGATGCAAGTTTGACTTTGGGTAAACATCCCAATTAAGATGAGAAATAAATTTAATTGATAGTATTTGTACATAATCTATGTAATACAACTCCTGGCTCTTGAGAAACATACTTTCTCCCTGTAGTAGACCTTTTCTGCTCTTATAAGGCCTAGCTCAGGCTAATCCGGATTGAAAGTCACTTTTAGTCAAATTTCCCAATAAAGACCATAGAAATGAGGTTAAGTGGTTGTAATTGTCCATAGTAACTATTTGATACTACTCTTAACTCTTGAGAACCAAGTTTCCCCATGTTGTTCCCTATTCGGCTCTTAGAAGCCTGGTTTTGGCCAAGCGGGGAAAAGTTTTACTTTTAATCAAACATCTTAATTAAGACTAAAAGTAAGTATAATTTATATATTTCCACATGGAAACTATGAAATTCCACTCCTGGCTTTTAATCATGTTTCTCCCAAGTTTGGCCCTATTCTGCTCTTATAAGGCCTAATTCTCGCTAATCGGGGTTGAAAGTTTGGCTTGATTTTTGGTCAAACTTTCCAATTTAGATTAGAAAAAGTTTAACTAGTCGTAAATTGTATATAAAACGATGTAATACCACTCACGACTCTTGAAAAACCAAGTTTTCTCCGCGTTTTGGCCCTATACGGCTCTTATTATAAGGCCTAGTTCAGACCAACCGGAGCTGAAAAATTTGACTTTTAGTCAAAGTTCCCATTAAGTTTAGAAATATTGTTAATTGGTAGTATTTGTACATAGAAACTAAGTAATACTATTTTTGGCTATGAGAACCATATTTTCTATCCGTTTGGGCCCTACTCGGCTCTTATATAGCCGATTTCAGACCAATCGCGATGAATGATTGACTTTTGGTCAAACTTTATAATAAGACTAGAAACAAGGTTATTGAAAGTAATTATATATAAAATCTGTGTAATTCTACTCTCGGCTCTTAAGAACCAAGTTTTCTCCTATTTGGGCCCTAATGGCTCGTATAAGGCTTATCTCAAGCCAATCAGGGACGAAAGTTTGGCTTTGGTCAAATTTCACAATTAAAACTAGATACAAGTGTAATTAATAGTAACTGTACATAAAAACTATGTGTTACTACTCCCGGTTCTTGAAAACCACACTTCCCGATGTTTTTTCATATTCGGCTTTTATCAGGCCCAGTTCAGGCTAATTAGGGCCGAAAGTTTAACTTTTGGTCAAACTTCCCAATTAAGACTAGAAAAAAGCTTAATGGTAGTAATTATACATAGAAACAATCTAATACTACTCTCGACTCTTGAGAACCATGTTTTCTCCCTATTTGGGCTATACTCGGCTCTAATAAGGCTGAAGGCCAATCAGACTGAAAGTTTGACTTTTGGTCAAACTTCCAATTAATGCCAAAAAAAAAGTTAGTTGGAAATAATTGAACATAAAAGTTATGTAATACTACTCCCAGCTCTTGGGAATCACATTTTCCCCATGTTTGTTCTTAATTCGGCTCTTATAAGGCCTAGTTTAGGACAATCGGGGCTGAAAGTTTGGCTTTTTTGTAAAACTTTCAAATTAAGACTATAAATTAGTTTAATGATAGTTATTTTTATATAGAAACTATGTAATACCACTCTCGGCTTTTGAAAAGCACGTTTTCTCTCAGTTTAGGCCCTATTCGGCTCTTATAAGGCCAAGTTCTGGCAGATCGGGGCTGAAAGTTTGACTTTGGTCAAACTTTCCAATTAAGACTAGAAGTAAGGTTAATTAGTAGTATTTGTACATAGAAAACTATGTAATACAACTCATGGCTATTAGCAATATATTGTCTCCCTGTTTGGGCTTATTCGACTCTATATGGCTTAGCTCAGGCCAATCAAGGATGAATGTTTGAATTTTGCTTAAACTCTCAATGGATACTAGAAATAAGGTTAATTGAAAGTAGTTATACATAGAAACTATGTAATACTTCTCCCGGCTCTTGAAAACCACGTTTATTCTTGTTCGGGCCCTACACGGCTCTTATAAGGCCTTGTTCAGTCAATCAAGGTTGAACCTGATTTAATCAAATGACACTTACGGCTCTTGAAAAACAAATTTTAACCCTTTTAGGCCCTCTTCGGTTCTTATAAGGCCGAGTTATGGCCCATCGGGGCTGAAATTTTGACTTTACTAAACTTCCAAATTAAGAGTAGAAAACAGGTAAATTAGTAGTAATTTTATGTAAAAATTATGTAAACTGCTCATGGCAGTTGAAAAACAAGTTTTCTCCTCATTTGGGCCCGATTCGCCCTTATATGGCCTCTTTCAGGTCAATCAGGACTGAAAGTTTGACTTTTGGTCAAACTCCCAAATAAGAACAAGAAATAAAGTTAATTCGTAGCAATTCTACTTAGAAACTTGCAATGCTACTCCCGTCTCTTGAAAATCACATTTCCCCTTGTTTTTTCTCCTACTCAGCTCTTACAAGGTATAGTTTAGGCTAATCTGGGCTGAAAGTTTGACTTTTGGTCAAACTTTTCAATTAAGGACAAGAAAAAGGTTAATTGTATTTGTACATAGAAATAATGTACCACTCTCGGCTCTTGAGAATAAAGTTTTCTCCCTGTTTTGCCCCTATTTGGCTCTTATATGGCCTACTTCAGGCCTTTCGGGGATGAAAGTTTGACTTTTGGTCAAACTTCTCAGTTAAGACTAGAAATAAATTAAATTGTTAGTATTTGTACATAAACTATGTAATACAACTCCTGGATTTTGAGAACATACTTTCTCCTTGTTGTGGACCTGTTCGGCTCTTATAAGGCCTAGCTCAGGCTAATTGGGACTAAAAGTCACTTTATTCAAACTTCCTTATAAAGACCATAGAAATGACGTTAAGTGGTAGTAATTGTCCATAGTAAGTATGTAATACTACTCTTAACTCTTGAGAACCAAGTTTCCCCCATGTTTGTTACTTATTCGGCTCCTCTAAGCCTGGTTTTGGCCAAGCGGGGCTGAAAGTTTTACTTTTAATCAAACTTCTCAATTAAGACTAAAAGTAAGTTTAATTTATATATTTTCATTTGGAAACTATGTAATTCCGCTCCTGGCTCTTGTAATCATGTTTTCTCCCTGTTTTGGCCCAATTTTGCTCTTATAAGGCCTAATTCTCGCTAATCGGGGCTGAAAGTTTGACTTGATTTTGGTCAAACTTTCCAATTCTGCTCTTATAAGGCCAAGTTCAAACCAACCGGGGCTGAAAGTTTGACTTTTGGTCAAAGTTCCTATTTAAGTTTAGAAATATTGTTAATTGGTAATATTTGTACATAAAAAACTAAGTAATACCATTTTCGGCTATTGAGAACCATATTTTCTATCCGTTTAGGCCCTACTCAGCTCTATATGGCCGATTTCAAGCCAATCCGGGATGAATAATCGACTTTTGGTCAAACTTTATAATTAAGACTAGAAACAAGGTTAATTGAAAGTAATTATACATAAAATCTGTGTAATACTACTCTCGGCTCTTAAGAATCACGTTTTCTCCCTGTTTGGCCCTAATGGGCTCGTATAAGGCTTAGCTCAAGCCAATCAGGGCCGGAAGTTTGGCTTTTCGTCAAATTTCACAATTTAAAACTAGATACGAGTTTAATTAATAGTAATTGTACGTAAAAAATATGTGTTACTACTCTCGGTTCTTGAAAACCACACTTTTCCCATGTTTTTTCCCTATTCGACTTTATCAGGCCTAGTTCAGGCCAATCAGGGCCGAAACTTTGATTTTGGTCAAACTTCCCAATTAAGACTAGAAAAAAGCTAATTGGTAGTAATTATACATAGAAACAATCTAATACTACTCTCGACTTTAGAGAATCACGTTTTCTCCCCATTTGGGCTATACCAATCAGACTGAAAGTTTGACTTTGGTCAAACTTCCCAATTAATACCAGAAAAAAAGTTAGTTGGAAGTAATTGAACATAAAAGTTATGTAATACTATCCCTACTCTTGAGAATCACGTTTTCCCATGTTTGTTCTTAATTCGGCCCTATAGGCCTAATTTAGGCCAATCGGGGCAGAAAGTTTGCTTTTGGTAAAACTTTCAAATTAAGACTATAAATTAGTTTAATTGATAGTTATTTTTATATAGAAACTATTTAATCCCACTCTCGGTTTTTGAAAAGCACGTTTTCTCCCAATTTAGGCCCTATTCGGCTCTTATAAGGCCTAATTCTGGCCAATCGGGGCTAAAAGGTAAGATTTCTAATAAGACTAGAAGTAAGGTTAATTAGTAGTATTTGTACATAGAAACTATGCAATACAACTCATGGCTATTGACAACTATGTTTTCTCCCTGTTTGGGTCTTATTCGACACTTATATGGCTTAGCTCAGGAATCAGGGATGAATATTTGAATTTTGATCAAACTTCTCAATTGACACTAGAAACAAGGTTAATTGGAAGTAACTGTACATAGAAACTATGTAATACTACTCTCGGATCTTGAAAATCACGTTTTATTCTTGTTCGGACCCTACACGGCTCTTATGAGGCCTAATTCAGTCAATCAGGGTTGAACCTTAGATTTTAGTCAAACTTCTCATTTAAGACTAAAAATAAGCTTAATTAGTAGTAATGGTACATAGAAACAATGTAATGCCACTCTCTGCTCTTAAAAATCACGTTTTCCCCATGTTTATTCTTTATTCGGCTCTTATAAGGCCCAAATCAGCCCAATCGGGGCTGAAGGTTTGCCTTTTTTTCAAACTTTTTAATTAAGACTAGAAATAAAATTAGTTGGTAGTATTTGTACATAGAAATTATGTAATACCACTCCGGGTCTTAAGAACCACGTTTTCTCCCCGTTTGGGCCTTATTCGGCTCTTAAATGGCCAGTTCTAACTAATCAGGGCTGAAAGTTTGATTTTTTGGTCATACTTCCTAATTATTACTAGAAATTAGGTAAATTGATAGAATTATATATTTTAAATTATGTAATACCATTCTTGTCTCTTAAGAATGAGTTTTCTTTCTGTTTGGGCCCTATTCGGCTCTTATATGCCTTAAGAACAATATTTTCTCCTAGTTAAGACCAATCGTGGATGAAAGATTGTCTTTTAGTTAAATATATCAATTATGACTAGAAATAAGGTTAAGTGGAAGTAATTGTATATAAATATTATGTAATACTACTCCCGAATCTTGAGAACCACGTTTTCTCCATGTTTGGCCATTACTCGCTCTTATAAGGCATAGTTTAGGCCCATCAAGGTTGAAAGTTTTACTTTTGGTCAAACTTCCTAATTAAGACTAAAAATAAGTTTAATTGATAGTATTTGTACATAGAAACTATGTAATACACTCTCGGTTCTTGTTTTGGCCCTATTTGGCTCTTATATGGCCTACTTCAGGCCATTTGGGGATGAAAGTTTGACTTTTGGTCAAACTTCTCAGTTAAGACTAGAAATAAATTAAATTGTTAGTATTTGTACATAAACTATGTAAACAACTCCTGGATCTTGAGAAACATACTTCTCCTTGTTGTGGACCTGTTCGGCTCTTATAAGGCTTAGCTCAGGCTATTGGGACTAAAAGTCACTTTTAGTCAAACTTCCTAATAAAGACCATAGAAATGACGTTAAGTGGTAGGTAAGTAGTAATTGTCCATAGTAATATGTAATACTACTCTTAACTCTTGAGAACTAAGTTTCCCCCATGTTTGTTACCTATTCGGCTCCTCTAAGCCTGGTTTTGGCCAAGCGGGGCTGAAAGTTTTACTTTTAATCAAACTTCTCAATTAAGACTAAAAGTAAGTTTAATTTATATATTTTCACATGGAAACTATGTAATTCCACTCCTGGCTCTTGTAATCATGTTTTCTCCCTGTTTTGGCCCAATTCTGCTCTTATAAGGCCTAATTCTTACTAATCGGGGCTGAAAGTTTGACTTGATTTTGGTCAACTTTCCAATTCTGCTCTTATAAGGCCAAGTTCAAACAACCGGGGCTGAAAGTTTGACTTTTGGTCAAAGTTCCTATTTAAGTTTAGAAATATTGTTAATTGGTAGTATTTGTACATAAAAACTAAGTAATACCATTTTGGCTATTGAGAACCATATTTTCTATCCGTTTGGGCCCTACTCGGCTCTTATATGGCCGATTTGAAGCCAATCCGGGATGAATAATCGACTTTTGGTCAAACTTTATAATTAAGACTAGAAACAAGGTTAATTGAAAGTTAATTATACATAAAATCTGTGTAATACTACTCTTGGCTCTTAAGAATCACGTTTTCTCCCTGTTTGGGCCCTAATAGGCTCGTATAAGGCTTAGCTCAAGCCAATCAGGGCCGAAAGTTTGGCTTTTCGTCAAATTTCAACATTAAAACTAGATACGAGTTTAATTAATAGTAACTGTACGTAAAAATTATGTGTTACTACTCTCGGTTCTTGAAAGCCACACTTTTCCCATGTTTTTTCCCTATTCGACTTTTATCAGGCCTAGTTCAGGCTATCAGGGCCGAAACTTTGATTTTTGGTCAAACTTCCCAATTAAGACTATAAAAAAGCTTAATGGTAGTAATTATACATAGAAACAATCTAATACTACTCTCGACTTTGAGAATCACGTTTTCTCCCCGTTTAGGCTATACCAATCAGACTGAAAGTTTTACTTTTGGTCAAACTTCCCAATTAATACCAGAAAAAAGTTAGTGGAAGTAATTGAACATAAAAGTTATGTAATACTACTCCCTACTCTTGAGAATCACGTTTTCCCCATGTTTGTCTTAATTCGGCTCCTATAAGGCCTAATTTAGGCCAATCGGGGCAGAAAGTTTGGGTTTTTGGTAAAACTTTCAAATTAAGACTATAAATTAGTTAATTGATAGTATTTTTATATAGAAACTATTTAATCCCACTCTCGGTTTTTGAAAAGCACGTTTTCTCCCAGTTTAGGCCCTATTCGGCTCTTATAAGGCCTAATTCTGGCCAATCAATCGGGGCTAAAAGGTAAAATTTCTAATTAAGACTAGAAGTAAGGTTAATTAGTAGTATTTGTACATAGAAACTATGCAATACAACTCATGGCTATTGACAACCATATTTTCCCTGTTTGGGTCTTATTCGACACTTATATGGCTTAGCTCAGGCCAATCAGGGATGAATATTGAATTTTGATCAAACTCTCAATTGACACTAGAAACAAGGTTGATGGAAGTAACTGTACATAGAGAAACTATGTAATACTACTCCCGGATCTTGAAAATCACGTTTTTTCTTGTTCGGACCCTACACGGCTCTTATAAGGCCTAATTCAGTCAATCAGGGTTGAACCTTGGCTTTTAGTCAAACTTCTCATTTAAGACTAAAAATAAGCTTAATTAGTAATAGTACATGGAAACAATGTAATGCCACTCTCTACTCTTGAAAATCACGTTTTCCCCATGTTTATTCTTTATTCGGCTCTTATAAGGCCCAAATCAGCCCAATCAGGGCTGAAGGTTTGCCTTTTTTTCAAACTTTTTAATTAAGACTAGAAATAAAATTAGTTGGTAGTATTTGTACATAGAAATTATGTAATACCACTCCCGGGTCTTAAGAACCACATTTTTCTCCCCGTTTGGGCCCTATTCGGCTCTTAAATGGCCTAGTCTAAACAATCAGGCTGCTGAAAGTTTGATTTTTTGGTCATACTTCCTAATTATTACTAGAAATTAGGTAAATTGATAGAATTTATATATTTAAATTATGTAATACCATTCTTGTCTCTTAAGAATGAAGTTTTCTTTCTGTTTGGGCCCTATTCGGCTCTTATATGCCCTAAGAACAATGTTTTCTTCCTAGTTAAGACCAATCGTGGATGAAAGTTTGTCTTTTAGTTAAATATATCAATTATGACTAGAAATAAGGTTAAGTGGAAGTAATTGTACATAAATATTATGTAATACTACTCCCGAATCTTGAGAACCACGTTTTCTCCATGTTTGGGCATTACTCGGCTCTTATAAGGTATAGTTTAGGCCCATCAAGGTTGAAAGTTTGCTTTTGGTCAAAATCCTAATTAAGACTAAAAATAAGTTTAATTGATAGTATTTGTACATAGAAACTATGTAATACCACTCTCGGTTCTTGAAAATCATGTTTCCTTCCCTTTTAGGTCCCTATTTGGCTCTTAGGGTCTATTTCAGGCTATTTGGGGCTGAAAGTTTGAATTGTGACCAAACTTCCCAATTAAAACTAAAAACAAGGTAAATTGGTATTTTTATAAATAGAAACTATATAATAAGACTCACGACTCTCGAAAACCACATTTTCTCCCCGTTTAGAACCTATTTGGCTCTGATAAAGCCTAGTTCAAAACTAATTGGGGCTGAAAGTTTGACTTTTGATCAATCTTCTATTAAGACTAGAAAGAAGGTTAATTGATAGTATTTGTATATAGAAAGTGTGTAATACCATAACCGGATCTTGATAACCACGTTTTCTCCCCGTTTGCGTCCTATTGGGCTCTTATGTGGCCTAGTTCAGGCCAATCAGGGATGAAAACTTGACTTTTTGATTAAACTTTCTAATTAAGGCTAGAAACAAGGTTAATTGGTAGAATTGTATATAAAAATATATAATAATACTCGGCTCTTGAGAACCACGTTTTCTCCGCTTTAAGCCTTAATTGGCTCTTATAAAGCCTAATTCAGGCCAATCAGGGGCGAAAGTTGACTTTTGTTAAACTTTCCAATTAATACTAGAAACAAAGTTAATTGAAAGTAATTGTACATATAAACTATCTAATACTGCTCGTGACTCCTGAGAACTAATTTCCCCAATGTTTGTTCCCTATTCGGCTCCTGTAAGGCCAAGTTAAGCCAATCAGGGCTGAAATTTGGCTTTTGCTTAAACTTCCTAATTAAGACTAGAAATAAAATTAATTGATAGTAATTGTGCTTAGAAACAATGTAATACTATGCTGACTCTGAGAACCACATTTTCCCCATATTTATTTCCTATTCGGCTCTTATAAGGCCTAGTTAGGCCAAATCGGGTTGAAGTTTTGACTTTTGGTCAAACTTTCTAATTAAGACTAGAAATAAGTTTAATAATAGTATTTGTATATAAAAATCATGTAATGTTACTCTCGGCTCTTGAAAATGATATTTTTCCCGTTGAGCCTACTTGGCTCTTATAAGGCTAGTTTAGGCCAATCAGGCTGAAAGTCTTTTTTAGTTAAACCTTCTCAATTAAGATTAGAAACAAGTTTAATTAGTAGTATTTGTATATAAAAACTGTGTAATACTACTCAGGCCCTTGAAGACCACATTTTCAAATCATTTAGACCCACTCGGCTTTTATAAGACCAAGTTCTGACCAACAGAGGCTTAAAGTTTGAATTTTAGTCAAACTTCATAATTTAGAGTACAAATAAGGCTAATTGATAGTTATCGCACATAGAAAATATGTAATACTACTATTGACTATTCAAAATCTTATTCTCTCACCGTTTGGGCTCTAACTCCGCTCTATAAGGTCTAGTTCAGGCTAATCGAGGCTGAAAGCTTGACTTTCTCCAAACTTTCCAATTAAGATTAGAAATAGGTTAATAAGTAGTAATTGTATATAGAAACTATGTAATACTACTCACGGCTCTTGAACCCTATATTTTCCCCTCGTTTCTCTGTTCGGCCTTATACGGCCTAGTACATGCCAATCGGGGCTGAAAGTTTGATTTTTGGTCAATCTTTCTAATTAAGACTAGAATAAAGTTAATTAGTAGAAATTAGAAATAGAAACTATGTAATACTATATCCCGGCTTGTGAAAACCATGTTCCCCTGTTTAGGCCCAATCGGCTCTTCTAAGATCTAATTCAGACCAATCGGGGCAGAGATTTGCCTTTTGGTAAAAATTCCCAATTAAGATCAGAAATAAAATTAATTATTAGTATTCGTATATAGAAATAATGTATACTACTCACAAATCTTGAAAACCATGTCTTCCCCTGTTTGGGCCCTATTCGGTTCTTATAGGGCCTAGTTCAAGTCAATCAAAGCTGTAATTTTCATTTTGATCAAATTTCCAATTAAGACGAAAAAAGGTTAATTATTGCATTTGTATATAAAAACTACGTAATACTACTTTCGGCTCTTGAAAATCATGTTTTCTTTACTTTGGACCCTATTTAGCTCTATAAGGCATAGTTAAGTCTAATCGAGACTGAAAGATTGGTTTTGGTCAAACTTCCCTATTAAGACTTGAAACTAGGTAATTAGTAGTAATTGTATATTGAAACTATGCAGTAATATTCCCGACCTTGAAAACTACGTTGTCACCTCATTTAGGCCCTATTTGGCTCTTATAAGGCCTAGTTCAAATCAATCGAGGCTAAAAGATTTGATTTTTGATCAAACTTCTGAATAAAGACTATAAATAAGGTTAATTTTATTAATTATATATAGAACTATGTAATACAACTCCCAATTCTTGAAAACCATGTTTTCCCCAATATGGGTCCTATTTGGCTCTTATTAAGGCCTACTTCAGGCCATTCGGGGCTGATATTTAACTTTTGATTAAACTTCCCAAATTAAGACAAGAATAAGGTTAATTAGTAGTAATTATATATAGAAACTATGTAATACTACTTCCAGTTTCTGAAAACCATGTTTTCCCTTGTTTAGGGCCCTATTTGGCTCTTATAAGGCCTAGTTCAGTCTAATAGGGATAATAATAATAATTGTATATAGAAATTATGTAATACCACTCACAGCTTTTGAAAATCAAGTTTTTCCCTATTTAGGGGCGCTCGGCTCTTATAAGCCTATTCAAGGCCAATCATGGTTGAATTTTAACTTTTCATTAAACCACTTAATAAAGACTAGAAACATGGTTAATAGTAGTCATTGTATGTAAAAAAACTATGTATCACTCTCACGGCTGCTGAAAATCATGTTTTCTCCCCGTTTGGGCCTTATTCGCGTCTTATAAATAAGGCCTATGTCATACCAATTTATGCTGAAAGTTGATTTTTTGTCAAACTTCCCAAATAAGGACTAGAAATAAGGTTAATTCGTAATAATTCTACTTATAGAAACTATGTAATCTACTACTTTCTCTTCTCTTGAAATTATGTTTCTCCCTGTTGTTCCCCATTCAGCTCTTATAAGACTTATTTTAGGCCAACCAGGGCTGAAAGTTTGACTTTTGGTCAAAATTCCAAATAAGATTAAAAACACTGAAGTTTTACTTTTGGTCAAACTTCTCAATTAAGATAAGAAATAAGGTTAATTTGTAGTAATTATACCGAGAAACTATGTAATATTATTCCTGGTTCTTGAAAACCTGTTTTCTCCCTGTTTGGGCTCTACTTTTAGTCAAACTTCCCAATTAAACTAGAAATAAAAATTTTTGGTAGTAATTAAATATAGAAACTATGTAATACTACTCCAGCCTATTGAAAATCATATTTTCTCCCCGTTTGGCCCCTATTTGACGCTTATAAGGCCTAGTTTAGGCAATCAGAGCTGAAAGTTTAACTTATTAAGACTAGATAATTAATTAGAAGTAATTGTATATAGAACAATGTAATACTACTCCCAGCTCTTTGAAAACCACGTTTTCTCCCTGTTTGGGTCCTATTCAACTCTTATCAGGCGTGTTCAGTCTAATGGTGGCTGAAAGTTTGACTTTTGGTCAAACTTCCCATTTTAGACTAAAAACAAGGTTAATTAGTGGTAATTGTACAAAGAAACTATGTAATATCACTCATGGCTCTTGAAAACCATATTTTCCCCTGTTTGGCCGTATTTTTCTCTTATAAGTCTTAGTTCAGGCCAATTTGGGCTTAAAATTTGACTTTTGATCAAACTTTTCAATTAAGATAAGAAATAAAGTTTATTAGTAGATGTACACAGAAACTATGTAATACTACACTCGGCTCTTGAAAACTATAATTTCTTCCTGTATAGGCCTTATTCGGCTCTAATAAGGCCTAATTCATTCCAATTAGAGGCTAAAGTTTAACTTTTAATCAAACTTCTCAATTAATACTAGAAATAAGGTTAATAAATGGTATTTGTATATAAAAACTATGTAACACCACTCTCGCCTCTTGAGAACCAATTTTCTCCCCGTTTGGGCCTTATTCCGCTCTTAGATGGCTTAGTTCAGGCCAATCGGGGATGGAGTTTGACTTTTGATAAAATTTCCCAAGATATAGAGTTAATTAGTAGTAATTTACATAATTTACATAAAAAATATGTAATACTTCTCTTGAAAACTATGTTTTCTCCCGTTTAGAACCCGTTCGATTATTATGAGGCCTGGTTCAGGCCAATGGGGTTGAAAGTTGGCTTTTGGTCAAATTTCCAAATTAAGACTTGACACATGGCCAATTAATAGTACTTGAATATAGAAACTATGAAATGCCACTCACGGATCTTGAAAGCAAATTTTTAATCCTTTTAGGCCATCTTCGGCTCTTATAAGGCCGAGTTAAGGCCAATCGGGGCTAAAATTTTGACTTTTAGTTAAACTTCCTTATTAAGTGTAGAAAAAAGGTAAATTAGTAGTAATTTTATGTAAAAACTATGTAAACTACTCATTGCAGTTGAAAAACATGTTTTCTCCCATTTTGGCCCGATTCGCCTCTTATAAGGCCTAGTTCAGGCCAATCTGGGCTGAAAGTTTGTCTTTTGCAAACTCCCAAATAAGAACTAGAAATTATGCTAATTCATAGTAATTCTATATAGAAACTATGCAATACTACTCCTGTCTCTTGAAAACTACATTCCCCCTTTTTTCCTTGTTTAGCTCTTACAAGGCATAGTTTAGGCTAATCTGGGCTGAAAGTTTGACTTTTGGTCAAACTTTTCAATTAAGGACAAGAAAAAGGTTAATTTGTATTTGTACATAGAAATAATGTAATACCACTCTCGGCTCTTGAGAATAAAGTTTTCTCCCTATTTGGGCCCTATTGGCTCTTATATGGCCTACTTCAGGCTATTCTGGGATGAAAGTTTGACTTTTGGGCAAACTTCCCAGTTAAGACTAGAAATAAATTTAATTGATAGTATTTGTACATAATCTATGTAATACAACTCCTGGCTCTTGAGAAACATACTTTCTTCCTGTTGTGGTCCTTTTCGGCTCTTATAAGGCTTAGCTCAGGCTAATCCGGACTGAAAGTCACTTTTAGTCAAACTTCCGAATAAAGATCATAGAAATGAGGTTAAGTGGTAGTAATTATCCATAGTTGCTATGTAATACTACTCTTAATTCTTGAGAACCAAGTTTCCCATGTTTGTTCCCTATTCGGCTCTTATAAGCCTAGTTTTGGCCAAGCTGGGCAGTAAGTTTAATTTATATATTTGCACATGAAAACTATGTAATTCCACTCCTGGTTCTTGTAATCATGTTCT
The DNA here is from genome assembly GCA_038442645.1 of Agave tequilana. NCBI lineage: Eukaryota > Viridiplantae > Streptophyta > Magnoliopsida > Asparagales > Asparagaceae > Agave > Agave tequilana. Next base: position 32,141 of record JAVJIF010001326.1, on the reverse strand, counting down.
CCCCATTTTGGCCCTATTATGCTCTTATAAGGCCTAATTCTCGCTAATTGGGGCTGAAAGTTTGACTTGATTTTTGGTCAAACTTTCCAATTAAGATTAGAAAAATGATAACTAGTCGTAAATTGTACATAGAAACGATGTAATACCACTCACGACTCTTTAAAACTAAGTTTTCTCCCCGTTTTGGCCCTATTCGGCTTTTATAAGGCCTACTTCACACCAACCGGGGCTGAAAGTTTGACTTTTGGTCAAAGTTCCCAATTAAGTTTAATAATATTGTTAATTGGTAGTATTTGTACATAGGAACTACGTAATACCATTTTTGGCTATTGAGAACCATATTTTCTATCCGTTTAGGCCCTACTCGGCTCTTATATGGCCGATTTCAGGCCAATCCGGGATGAATTGACTTTTGGTCAAACTTCATAATTAAGACTAGAAATAAGATTAATTGAAAGTAATTATACATAAAATCTGTATAATCTACTCTCGGCTCTTAAGAACCACGTTTTCTCCCTGTTTGGGCCCTAATGGGCTCATATAAGGCTTAGCTCAAGCCAATCGGGGCCGAAAGTTTGGTTTTTGGTCAAATTTCACAATTAAAACAAGATACCAGTTTAATTAATAGTAACTGTACATAAAAACTATGTGTTGCTACTTTCGGTTCTTGAAAACCACACTTTCCCCATGTTTTTTCCTATTCGGCTTTTATCAGGCGTAGTTCAGGCAAATCGGGTCTGAAAGTTTGACTAAAAGTCAAACTTCCTGATTAAGATTAGAAAAAAGCTTAATTGGTAGCAATTATACATAGAAACAATCTAATACAACTCTCGACTCTTGAGAATCACGTTTTCTCCCCATTTGGGCTATACTCGGCTCTAATAAGGCTGAAGGCCAATCAGACTGAAAGTTTGACTTTTGGTTAAACTTCCTAATTAATACCAGAAAAAAAAGTTAGTTGGAAGTAATTGAACATAAATGCCAAGTAATACTACTCCCAGCTCTTGAAAATCACGTTTTCCCCATGTTTGTTCTTAATTCGGCTCTTATCAGGCCTAATTTAAGCCAATCAAGGCTGAAAGTTTAGCTTTTTTGTAAAACTTTCAAATTAAGACTGTAAATTAGTTTAATTGATAATTTTTTTTTATATAGAAACTATGTAATACCACTCTCGGCTTTTGAAAAGCATGTTTTCTCCCAGTTTAGGCCCTTCGACTCTTATAAGGCCTAGTTCTGGCCAATCGGGGCTGAAAGTTTGACTTTGGTCAAACTTTCCAATTAAGACTAGAAGTAAGGTTAATGGTAGTATTTGTACATAGAAACTATGTAATACAACTCATGGCTATTGACAACCATGTTTTCTCCTTGTTTGGCCTTATTCGACTCTTGTATGGCTTAGCTCAGGCCAATCAGGAATAAATGTTTGAATTTTGGTCAAACTTCTCAATTGACACTAGAAACAAGGTCTATTGGAAGTAACTATACATGGAAACTATGTAATACTACTCACGACTCTTGAAAACCACCTTTTATTCTTGTTCGGGCCCTACACGGCTCTTATAAGGCCTAGTTCAGTCAATCAGGGTTGGACCTTGGCTTTTAATCAAACAATATAATACAACTGCTGACTCTTGAGAATCACATTTTCCCCATGTTTGTTTCCTCTTCGGCTCTTATAAGGCCTAGTTAGGCCAAATCGGGCTGAAAGTTTGACTTTTGGTCAAACTTTCCACATAAGACTAGAAATAAGTTTAATTAATAGTATTTGTATATAGAAATTATGTAATACTACTCTCGGCTGTTGAAAATGATATTTTCTCCCCGTTTGAGCCTTACTTGGCTCTTATAAAGCCTAGTTTAGGCCAATCAGGGCTGAAAGTTTGGTTTTTAGTTGAACTATTCAATTAAGATTAGAAACAAGTTTAATTAGTAGTATTTTTATATAAAAACTATGTAATACTACTCAGGTCCTCGAAGACCGCGTTTTTACATCATTTGGACCTACTCGGCTTTTATTAGACCTAGTTCTGACCAATAGAGGCTGAAAGTTTGAATTTCAAATAAGGTTAATTAATAGTAATTGTACATAAAAACTATGTAATACTACTACCGACTATTCAAAATCTTATTTTCTCCCCATTTAGGCTCTATCTTATAAGGTCTAGGTCAGGCTAATCGAGACTGAAAGCTTGACTTTGTCCAAACTTTCCAATTAAGATTAGAAACAAGGTTAATAAGTAGTAATTGTTTATAGAAACTATGTAATACTACTCACGGCTCTTGAACCCCATGTTTTCCCCTCGTGTCCCTGTTCGACTCTTATACGGCCCAGTACATGTCAATCGGGGCTGAAAGTTTGACTTTTCGTCAAACTTTCTAATTAAGACTAGAATGAAGTTAATTAGTAGAAATTAGAAATAAAAACTATGTAATACTACTCACGGCTCTTGAAACCCATGGTTTTCTCTCGTTTCTCTGTTCGGCTCTTATATGGCCTAGTACATGCCAATCCGGGCTGCAAGTTTGACTTTTTATCAAACTTTCTAATTAAGAGTGGAATAAAGTTAACTAGTAGAAATTAGAAATAGAATCTATGTAATACTATTCTCGGCTTGTGAAAACCATGTTTGGGCCCCAATCGGCTCTTATAAGATCTAATTCAGACAATCGGTGCAGAAAATTTGCCTTTTGGTAAAAATTCCCAATTAAGACCAGAAATAAAGTTAATTATTATTATTCGTATATAGAAATAATGTAATACTACTTACAGATCTTGAAAACCATGTATTCCCCTTGTTTGGGCCCTATCGGCTCTTAAGGGCCTAGTTTAAGTCAATCAAGGCTGAAATTTTGACTTTTGATCAAATTTCCAATTAAGACTAAAAAAAGGTTAATTTATTACATTTGTATATAAAAAACTACGTAATACTACTTACGGCTCTTGAAAATCTGTTTTCTTAACTTTGAACCTATTCAGCTCTTATAAGGCATAGTTAAGTCTAATCGAGACTGAAAGATTGGTTTTTTTGTCAAACTTCCCTATTAAGACTTGAAACTAGGTTAATTAGTAGTAATTGTATATTGAAACTACGCAGTAATACTCCCGACTCTTGAAAATCATGTTGTCACCCCCATTTAGGCTCTATTTGGCTCTTATAAGGCCTAGTTCAAGTCAATCGAGGCTAAAGGATTTGATTTTTTATCAAACTTCCCAATAAAGACTATAAATAAGGTTAATTTTTTAATTATAAGTTTCTAACTATGTAATACAACTCCCAATTCTTGAAAACCATGTTTTCCCCTATTTGGGTCCTATTTGGCTCTTATTAAGGCCTACTTCAGGCCAGTCATGGCTGATATAAAACTTTTAGTTAAACTTCCCAAATTAAGACTAGAAATAAGGTTAATTAGTAGTAATTATACATAGAAACTATGTAATACTACTTTCGGCTCTTGAAAACCATGTTTTCCTTTGTTTAGGCCCTATTCGGCTCTTATAAGACCTAGTTCAGTCAAATAGGGACTAAAAGTTTGACTTTTGATCAAACTTCTTAATTAAGACTAGAAATAAGGTTAATTAGTAGTAATTATACACAGAAACTATATAATACCACTCAAGGCTCTTAAAAATCATATTTCTCCATGTTTGGGTCCTATTTAACTCTTGTAAGGCACTTTTCATTAAACCACTTAATTAAGACTAAAAACAAGATTAATTAGTAGTAATTGTATGTAAAAACTATGTAACACTACTCACGGCTATTGAAAACCACGTTTTCTCCCTGTTTGGGCCCTATCGCCTCTTATAAGGCCTAGTTCATACTAATTCGGGCTGAAAGTTTGATTTTTGGTCAAACTTCACAATAAGGACTAGAAATAAGGTTAATTCGTAGTAATTCTACATAGAAACTACGTAATACTACTCTCTTCTCTTGAAAATTATGTTTCCCCCTGTTTGTTCCCTATTCAGCTTTTATAAGACTTACTTTAGGTCAATCAGGGCTGAAAGTTTGACTTTTGGTCAAAATTCTAAATGCGATTAAAAACACTGAAGTTTTACTTTTGGTCAAACTTCTCAATTAAGATAAGAAATAAGATTAATTTGTAGTAATTGTACCTAGAAACTATGTAATATTATTCCTGTCCCTTGAAAATCTTGTTTTCTCCCTGTTTGGGCTCTACTTTTAGTCAAATTTCCCAATTAAACTATAAATAAAAATAATTAGTAGTAATTGAATATAGAAACTGTGTAATAATACTCCAGCCTCTTGAAAATCATATTTCTCCGCGTTTGGGCCCTGTACGACGCTTATAAGGCCTAGTTTAGGCAATCAGAGCTAAAAATTTGACTTATAAAGACTAGAAAATAATCAATTAGAAATAATTGGATATAGAAACTATGTAATACTACTCCCAGCTCTTGAAAACATGTTTTCTCTTGTTTGGGCCCTATCGACTCTTATAAGGCGTGTTCAGTCTAATCGCGGCTGAAAGTTTACTTTTGGTCAAACTTCCCAATTAAGACTAAAAATAAGGTTAATTAGTAGTCATTGTACATAGAAACTATGTAATATCACTCATAACTCTTGAAAACGACATTTCCCCCGTTTGGGCCGTGTTTGGCTCTTATAAGTCTCAGTTCAGGCCAATTTAGGCTGAAAATTTAACTTTTGACCAAACTTTCCAATTAAGATAAGAAACAAAGTTTTTAGTAGTTATACATAGAAACTATGTAATACCACTCTCGGCTCTTGAAAACTATGTTTTCTTCCTGTATAGACCTTATTCGGATTTAATAAGGCCTAGTTCATGCCAACCAGAGCTGAAAGTTTAACTTTTAGTTAAACTTCTCAATTAAGACTAGAAATAAGGTTAATTAGTGGTATTTGTACATAAAAACTACGTTACACCACTTCTGCCTCTTGAGAACCAATTTTCTCCCCGTTTGGGCCTTATTCCGCTCTTAGATGGCCTAGGTCACGCCAATCGGGGATGGGAGCTTGACTTTTGATCAAATTTCCCAAGAAATAGAGTTAATTAGTCGTAATTTACTTAAAAAACTATGTAATACTACTCTTGAAAACTATGTTTTCTCCCCGTTTAGACCCCGTTCTGTTTTTATGAGGACTAGTTCAGCCCAATGGGGTTGAAAGTTTAGCTTTTGGTCAAATTTCCCAATTAAGACTTTGCACAAGGTTAATTAATATTACTTGGATATAGAAATTTGAAATGCCACTCACGGCTCTTGAAAAACAAATTTTTAACCCTTTTAGGCCCTCTTTGGCCTCTTATAAGGCCGGTTAAGGCCAATCGGGGCTGAAATTTTGAATTTTGATTAAACTTCCAAATTAATAGTAGAAAAAAGGTAAATTAGTAGTAATTTTATGTAAAAACTATGTAAACTACTCACGGCAGTTGAATAACATGTTTTCTCCTCATTTGGGCCTGATTCGCCTCTTATATGGCCTCGTTCAGGCCTACCAAGGTTGAAATTTTGACTTTTGGTCTAACTCCCAAATAAGAACTAGAAATAAAGTTAATTCGTAGTAATTCTACATAGAAACTATGCAATACCACTACCGTCTCTTGAAAACCACATTTCCCCCTGTTTTTCCTTGTTCAGCTCTTACAAGGCATAGTTTAGGCTAATCTGGGCTGAAAGTTTGACTTTTGATCAAATTTCGAATTAAGACTAAAAAAAGGTTAATTTATTGCATTTGTATATAAAAACTACGTAATACTACTTACGGCTCTTGAAAATCATGTTTTCTTAACTTTGGACCCAATTTAGCTCTTTAAGGCATAGTTAAGTCTAATCGAGACTGAAAGATTGGTTTTTTGTCAAACTTCCCTATTAAGACATATAACTAGGTTAATTAGTAGTAATTGTATGTTAAAACTATGCAGTAACACTCCTGACTCTTGAAAACCACGTTGTCACCCCATTTAGGCCCTATTTGGCTCTTATAAGGCCTAGTTCAAGTCAATCGAGGCTAAAAGATTTGATTTTTGATCAAACTTCCCAATAAAGACTATAAATAAGGTTAATTTTTTTAATTATATAAAGAACTATATAATACAACTCCCAATTCTTGAAAACCATGTTTTCCCCATTTGGGTCCTATTTGGCTCTTATTAACTCCTACTTCAGGCCAATCGGGGCTGATATTTAACTTTTGGTTAAACTTTCCAAATTAAGACTATAAACAAGGTTAATTAGTAGTAATTATATATAGAAACTATGTAATACTATCTCCTGTTCTTGAAAACCATGTTTTCCCTTGTTTAGGCCCTATTCGGCTCTTATAAGGCCTAGTTCAGTCTAATAGAGACTGAAAAGATGACTTTTAATCAAAGTTCTCAATTAAGATTAGAAATAAGATTAATAGTAGTAATATACATAGAAACTATATAATACCACTCATGGCTCTTAAAAATCATGTTTCCCCTTGTTTGGGTCCTATTTAACTCTTCAAGGCCTAATGCAGGCCAATCGGGCTGAAAGTTTAACTTTTAACAAACTTCTCAATTAAGACTAGAAATAAGGTTAATTAGTAGGTTGTGCATAAAAACTATGTAATATCACTACCAGCTCTTGAGAGCCAGTTTTCTCCCCGTTTGGGCCCATTCGGCTCTTATATGGCCTATTCAGGCCAATCGGAGATGAGAGTTTGACTTTTAAGAAACATGGTTAATTAGTAATAATTTACTTAAAAAATATGTAATACTACTCATGGCTCTTGAAAACTATGTTTTCTCCCTATTTATCCCTGTTCGGTTCTTATGAGGCCTAGTTCAGGTCAACAGGGTTAAAACTTTAGTTTTTGATCAAACTTCCTAATTAAGACTAGAAACAAGGATAATTAATAGTAATTATATATAGAAATTATGTAATACCACTCACAGCTTTTGAAAATCCAGTTTTTTCCCTATTTAGGGGCCCTTCGGCTCTTATAAGGCCTATTTAAGGCCAATCAGGGTTGAAATTTTGACTTTTCGTTAAACCTCTTAATTAAGACTAGAAACATGGTTAATTAGTAGTAATTGTATGTAAAAACTATGTAACACTACTCACGGCTGCTGAAAATCATGTTTTCTCCCCGTATGGGCCCTATTCGCCTCTTATAAATAAGGCCTAGTTCATACCAATTTATGCTGAAAGTTTGATTTTTTGTCAAACTTCCCAATAAGGACTAGAAATAAGGTTAATTCGTAGTAATTCTACATAGAAACTATGTAATACTACTCCCTTCTCTTGAAAATTATGTTTTTCCCCTGTTTGTTCCCTACTTTCAGCTCTTATAAGACTTACTTTAGGCCAATCAGGGCTGAAAGTTTGACATTTGGTCAAAATTTCAAATAAGATTAAAACACTGAAGTTTTACAGTTGGTCAAACTTCTCAATTAAGATAAGAAATAAGGTTACTTTATAGTAATTGTACCGAGAAACTATGTAATATTATTCCCTGGCTCTTGAAAACCTTGTTTTCACCCTTTTTGGGCTCTACTTTTAATCAAACTTCCCAATTAAACTAGAAATAAAATTTTTGGGAATATAGAAACTATGTAATACTACTCCAGCCTATTCAAAATCATATTTTCTCCCCATTTGGGACCTATTCGACGCTTATAAGGCCTAGTTTAGGCAATCAGAGCTGAAAGTTTAACTTATTAAGACTAGAAATAATTAATTAGAAGTAATACTACTCCCAGCTCTTGAAAACCTTGTATATAGAAACAATGTAATACTACTCCCAGCTCTCGAAAACCACGTTTTCTCCCTGTTTGGGCCATATTCGACTCTTATAAGGCTGTTCAGTCTAATCGTGGCTGAAAGTTTGACTTTTGGCCAAACTTCCCAATTAAGACTAAAAACAAGGTTAATTAGTAGTAATTGTACAAAGAAACTATGTAATATCACTCATGGCTCTTGAAAACCACATTTCCCCCTGTTTGGGCCGTATTTGTCTCATATAAGTCTTAGTTCAGGCCAATTTGGGCTGAAAATTTGACTTTTGATCAAACTTTTCAATTAAGACAAGAAACAAAGTTTATTAGTAGTTGTACGTAGAAACTATGTAATACTACTCTCGGCTCTTGAAAACTATGTTTTCTTCCTGTATAGGCCTTATTCGGCTCTAATAAGGCTAGTTCATGCCAACCAGAGGCTAAAGTTTAACTTTTAATCAAACTTCTCAATTAATACTAGAAATAAGGTTAATTAATGGTATTTGTATATAAAACTATGTAACACCACTCTCGCCTCTTGAGAACCAATTTTCTCCCCGTTTGGGTCTTATTCCGCTCTTAGATGGCCTAGTTCAGGCCAATCGGGGATAGGAGTTTGACTTTTGATCAAATTTCCCAAGAAATAGGGTTAATTAGTAGTAATTTACTTAAAAATATGCAATACTACTCTTGAAAACTATGTCTTCTCCCCGTTTAGACCCCGTTCGATTATTATGAGATCTAATTCAGGCCAATGGGGATGAAAGTTTGGCTTTTGGACAAATTTTCAAATTAAGACTTGACACACGGTTAATTAATAGTACTTGAATATAGAAACTATGAAATGCCACTCACGGCTCTTGAAAAACAAATTTTTAATCCTTTTAGGCCCTCTTCGGCTCTTATAAGGCCGAGTTAAGGCCAATCAGGGCTAAAATTTTGACTTTTGGTTAAACTTCCAAATTAAGAGTAGAAGAAAGGTAAATTAGTAGTAATTTTATGTAAAAACTATGTAAACTACTCACGGCAGTTGAAAAACATGTTTTCTCCCCATTTGGGCCTGATTCGCCTCTTATAAGGCCTAGTTCAGGCCAATCTGGCTGAAAGTTTTACTTTGTCAAACTCCCAAATAAGAACAAGAAATAAAGTTAATTCGTAGTAATTCTACATAGAAACTATACACTACTACTACTCCCATCTCTTGAAAACCATATTTCCCTATGTTTTTTCCTTATTCAGCTCTTACAAGGCATAGATTAGGCTACTCTGGGCTGAAAGTTTGACTTTTGGTCAAACTTTTCAATTAAGTGCAAGAAAAAGGTTAATTTGTATTTGCACATAGAAATAATGTAATACCACTCTCGGCTCTTGAGAATAAAGTTTTCTCCCTGTTTTGGCCCTATTTGGCTCTTATATGGCATACTTCAGGCCATTCGGGGATGAAAGTTTGACTTTTGGTCAAACTTTCTAGTTAAGACTAGAAATAAATTTAATTGATAGTATTTGTACATAAACTATGTAATACAACTCCTGGCTCTTGAGAAACATACTTTCTCCCTGTTGTGGACCTATTCGGCTCTTTAAGGCCTAGCTCAGGCTAATCAGGACTGAAATTCACTTTTAGTCAAACTTCCCAATAAAGACCATAGAAAATGAGGTTAATGATAGTAATTGTCCATAGTAACTATACAATACTACTCTTAACTCTTGAGAACCAAGTTTCCCCTATGTTTGTTCCCTATTAGGTTCTTATAAGCCGGGTTTAGGCCAAGCAGGGCTGAAAGTTTTACTTTTAATCAAACTTCTCAATTAAGACTAAAAGTAAGTTTAATTTATATATTTATACATGGAAACAATGTAATTCCACCCCTGGCTCTTGTATTCATATTTTCTCCTAGTTAAGGCCCTATTCTGCTCTTATAAGGCCTAATTCTCACTAATCGGGGCTAAAAGTTTGACTTGATTTTTGGCCAAATTTCCAATTAAGATTAGAAAATGGTTAACTAGTCCTAAATTATATATAGAAATGATATAATACCACTCAAGACTCTTGAAAACCAAGTTTTCTCACTGTTTTGGCTCTATTCGGCTCTTATAAGACCTAGTTCAGACCAACCGGGGCTGAAAGTTTGACTTTTTATCAAAGTTCCCAATTAAGATTAGAAATATTGTTAATTGGTAGTTTTGTACATAGAAACTATGTAATACCATTTCCGGCTATTGAGAACCATATTTTCTATCCGTTTGGGCCCTAGTCGGCTCTTATATGACCGATTTCAGTCAATCAGGATGGTACCTTGGCTTTTAGTCAAACTTCTCATTTAAGACTAAAAATAAGCTTAATTAGTAGTAATTGTACATAGAAACTATGTAATTCCACTTTTAGCTCTTGAAAATCATGTTTCCCCCATGTTTATTCTTTATTCGGCTCTTATAAGGCCCAAATCAGCCCAAACGGGCTGGAGGTTTGCCTTCTGGTCAAACTTTCTAATTAAGAAGACTAGAATAAAGATTAGTTGGTAGTATTTATACATAGAAATTATGTAATACCACTCCCAGGTCTTAAGAACCACGTTTTCTCCCAGTTTGGGCCATATTTGGCTTTTATATTGCCAAGTTTTAGTCAGGGCTGAAAGTTTGATTTTTGGTCATACTACCTAATTATTACTAGAAATTAGGTTAATTGATAGAATTTATATATTGAAATTATGTAATACCACTCCTGTCTCTTAAGAACGAAGTTTTCTTCCTTTTTGGGCCCTATTCGGCTCTTATATGCCTTTAAAACAATATTTTCTTCCTAGTTCAGGCCATCGTGGATGAAAGTTTGAATTTTAGTTAAATATACCAATTATGACTAGAAATAAGGTTAAGTGGAAGTAATTGTACATAAATATTATGTAATACTACTCCCGGATCTTGAGAACCATGTTTTCTCCATGTTTGGGCCTTACTCGGCTCTTATAAGGCATAGTTTAGGCCCATCAAGGTTGAAAGTATGGCTTTTGGTCAAACTTCCCAATTAAAACTAGAAATAAGTTTAATTGATAGTATTTGTACATAGAAACTATGTAATACCACTATCGGCTCTTGAAAATCATGTTTCCTCCTCGTTTAGGCCCCTATTTGGCTCTTAAGGCCAATTTCAGGCTATTCGGGGCTGAAAGTTTGAATTGTGACCAAACTTCCCAATTAATACTAAAAACAAGGTAAATTGGTACTATTCATAAATAAAAACTATTTAATAAGATTCAAGGCTCTCGAAAATCACATTTTCTCCCCGTTTAGAACCTATTTGGCTCTTATAAGGCCTAGTTCAAAATAGTTAGGGCTGAAAGTTTGACTTTTGATCAATCTTCTCTATTAAGACTAGAAAGAAGGTTAACTAATAGTATTAGTACATAGAAAGTGTGTAATACCACAACCGGATCTTGTTAGCCACGTTTTCTCCCCGTTTTGGTCCTATTGTGCTCTTATATGGCCTAATTCAGGCCAATCAGGGATGAAAACCTGACTTTTTGATTAAACTTTCCAATTAAGGCTAGAACAGGTTTATTGATAGTAATTGTATATAAAAATTATATAATAATACTCTCGGCTCTTGAGAACCACCTTTTCTCCCCTTTAAGCCTTACTCGACTCTTATAAAGCCTAATTCAGGCCAATCGGGGGCAAAAGTTTGATTTTTTGTTAAACATTCCAATTAATACTAGAAACAAAGTTAATTAAAAGTAATTGTACATATAAACTATGTAATACTGCTCGTGACTCCTGAGAACTAATTCCCCAATGTTTGTTACTTATTCGGCTCCTATAAGGCCAAGTTTAGGCCAATCAGGACTGAAATTTGGCTTTTGGTTAAACTTCCTAATTAAGACTAGAAATAAATTTAATTGATAGTAATTGTGCTTAGAAATAATGTAATAGCTTACTCTTGAGAACCATATTTTCCCCATATTTGTTTCCTATTCGGCTCATATAAGGCCTAGTTAGGCCAATCGGGCTAAAAGTTTGACTTTTGGTCAAACTTCCCACTTAAGAATAGAAATAAGTTTAATTAATAGTATTTGTGCACAGAAACTATGTATACTACTCTCGGCTCTTGAAAACGATATTTTCTCCCAATTTGAGCCCTACTTGGCTCTTATAAGGTTAGGCCAATCTGAGCTGAAAGTTTGGCTTTTAGTCATACTTCTCAATTAAGATAGAAAGAAGTATAATTGTAGTATTTGTATATAAACCTATGTAATACTACTCAGGCCCTTGAAGACCACGTTTTCACATCATTTGCACCCTAACTCGGCTTTTATAAGCCAAGTTCTGATCAATAAAGGCTTAAAAGTTTGAATTTTAGTCAAACTTCATAACTTAGAGTACAAATAAGGCTAATTGATAGTAATTGCACTTAGAAACTACGCAATACAACTACCGACTATTCAAAATCTTATTTTCTCCCCGTTTGGGCTCTATTCCGCTCTTATAAGGTCTAGTTCAGGCTAATTGAGGCTGAAAGCTTGACTTTGTCCAAACTTTCCAATTAAGATTAGAAACAAGGATAATAAGTAGTAATTGTATATAGAAACTATGTAATACTACTCACGGCTCTTGAACCCCATGTTTTCCCCTCGTTTCTCTGTTCGGCTCTTATACGGCCTAGTACATGCCAATCGGGGCTGAAAATTTGACTTTTGATTAAACTTTCTAATTAAGACTAGAATAAAGTTAATTAGTAGAAATTAGAAATAAAAACTATATAATACTATTCCCGGCTTGTGAAAACCATGTTTTCCCCTTGTTTGGGCCCCAATCGGCTCTTCTAAGATCTAATTCAGACCAATCGGGCTTGCCTTTTAATAAAAATTCCCAGTTAAGATCAAAAATAATTAATTATTAGTAATCGTATATAGAAATAATGTAATACTACTCACAGATCTTGAAACCATGTCTTCCCCTTGTTTGGGCCCTATTCGACTCTTATAGGGCCTAGTTCAAGTCAATTAAGGCTGCAATTTTGACTTTTGATAAAATTTCCACTTAAGACTAAAAAAAAGGTTAATTTATTGCATTTGTATATAAAAACTACGTAATACTACTTACAGTTCTTGAAAATCATATTTTCTTAACTTTGGACCCTATTCAGCTCTTATAAGGCATAGTTAAGTCTAATCGAGACTGAAAGATTGGTTTTTGGTCAAACTTCCCAATTATGACTTGAAATTAGGTTAATTAATAGTAATTGTATATTGAAACAATGCAGTAATACTCCCGACTCTTGAAAACCACGTTGTCACCCATTTAGGCCCTATTTGGCTCTTATAAGGCCTAGTTCAAGTCAATCGAGGCTAAAAGATTTGATTTTTGATCAAACTTCCTAATAAAGACTATAAATAAGGTTAATTTTTATTAATTATATATAGAACTATGTAATACAACTCCCAATTCTTGAAAACTATGTTTTCCCCAATTTGGGTCCTATTTGGCTCTTATTAAGGCCTACTTCAGGCCAATCGGGGCTGATATTTAATTTTTGGTTAAACTTCCCAATTAAGACTAAAAACAAGGTTAATTACTAGTAATTATATATAGAAACTATGTAATACTACTTCTGGTTCTTGAAAACCATGTTTTCCCTTGTTTATGCCCAATTCGGCTCTTATAATGCCTAGTTCAGTCTAATAGGGACTGAAAGTTTGACTTTTGATCAAACTTCTCAATTAAGACTAGAAATAAGGTTAATTAGTAGTAATTATACATAGAAACTATATAATACCACTCATGGCTCTTAAAAATAAAATTGCCCCTTGTTTGAGTCCTATTTAACTCTTATAAGGCCAAATTCAGGCCAATCTGAAAATTTAACTTTTAGTCAAACTTCTCAATTAAGACTAGAAGTAAGGTTAATTAGTAGTATTTGTGCATAAAAACTATGTAATATCACTACCAGCTCTTGAGAGCCACTTTTGTCCCTGTTTGGGCCCATTCGGCTCATATATGGCCTAATTCAGGCCAATCAGGGTGGGAGTTTGACTTTTGAGAAACATGGTTAATTAGTAATAATTTACTTAAAAACTATGTAATACTACTAATGGCTCTTGGAAACTATGTTTTCTCCCAGTTTATCCCTGTTCGGTTCTTATGATGCCTAGTTCAGGCCAATGGGTTTAAAATTTTAGTTTTTGATCAAACTTCCTAATTAAGACTAGAAACAAGGTTAATTAATAGTAATTGTATATAGAAATTATATAATACCACTCACAGCTTTTGAAAATCAAGTTTTTTTTCCCTATTTAGGGCCCTTCGGCTCTTATAAGCCCTAGTTAAGGCAATCAGAGTTGAAATTTTAACTTTTCGTTAAACCTCTTAATTAAGACTAGAAATAAGGTTAATTAGTAGTAATTATATGTAAAAACTATGTAACATTACTCACGGCTGCTGAAAACCATGTTTTCTCCCCGTTTGAGCCCTTTTCGCCTCTTATAAATAAGGCCTAGTTCATACCAATCCTTACTGAAAGTTTTATTTTTTATCAACTTCCCAATAAGGACTAGAAATATGGTTAATTCGTAGAAATTCTACATAAAACTATGTAATACTGCTCCCTTCTCTTGAAAATTATGTTTTTCCCCTGTTTGTTCCTATTCAGCTCTTATAAGACTTACTTTAGGCAACCAGGGCTGAAAGTTTGATTTTTGGTCAAAATTCCAAATACGATTAAAAACACTGAAGTTTTACTTTTGGTCAAACTTCTCAATTAAGATAAGAAATAAGGTTAATTTGTTGTAATTGTACCGAAAAATAATGTAATATTACTCCTGACTCTTGAAAATCTTGTTTTCTCCCTGTTTGGGCTCTACTTTTAATCAAACTTCCCAATTAAACTAGAAATAAAATTTTTTTCGTAATTGAAAATAGAAACTATGTAATACTACTCCAACCTATTGAAAATAATATTTTCTCCCGTTTGGGCCCTATTCGATGCTTATAAGGCCTAGTTTAGGCAATCGGAGCTGAAAGTTTGACTTATTATGACTAGAAATAATTAATTAGTAGTAATTGTATATAGAAACTATGTAATACTACTCCCAAATCTTGAAAATCACATTTTTCTCCCAGTATATGCCCTATTCGACTCTTATAAGACGTGTTCAGTCTAATCGTGGCTGAAGGTTTGACTTTTGGTCAAACTTCCCAATTAAGACTAAAAATAAGGTTAATTAGTAGTAATTATACATAGAAACTATATAATATCACTCATGGCCCTTGAAAACCACATTACCCCCTGTTTGGGCCATATTTGGCTCTTATAAGTCTTAGTTCAGGCCAATTTGGGCTGAAAATTTGACTTTTGATCAAACTTTTCAATTAAGACAAGAAACAAAGTTTATTAGTAGTTGCACATAGAAACTATGTAATACTACTCCCGGCTCTTAAAAACTCTGTTTTCTTCCTGTATAGGCCTTATTCGGCTCTAATAAGGCCTAGTTCATGCCAACCAGAGCTGAAAGTTAACTGTTAGTCAAACTTCTCAATTAAGATTAGAAATAAGGTTAATTAGTGGTATTTGTACATAAAACTATGTAACACCACTCCCGCCTCTTGAGAACAAATTTTCTCCCCGTTTGGGTTCCGCTCTTAGATGACCTAGTTCAGGCTAATCAGGGATGAGAGTTTGATTTTTGATCAAATTTCCCAAGAAATAGCGTTAATTAGTAGCAATTTACTTAAAAACTATGTAATACTACTCTTTAAAACTATGTTTTTTCCCCGTTTAGACCCCGTTCGGTTATTATGAGGCCTAGTTCAAGCCAATAGGGTCGAAAGTTTGACTTTTGGTCAAATTTCCCAATTAAGACTTGACACAAGGTTAATTAATAGTACTTATATATAGAAACTATGAAATGCCACTCATGGCTCCTGAAAACAAATTTTAATACTTTTAAGCCCTCTTCGGCTCTTATAAGGCCGAGTTATGGCCAATCGGGGCTGAAATTTTGACTTTTGGTTAAACTTCCTAATTAAGACTAGAAAAAAGGTAAATTAGTAGTAATTTTATGTAAAAACTATGTAAACTACTCACGGTAGTTAAAAAACATATTTTCTCCCCATTTGGGCCTGATCTGCCTCTTATAAGGCCTAGTTCAGGCCAATCTGGGCTGAAAGTTTGACTTTTGGTCAAACTCCCAAATAAGAATTAGAAATAAAGTTAATTCATAGTAATTCTACATAGAAACTATGCAATACTACTCCTGTCTCTTGAAAACCACATTCCCCCTATTTTTCCTTGTTCAGCTCTTACAAGGCATAGTTTAGGCTAATCTGGGCTGAAAGTTTGACTTTGGTCAAACTTTTCAATTAGGACAAGAAAAAGGTTAATTTGTATTTGTACATAGAAATAATGTAATACCACTCTCGGCACTTGAGGATAAAGTTTTCTCCCTGTTTTGGTCCTATTTGGCTCTTATTATATGGCCTACTTCAGGCTATTCTGGGATGAAAGTTTGACTTTTGGGTAAACTTCCCAGTTAAGACGAGAAATAAATTTAATTGATAGTATTTGAATATAAACTATGTAATACAACTCCTGACTCTTGAGAAACATACTTTCTCCCTGTTGTGGACCTTTTCGGCTCTTATAAGGCCTAGCTCAGGCTAATAGGACTGAAAGTCACTTTTAGTCAAACTTCCCAATAAAGACCATAGAAATGAGGTTAAGTGGTAGTAATTATCCATAGTAACTATGTAATACTACTCTTAACTCTTGACAACCAAGTTTCCCCCATGTTTGTTCCGTATTCGGCTCTTATAAGCCTGGTTTTGGGCAAGCGGGGCTGAAAGTTTTACTTTTAATCAACTAAATTAAGACTAAAAGTAAGTTTAATTTATATATTTGCACATGGAAACTATGTAATTCCACTCCTGGCTCTTCTAATCATGTTTTCTCCCCGTTTTGGCCCTATTCTGCTCTTATAAGGCCTAATTCTCGCTAATCGGGGCTGAAAGTTTGATATGATATTTGGTCAAACTTTCCAATTAAGATTATAATAGGTTAACTAGTCGTAAATTATATATAGAACGATGTAATACCACTCACGACTCTTGAAAACTAAGTTTTCACCCCGTTTTGGCCTTATTCGGCTCTTATAAGGCCTAATTCTGACCAACCGGGGCTGAAAGTTTGACTTTGGGTCAAAGTTCCCAATTAAGTTTAGAAATATTGTTAATTGGTAGTATTTGTATGTATGTAATACCTTTTTCGACTATTGAGAACCATATTTTCTATCCGTTTGGGCCCTACTCGACTCTTATATGGCCGATTTCAGGCCAATCAGGGATGAATGATTGACTTTTGGTCAAACTTCATAATTAAGACTAGAAATAAGGTTAATTGAAAGTAATTATACATAAAATCTGTGTAATACTACTCTCGGCTCTTTGTTTGGGCACTATAGGATCGTATAAGGCTTAGCTCAAGCCAATCAGGGCCGAAAGTTTGGCTTTTGGTCAAATTTCATAATTAAAACTAGATACAAGTTTAATTAATAGTAACTGTACATAAAAACTATGTGTTACTACTCCCGGTTCTTGAAAACCACACTTCCCCAATGTTTTTTTCCCTTTTATCAGGCCTAGTTCAGGCCAATCGAGGCCGAAAGTTTGACTTTTGGTCAAACTTCCTAATTAAGACTAGTAAAAGCTTAATTGGTAGTAATTATACATAGAAATAATCTAATACTACTCTCGACTCTTGAGAATCACGTTTTCTCCCCATTTGGGCTATACTCGGCTCTAATAAGGCTGAAGGCCAATCAGACTGAAAGTTTGACTTTTGATCAAACTCCCAATTAATATTAGAAAAAGTTAGTTGGAAGTAATTGAACATAAAAGTTATGTAATGCAACTCCAAGCTCTTGAGAATAACGTTTTCCCATGTTTGTTCTTAATTCGGCTCTTATAAGGCCTAGTTTAGGCCAATCGGGGCTGGAAGTTTAGCTTTTTTGTAAAACTTTCAAATTACGACTATAAATTAGTTTAATTGATAGTTATTTTTATATAGAAACTATGTAATACTACTCTCGGCTTTTGAAAAGCACGTTTTCTCTCAGTTTAGGCCCTATTCGACTCTAATAAGGCGTAGTTCTGGCCAATCGGGGCTGAAAGTTTGACTTTGGTCAAACTTTCAAATTAAGACTAGTAGTGAGGTTAATTAGTAGTATTTGTACATAGAAACTATGAATGTAACTCCTAACTATTGACAACTATATTTTCTCCTTGTTTGGGCCTTATTCAACTCTTGTATGGCTTAGCTCAAGCCAATCAAGGATGAATGTTTGAATTTTGTTAAACTTCTCAATTGACACTAGAAAAAGGTTAATTGAAAGTAACTGTGCATAGATACTATGTAATACTACTCCCGGCTCTTGAAAACCACGTTTTATTCTTGTTCGGGCCCTACATGGCTCTTATAATGCCTAGTTCAGTCAATCAGGGTTGAACCTTGGTTTTTATTCAAACCTCTAATTTAAGACTAAAAATAAACTTAATTGTAGTAATTGTACATAGAAACTATGTAATACCACTCTCAGCTCTTGGAAATCACGTTTTCCCCATGTTTATTCATTATTCGGCTCTTATAAGGCCCAAGTCAGCCCAATCGAGGCTGAAGGTTTGCCTTTTGGTCAAACTTTCTAATAAAGATAATAAATAAGTTTAGTTGGTAGTATTTGTACATAGAAATTATGTAATACCACTCCAGGTCTTAAGAACTACATTTTCTCCCCGTTTGGGCCCCATCTGGCTCTTATCCTAATTCAAACCAATCAGGGCTAAAAGTTTGATTTTTTTGTCAAACTTCCTAATTTTACTAGAAATTAGGTTAATTGATAGAATTTATATATTGAAACTATGCAATACTACTCCTATCTCTTAAGAACAAAGTTCTCTTCCGGTTTGGGCCCTATTCGGCTCTTATATGCCCTTAAGAACAACGTTTTCTTCCAAGTTCAGGCCAATCTTGGCTGAAAGTGTGACTTTTAGTTAAATATACCAATTATAACTAGAAATAAGGTTAACTGGTAGTAATTGTACATAAATATTATGTAATACTACTCCCGGATCTTGAGAACCATGTTTTCCCCATGTTTGGGCCTTACTCGGCTCTTATATGGCATAGTTTAGGCCCATCAAGGTTGAAAGTTTGGCTTTTTGTCAAACTTCCCAATTAAGACTAGAAATAAGTGTAATTTATAGTATTTGTACATAAAAACTATGTAATACTACTCTCGGCTCTTGAAAATCATGTTTCCTCCCCGTTTAGGCCGCTATTTAGCTCTTAAGGCCTTTTCAGGCTATCCGGGGCTGAAAGTTGGAATTGTGACCAAACTTCCCAATTAAGACTAAAAATAAGGTAAATTGGTATTATTTATACATAGAAACTATTTAATAAGACTCACGGCTCTCGAAACCACATTTTTTTCCCCCGTTTAGAACCTATTGGCTCTTATAAGGCCTAGTCAAACTAGTTGGGGCTGAAAGTTTGACTTTTGATCAATCTTATCTATTAAGATTAGAAATAGGGTTAATTGATAGTATTTGTACATAGAAAGTGTGTAATACCACAACTAGATCTTGATAACCATGTTTTCTCCCCGTTTGGGTCCTATTGGGCTCTTATATGGCCTAATTCAGGCAATCAGGGATGAAAACTTGACTTTTTGATTAAACTTTCCAATTAAGGCTAGAAACAAGGTTAATTGATAGTAATTGTATATAAAAACTATATAATAATACTCTCGGCTCTTAAGAATCACGTTTTCTCCCCTTTAAGCCTTACTCGGCTCTTATAAAGCCTAATTCAGGCCAATCAGGGGCGAAAGTTTGACTTTTAGTTAAACTTTCTAATTAATACTAGAAACATAGTTATTGAAAGTAATTGTACATATAAACTATTTAATACTGCTCGTGACTCCTGAGAACTAATTTCCCCAATGTTTGTTCCCTATTCGGCTCCTATAAGGCCAAGTTTAGGCCAATTAGGGCTGAAATTTGGCTTTTGGTTAAACTTCCCAATTAAGACTAGAAATAAATTTAATTGATAGTAATTGTGCTTAGAAATAATGTAATGCTACTGCTGACTCTTGAGAACCACATTTTACAGATATTTGTTTCCTATTCGGCTCTTATAAGGCCTAGTTAGGCCAAACGGGCTGAAAGTTTGACTTTTGGTCAAACTTTCACTTAAGACTAGAAATAAGTTTAATTAATAGTATTTATATATAGAAATTATGTAATACTACTCTCGGCTCTTGAAAACGATATTTTCTCCCCGTTTGAGCCCTACTTGGCTCTTATAAGGCCTAGTTTTGGCCAATCAGGGCTGAAAGTTTGGTTTCTAGTCAAACTTCTCAATTAAGATTAGAAACAAGTTTAATTAGTAGCATTTGTATATAAAACCATGTAATACTACTCAGGCCCTTGAAGACCACGTTTTCACATCATTTTGACCCTACTCGCTTTTATAAGACCAAGTTCTGACCAATAGAAGTTTGAATTTTAGTCAAACTTC
Source organism: Agave tequilana (assembly GCA_038442645.1). NCBI lineage: Eukaryota > Viridiplantae > Streptophyta > Magnoliopsida > Asparagales > Asparagaceae > Agave > Agave tequilana. Next base: position 11,851 of record JAVJIF010001326.1, on the reverse strand, counting down.
ATAATTTAGAGTACAAATAAGCCAAATTGATACTATTGCACATAAAACTATATAATACTACTACCGACTATTCAAAATCTTATTTTTCTCCCCCTTTGAACTATATTCTGCTCTTATAAGGTCTAATTCAGGTTAATCGAGGCTGAAAGCTTGACTTTGTCCAAACTTTCCAATTAAGATTAGAAACAAGGTTAATAAGTAGTAATTGTATATAAAAACTATGTAATATTACTCACGGCTCTTGAATCCCATGTTTTCCCCTCGTTTCTCTTTTCGGCTCTTATACGGTCTAGTGCCAATCGGGGCTGAAAGTTTAACTTTTGATCAAACTTTCTAATTAAGACTAGAATAAAGTTAATTAGTAGAAATTAGAAAAGAAACTATGTAATACTATTCCCGGCTTGTGAAAACCATGTTTTTTCCCCTGTTTGGGCCCCAATCGGCTCTTATAAGATCTAATTCAGACCAATCGGGACAGAAAGTTTGCCTTTTGGTAAAATTCCCAATTAAGACCAGAAATAAAGTTAATTATTAGTATATAGAAATAATGTAATACTACTCAAAGATCTTGAAAATCTTGTATTTCCCTTGTTTGGGCCCTATCGGCTCTTATAGGGCCTAGTTCAAGTCAATCAGGCTTAAATTTTGACTTTTGATCAAATTTAACTAAAAAAAGGTTAATTTATTGCATTTGTATATAAAAACTACGTAATACCACTTACGGCTCTTGAAAATCATGTTTTCTTAACTTTGGACCCTATTTAGCTCTTAAAGGCATAGTTAAGTCTAATCGAGACTGAAAGATTGGTTTTTGGTCAAACTTCTCTATTAAGACTTAAAACTAGGTTAATTAGTAATACTAATTGAGACTGAAAAGTAGTATTACGTAGTAATTGTATGTTAAAACTATGCAGTAATACTTCCGACTCTTGAAAACCACGTTGTCACCCCATTTAGGCCCTATTTGGCTCTTATAAGGCTTAGTTCAAGTCAATCGAGGCTAAAAGATTTGATTTTTGATCAAACTTCCCAATAAAGACTATAAATAAGGTTAATTTTTATTAATTATATATAGAACTATGTAATACAACTCCCAATTCTTGAAAACCATGTTTTCCCCAATTTGGGTCCTATTTGGCTCTTATTAAGGCCTACTTCGGGCCAATCGGGGCTGATATTTAACTTTTGGTTAAACTTCCAAAATTAAGACTAGAAACAAGGTTAATTAGTAGTAATTATATATAAAAACTATGTAATATTATTTCCTGTTCTTGAAAACCATGTTTTCCCTTGTTTAAGCCCTATTCGGCTCTTATAAGGCCTAAATCAGTCTAATAGAGACTGAAAAGATGACTTTTGATCAAACTTCTCAATTAAGATTAGAAACAAGGTTAATTAGTAGTAATTATACATAGAAACTATATAATACCACTCATGACTCTTAAAAATTACATTTCCCCTTATTTGGGTCCTATTTAACTCTTCTAAGGCCTAGTGCAGGCCAGTCGGGCTGAAAGTTTAACTTTTAGTCGAACTTCTCAATTAAGACTACAAATAAGCTTAATTAGCAGTATTTGTGCAAAAAACTATGTAATATCACTACCAGCTCTTGAGAGCCAGTTTTCTCCCCGTTTGGGCCCATTCGGCTCTTATATGGCCTAATTCAGGCCAATCGGGGATGAGAGTTTGACTTTTGAGAAACATGGTTAATTTGTAATAATTTACTTAAAAATTACGTAATACTACCCATGGCTCTTGAAAACTATATTTTCTCCCTGTTTATCCCTGTTCGGTTCTTATGTAGCCTAGTTCAGGTCAACAGGGTTAAAACCTTAGTTTTTGATCAAACTTCCTAATTAAGACTAGAAATAAGGATAATTAATAGTAATCGTATATAAAAATTATGTAATACCACTCACAGCTTTTGAAAATTTCCCTATTTAGGGGCCCTTCGGCTCTTATAAGGCCTATTTAAGGCCAATCAGGGTTGAAATTTTGACTTTTCATTAAACCTCTTAATTAAGACTAGAAACATGGTTAATTAGTAGTAATTATATGTAAAAACTATGTAACACTACTCACGGCTGCTGAAAATCATGTTTTCTCCCCGTTTGGGCCCTATTCGCCTCTTATAAATAAGGCCTACTTCATACCAATTTTTGCTGAAAGTTTGATTTTTTGTCAAACTTCCCAATAAGGACTAAAAATAGGGTTAATTCGTAGTAATTCTACATAGAAACTATGTAATACTACTCCCTTCTCTTGAAAATTATGTTTTCCCCTGTTTGTTCCCTATACAGCTCTTATAAGACTTACTTTAAGCCAACCAGGGCTGAAAGTTTGACTTTTGGTCAAAATTTCAAATAAGATTAAAAACACTGAAGTTTACTTCTGGTCAAATTCTCAATTAAGATAAGAAATAAGGTTACTTTAAAGTAATTGTACGGAGAAACTATGTAATATTATTCCCTGGCTCTTGAAAACCTTTTTTCTCCCTGTTTGGGCTCTACTTTTAGTCAAACTTCCCAATTAAACTAGAAATAAAAATTTTGGTAGTAATTGAATATAGAAACTATGTAATACTACTCTAGCCTATTGAAAATCATATTTTCTCCCCATTTGGGCCCTATTCGACGCTTATAAGGCCTAGTTTAGGCAATCAAAGTTGAAAGTTTAACTTATTAAGACTAGAAATAATTAATTAGAAGTAATTGTATATAGAAACAATGTAATACTACTCCCAGCTCTTGAAAACCACGTTTTCTCCCGGTTTGGGCCCTATTCGACTCTTATAAGGCGTGTTCAGTCTAATCGTGGCTGAAAGTTTGACTTTTGGTCAAACTTCCCAATTAAGACTAAAAACAAGGTTAATTAGTAGTAATTGTACAAAGAAACTATGTAATATCACTCATGACTCTTGAAAACCATATTTCCCCCTATTTGGGCCGTATTTGTCTCTTATAAGTCTTAGTTCAGGCCAATTTGGGCTGAAAATTTGACTTTTGATCAAACTTTTCAATTAAGACAAGAAACAAAGTTTATTAGTAGTTGTACATAGAAACTATGTAATACTATTCTTGGCTCTTGAAAACTATGTTTTCTTCCTGTGTAGGCCTTATTCGGCTCTAATAAGGCCAGTTCATGCCAACCAGAGGCTAAAGTTTAACTTTTAATGAAACTTCTCAATTAATACTAGAAATAAGCTTAATTAATGATATTTGTATATAAAAACTATGTAACACCACTCTCGCCTCTTGAGAACCAATTTTCTCCCCGTTTGGGCCTTATTCCGCTCTCAAATGGCCTAGTTCAGGCCAATCGGGAATGAGAGTTTGACTTTTGATCAAATTTCCCAAGAAATAGGGTTAATTAGTAGTAATTTACTTTAAAAATATGTAATACTACTCTTGAAAACTATGTTTACTCCCTGTTTAGACTCCGTTCGATTATTATGAGGCCTAATTCAGGCCAATAGGGTTGAAAGTTTGACTTTTGGTCAAATTTTTAAATTAAGACTTGACACAAGGTTAATTAATAATACTTGAATATAGAAACTATGAAATGCCACTCACGGCTCTTGAAAAACAAATTTTTAATCCTTTTAGGACCTCTTCGGCTCTTATAAGGCCGAGTTAAGGCCAATCGGGGCTAAAATTTTGAAAAACATGTTTTCTCCCCATTTGGGCCCGATTCGCCTCTTATAAGGCCTGGTTCTGGGCTGAAAGTTTTACTTTGTCAAACTCCCAAATAAGAACAAGAAATAAACTTAATTCGTAGTAATTCTACATAGAAACCATGCAATACTACTCCCATCTCTTGAAAATCATATTTCCCCATGTTTTTTCCTTATTCAACTCATACAAGGCATAGTTTAGGCTACTCTGGGCTGAAAGTTTGACTTTTGGTCAAACTTTTCAATTAAGTACAAGAAAAAGATTAATTTGTATTTGCACATAGAAATAATTAAATACCACTCTCGGCTCTTGAGAATAAAGTTTTCTCCTTGTTTTGGCCCTATTTGGCTCTTATATTGCCTACTTCAGGCTATTCGGGATGAAAGTTTGACTCTTTTAGTCAAACTTTCCAGTTAAGACTAGAAATAAATTTAATTGATAGTATTTGTACATAATCTATGTAATACAACTCCTGGCTCTTGAGAAACACACTTTCTCTCTGTTGTGGACCTATTCGGCTCTTATAAGGCCTATCTCAGGCTAATCAGGACTGAAAGTCACTTGTAGTCAAACTTCCCAATAAAGACCACAGAAAATGAGGTTAATGGCAGTAATTGTCCATAGTAACTATGCAATACTACTCTTAACTCTTGAGAACCAAGTTTCCCCATGTTTGTTCCCTATTAGGCTCTTATAAGCCGGGTTTAGGCCAAGCGGGGCTAAAAATTTTACTTTAATCAAACTTCTCAATTAAGACTAAAAGTAAGTTTAATTTATATATTTGTACATGGAAACAATGTAATTCCACCCCTGGCTCTTGTATTCACGTTTTCTTCTCGTTTAGGCCCTATTCTGCTCTTATAAGGCCTAATTCTCGCTAATCGGGGCTGAAAGTTTGACTTGATTTTTTATCAAACTTTCCAATTAAGATTAGAAAATGGTTAACTAGTCATAAATTATATATAGAAACGATGTAATGTCACTCACGACTCTTGAAAACTAAGTTTTCTCACTGTTTTGGCCCTATTCGGCTCTTATAAGGCCTACTTCAGACCAACCGGGGCTGAAAGTTTGACTTTTAGTCAAAGTTCCCAATTAAGATTAGAAATATTGTTAATTGGTAGTATTTGTATATAGAAACTATGTAATACCATTTCCAGCTATTGAGAATCATATTTTTTATTCGTTTGGGCCTTATTCGGCTCTTATATGGCCGATTTCAGTCAATCTGGGTGGAACCTTGGCTTTTAATCAAACTTCTTATTTAAGACTAAAAATAAGCTTAATTAGTAGTAATTGTACATAGAAACTATGTAATGCCACTTTCAGCTCTCAAAATCACATTTCCCCCATGTTTATTCTTTATTCGCTCTTATAAGGCCCAAATCAGCCCAATCGGGGCTGGAGTTTGCCTTTTGGTCAAACTTTCTAATTGAGACTAGAAATAAGATTAGTTGGTAGTATTTGTACATAGAAATTATGTAATACCACTCTGGGGTCTTAAGAACCATGTTTTCTCCCAGTTTGGGCCCTATTCGGCTTTTATATGACCTAGTTCTAACCAAGCAGGGCTGAAAGTTTGATTTTTGATCATACTACCTAATTATTACTAGAAATTAGGTTAATTGATAGAATTTATATATTGAAATTATGTAATACCACTCATGTCTCTTAAGAACAAAGTTTTCTTCCTTTTTGAGCCCTATTCGGCTCTTATATGCCCTTAAGAACGATGTTTTCTTCCTAGTTCAGGCCAATCGTGGATGAAAGTTTGAATTTTAGTTAAATATACCATTATGACTAGAAATAAGGTTAAGTGGAAGTAATTGTACATAAATATTATGTAATACTACTCCTGAATCTTGAGAACCATGTTTTCTCCATGTTTGGGCCTTACTCGAATCTTATAAGGCATAGTTTAGGCCCATCAAGGTTAAAAGTTTGGCTTTTGGTCAAACTTCCCAATTAAAACTAGATATAAGTTAAATTGATAGTATTTGTAATAAGAAACTATGTAATACCACTCTCGGCTCTTGAAAATCATGTATCCTCCCCGTTTAGACCCTATTTGGCTCTAACGGCCTATTTCAGGTTATTCGGGGCTGAAAGTTTGAATTGTGACCAAACTTCCCAATTAATACTAAAAACAAGGTAAATTAATACTATTTATAAATAGAAACTATTTAATAAGATTCATGGCTCTTGAAAATCACATTTTCTCTCCGTTTAGAACCTATTTGGCTCTTATAAGGCCTAGTTCAAAATAGTTGGGGCTGAAATTAAGGCCTAGTTCTTAATTTGTAGTAATTGTACCGAAAAACTATGTAATATTATTTCTGACTCTTGAAAATCTTGTTTTCTCCCTGTTTGGGCTCTACTTTTAATCAAACTTCCCAATTAAACTAGAAATAAAAATAATTAGTTGTAATTGAATATCTAATCTATGTAATACTACACCAGCCTCTTGAAAATCATATTTTCTCCCCATTTGGGCCCTATTCGACGCTTATAAGGCCTAGTTTAGACAATCGAGCTGAAAGTTTGACTTATTAAGACTAGAAATAATTAATTAGAAGTAATTGTATATAGAAACTATGTAATACAACTCCCAGATCTTGAAAACCACGTTTTCTCCCTGCTTAGGCCCTATTCGACTCTTATAAGACGTGTTCAGTCTAATCATGGCTGAAAGTTTGACTTTTAGTCAAACTTTCCAATTAAGATAAAATAAGGTTAATTAGTAGTAAGTATACATAGAAACTATGTAATATCACTTATGGCCCTTGAAAACCACATTGACCCCTGTTTGGGCCATATTTGGCTCCTATAAGTCTTAGTTCCGGCCAATTTGGGCTGAAAATTTGACTTTCGATTAAACTTTTCAGTTAAGACAAGAAACAAAGTTTATTAGTAGTTGCACATAGAAACTATGTAATACAACTCTCGGCTCTTGAAATCTATGTTTTCTTCCTCTATATAGGCCTTATTCGGCTCTAATAAGGCCTAGTTCATGCAACCAGAGCTGAAAGTTAACTTTTAGTCAAACTTCTCAATTAAGATAAGAAATAAGGTTAATTAGTGGTATTTGTCCATAAAAACTATGCAACACCACTCCTGCCTCTTGAGAACCAATTTTCTCCCATTTGGGCCTTATTCCGCTCTTAGATGACCTAATTCAGGCCAATCGGGGATGGGAGTTTGATTATTGATCAAATTTCACAAGAAATAGGGTTAATTAGTAGCAATTTACTTAAAAACTATGTAATACTACTCTTGAAAACTATGTTTTCTCCCCGTTTAGACCCCGTTCGGTTATTATAGGCCTAGTTCAAGCCAATGGGGTCGAAAGTTTGACTTTTGGTCAAATTTCCCAATTAAGACTTGACACAAGGTTAATTAATAGTACTTGTATATTGAAACTATGAAATGCCACTCATGGCTCTTGAAAACAAATTTTTAACACTTTTAAACCCTCTTCGGCTCATATAAGGCCGAGTTATGGCCAATCGGGGCTGAAATTTAAGACTGGAAAAAAGGTAAGTTAGTAGTAATTTTATGTAAAAACTATGTAAACTACTCACGGCTGTTAAAAAACATGTTTTCTCCCCATATTGGCACGATCCGCCTCTTATAAGGCCTAGTTCAGGCTAATCTGGGCTGAAAGTTTGACTTTTGGTCAAATTCCCAAATAAGAATTAGAAATAAAGTTAATTCATAGTAATTCTACATAGAAACTATGCAATACTACTCCTGTCTTTTGAAAACCACATTCCCCCTATTTTTTCCTTGTTCAGCTCTTACAAGGCATAGTTTAGGCTAATCTGGGCTGAAAGTTTGACTTTTTGTCAAACTTTTCAATTAAGGACAAGAAAAGGTTAATTTGTATTTGTACATAGAAAAATGTAATACCACTCTCGGCTCTTGAGAATAAAGTTTTCTCCCTATTTTGATCTATTTGGCTCTTATAGGCCTACTTCAGGCTATTTTGGCTGAAAGTTTGGCTTTTTTGTAAAACTTTCAAATTAAGACTGTAAATTAGTTTAATTGATAGTTATTTTTATAAAGAAACTATGTAATACCACTCTCGGCTTTTGAAAAGCACGTTTTCTCCTAGTTTAGGCCCTATTCGGCTCTTATATATAAGGCCTAGTTCTGGCCAATCGGGACTGAAAGTTTGACTTTGGTCAAACTTTCCAATTAAGACTAGAAGTAAGGTTAATTGGTAGTATTTGTACATAGAAACTATGTAATACAACTCATGGCTATTAACAACCATGTTTTCTCCCTATTTGGGCCTTATTCGACTCATGTATGACTTAGCTCAGGCCAAACATGGATGAATGTTTGAATTTTGGTCAAACTTTTCAATTGATATTAGAAACAAGGTTAATTGGAAGTAACTGTACATAGAAACTATGTAATACTACTCACGGCTCTTGAAAACCACCTTTTTTTCTTGTTCGGGGCCCTACACGGCTCTTATAAGGCCTAATTCAGTCAATCAGGGTTGGACCGTGGCTTTTAATTAAACAATGTAATACAACTGCTGACTCTTGAGAATCACATTTTCCCCATGTTTGTTTCCTATTCAGCTCTTATAAGGCCTAGTTAGGTCAAATCGGGCTGAAAGTTTGACTTTTAGTCAAACTTTCCACTTAAGACTAGAAATAAGTTTAATTAATAGTATTTGTATATAGAAATTATGTAATACTACTCTCGGCTCTTGAAAACGATATTTTTTTCCCCGTTTGAGCCCTACTTGGCTCTTATAAGGCCTAGTTTAGGCCAATCGGGGCTGAAAGTTTGGTTTTTAGTTGAACTTCTCAATTAAGATTAGAAACAAGTTTAATTAGTAGTATTTTTATATAAAAACTATGTAATACTACTCGGGCCCTTGAAGACCACATTTTCATATCATTTGGACCCTACTCGGCTTTTATCAGACCTAGTTCTGACCAGTAAACGCTGAAAGTTTGAATTTTAGTCAAACTTCATATTTTAGAGTACAAATAAGGCTAATTAATAGTAATTGCACATAGAAACTATGTAATACTAGTACCGACTATTCAAAATCTTATTTTCTCCCCGTCTTTGCTCTATAACAAACCTAATTCAGGCTAATCGAGACTGAAAGCTTGACTTTGTCCAAACTTTCCAATTAAGATTAGAAACAAGGTTAATAAGTAGTAATTATGTATAGAAACTATGTAATACTACTCACCGCTCTTGAACCCCATGTTTTCCTCTCGTATCTCTGTTCGGCTCTTATACGGCCTAGTATATGCCAATCGGGGCTGAAAGTTTGACTTTTTTTATCAAACTTTCTAATTAAGAGTAGATAAAGTTAATTAGTAGAAATTAGAAATAGAATCTTTGTAATACTATTCTCGGCTTGTGAAAACCATATTTGGGCCCCAATCGGATCTTATAAGATCTAATTCAGACCAATCGGTGCAGAAAGTTTGTCTTTTGGTAAAAATTCTCAATTAAGACCAGAAATAAAGTTAATTATTAGTATTTGTATATAGAAATAATGTAATACTACTCACAGATCTTGAAAACCATGTATTCCCCTTGTTTGGGCCCTATCGGCTCTTATAGGGCCTAGTTTAAGTCAATCAAGGCTGAAATTTTGACTTTTGATCAAATTTCCAATTAAGACTAAAAAAAAGGTTAATTTATTGCATTTGTATATAAAAACTACGTAATACTACTTACGACTCTTAAAAATAATGTTTTCTTAACTTTGGACCCTATTCAGCTCTTATAAGGCATAGTTAAGTCTAATAGAGACTGAAATATTGGTTTTTGTCAAACTTCCCTATTAAGACTTGAAACTAGATTAATTAGTAGTAATTGTATATTGAAACTACGTAGTAATACTCCCGACTCTTGAAAATCACGTTCTCACCCCCATTTAGACCCTATTTGGCTCTTATAAGGCCTAGTTCAAGTCAATCGAGGCTAAAGGATTCGATTTTTGATCAAACTTCTCATAAAGACTATAAATAAGGTTATTTTTTTTATTATATATAGAACTATGTAATATAACTCCCAATTCTTGAAAACCATGTTTTCCCCAATTTTGGTCCTATTTGGCTCTTATTAAGGTTTACTTCAGGCCAGTCGTGGCTGATATTTAACTTTTGGTTAAACTTCCAAATTAATACTACTTCCGGTTCATGAAAACCATGTTTTCCTTTGTTTAGGCCCTATTCGGCTCATATAAGACCTAGTTCAGTTTAATAGGGACTGAGAGTTTGACTTTTGATCAAACTTCTCAATTAAGACTAGAAATAAGGTTAATTAGTAGTAATTATACACAGAAACTATATAATACCACTCAAGGCTCTTAAAAATCATATTTCTCCATGTTTGGGTCCTATTTAACTCTTATAAGGCCTAATTAAGGCCAATCGGGCTGACAATTTAAATTTGTCAAAATTCTCAATTAAGATTAGAAATAAGGTTAATTAGTAGTATTTGTGCATAAAAACTATGTAATATCATAACCAGCTCTTGAGAGCCAGTTTTCTCCCCGTTTGGGCCCATTCGGCTCTTATATGGCCTAATTCAGGCCAATCAGGGATGAGAGTTTGACTTTTGAGAAACATGGTTAATTAGTAGTAATTTACTTTAAAACTATGTAATACTACTCATGGTTCTTGAAAACTACGTTTTCTCCCCGTTATCCCTGTTCGGTTCTTATGAGGCCTAGTTCAGGCCAATAGAGTTAAAACTTTGGTTTTTGATTAAACTTTCTAATACTAGAAATAAGGTTAATTAATAGTAATTGTATATAGAAATTATGTAATACCACTCATATCTTTTGAAAATCGAGTTTTTTCCCTATTTAGGGGCCCTTCGGCTCTTATAAGGCCTAGTTAAGGACAATCACGTTTGAAACTTTGACTTTTCATTAAACCTCTTAATTAAGACTAAAAACAAGGTTAATTAGTAGTAATTGTATGTAAAAACTATGTAACACTACTCACGGCTGCTGAAAATCATGTTTTCTCCCGTTTGGGCCCTATTCGCCTCTTATAAGGCCTAGTTCAACTAATTCGGGCAGAAAGTTTGATTTTTGGTCAAACTTCACAATAAGGACTAGAAATAAGGTTAATTCGTAGTAATTCTACATAGAAACTATGTAATACTGCTCTATTCTCTTGAAAATTATGTTTTCCCTCTGTTTGTTCCCTATTCAGCTCTTATAAGACTTACTTTAGGCCAATCATGGCTGAAAGTTTGACTTTTGGTCAAAATTCTAAATATGATTAAAAACACTGAAGTTTTACTCTTTTGGTTAAACTTCTCAATTAAGATAAGAATAAGGTTAATTTGTAGTAATTGTACCGAGAAACTTTGTAATATTATTCCTGTCTCTTGAAAATCTTGTTTTCTCCCTGTTTGGGCTCTACTTTTAGTCAAACTTCCCAATTAAATTATAAATAAAAAATAATTAGTAGTAATTGAATATAGAAACTGTGTAATACTACTCAGCCTCTTGAAAATCATTTTTTCTCCCCGTTTGGGGCCTGTATACGACGCTTATAAGGCCTAGTTTAGGCAATCGGAGCTGAAAGTTTGACTTATTAAGACTAGAAAATAATCAATTACAAGTAATTGGATATAGAAACTATGTAATACTACTCCCAGCTCTTGAAAACCATGTTTTTCTCCCAGTTTGGGCCCTATCGACTCTTATTGGCTTGTTCAGTCTAATCGTGGCTGAAAGTTTAACTTTTGGTCAACTTCCCAATTAAGACTAAAAAAATAAGGTTAATTAGTAGTTATTGTATATAGAAACTATGTAATATATCACTAATGGCTCTTGAAAATGACATTTCCCCCTGTTTGGGCCGTGTTTGGCTCTTATAAGTCTTAGTTCAGGCCAATTTTGGGCTGAAAATTTAACTTTTGAACAAACTTTCAATTAAGACAAGAACAAGTTTATTAGTAGTTGTACATATAAACTATGTAATACTACCCTCGGCTCTTGAAAACTATGTTTTCTTCCTGTATAGGCCTTATTCGACTTTAATAAGGCCTAGTTTCATGCCAACCAGAGCTGAAAGTTTAACTTTTAGTTAAACTTCTTAATTAAGACTAGAATAAGTCAATCGGGCCTTATTCCCACTATGTTTTCTTCCTGTATACCACTTCTACCTCTTGAG
>JAVJIF010001325.1:60000-67544 GCA_038442645.1 Agave tequilana | reverse complement strand
CATTCTATACCTGTTAGATTATTAGACCACAAATGGGAGATTAGTACTGGGAATGGAGTAGTCAATATCTTCTAGAGTTTGTATTGATTGTCCAGTAGAACTTTGTGATAAAATCTTGGCCATAGATATGATCGTACTAGGACACCAAAGGGTACGACGTAATCTTAGGCATGACCTGGCTCAGTCAGTACTATGCAGTGATTGATTGAGGAGAAGAAGATTAATTTCAGAATCCCTCATCACCGGAGTTCCAATTTAGTGGAGAAGTGAAGTATACCAAGGGAAAGACTCGGATGACTACTTCGGAGGTTCAGAAGCAGAAGGTACCGGTGTGGAATGAATTCCCAGGAGTGTTTGCTGAGATCTCAGGACTGCCACCTGACAGGGTGATCGAGTTCTCCACTGACACAGTTCCAGGAGCAGCTCCTATATCCAAGGCTCCGTACAGGATGGCACCGACGGAGTTAGAAATTCTGAAGAAAGCAGCTGCAGGAATACTCAGACAAAGGATTGATTAGACCAAGTACTTCACCATGGGGAGCTCCAGTACTATTGGCGAACAAGAAGGATGGTGGTAAGAGGCTTTGTATTGATTATAGGGAATTGAACAAAGTTACCATCAAGAATAAGTATCCCTTGCCCAGGATTGATGATCTGTTTGATCAGCTTCATGGAGCCCGTGTATTCTCTAAATTGGATTTACAATCGGGTTACCATCAGCTGAGGGTGAAGAAAGAGGATATCCAGAAGACTGCATTCAGGACCCGTTATGGCCACTATGAATTTCTAGTTATGCCTTTCGGAGTCACCAATGCCCCTGCAGTTTTCATGGATTTGATGAACCGAGTGTTTCTCGCTATCTGGATCAGTTCGTTGTTGTTTCATAGATGACATTTTGATCTATTCAAAGAACAACAGGGAGCATGCAGAACACTTGAGGATTGTGTTGCAGACTCTCCAGCAGGAGCAACTTCATGCTAAGAGGAGCAAATGTGACTTCTGGTTGGACAGTATAGCCTTCCTTGGACACATGGTTTCAGCAGAAGGAATTTCAGTTGATCTAGCAAAGTCCAGGCAGTGAAGGATTGGCCAATTCCAAGGACGGTAATGAGATTAGGAGTTTCTGGGACTAGCCGGGGTATTACAGACGCTTTGTCCAGGATTTCTCTAGGATTGCAGCCCCGTTGACCAGGCTCACCAGGAAAGGAGAAAGGTACATATGACTGAGGAGTGTACTGCAGCATTTGAGCAATTGAAGCAGAGACTCATTTCAGCTCCAATCTTGAGGACTCCCTCAGGGAGAGGAGGGCATGGTCATATTCAGTGATGCATCAGGGAAAGGCCTAGGGTGTGTGCTAATGCAACATGATCATGTCATAGCTTATGCATCGAGGCAACTGAAGACTCATGAGCGGAATTACCAACTCATGACTTGGAGCTAGCAGCTGTGATATTTGCTTGAAGATCTGGAGGCATTATCTTCTGGGAGATAAAAGTGTTTGATATACAACGGATCACAAGAGCCTCAAGTATATCTTCTCACAGAAAGAGTTGAAACATGAGGCAGAGGAGATGGCTTGAACTAATGGCGGACTATGATATTGACTTGCAATATCATCCAGGCAGGTCAATACAGTTCCAGATGCACTGGCAGGATGCCCGAGAATAGAGTGCTTGTCCAGCTCACTCAGCAGAAGGAGTTGATTCAAGACTCATCAGATTGGACTTGATGTTAGTTCGAAGGACTGAGAAGGCAGGACAGTTCATGACTTTGCAGATCCAGTCAGCATTGATAGATGAGATCAAGGAAGCAAAAGGATGATCCCAGATTACAGAAATTCCAAGCTCAGGTAGAGGCTGGATTGAGGACTGATATCTGTATTCATCCAGATGGTGCATTGTATTTTGGTAGCAGACTTTGTGTTCCCCAAGGAGAAGTTCGACAGAAGATCCTAGCAGAAGCTCACAGTTCAGCCTATTCCATACACCCAGGGGGAACCAAGATGTATCAGGACTTGAAGAAGCAGTTTTGGTGGAATGCTATGAAGAGGGAGATAGCCCAGTATGTTGCCAAGTGCTTGGTGTGTCAGCAGATAACGATAGAGCATCAGAGATCAGCCGGACTTCTACAACTTTGCCGATACCCGAATGGAAGTGGGAGCACATCACTATGAATTTTGTCACGGCATTACCTCGTAGTCCCAAAGGTAATAATGCTGTGTGGGTAATCATTGACCGTCTCACCAAGTCAGCTCACTTCATACCATTCAGGGTAGGCCAGACAACAGAGGTTCTGGCAGACAAGTACATGAAGGAGATAGTTCGTCTACATGGAGTTCCTGTTAGTATTGTATCAGACAGAGACACCAGATTCAGATCTCATTTCTGGGAGAGTCTCCAAGAAAGTCTGGGAACTCGTCTGAAATTCAGTACTTCATATCATCCTCAGACAGACGGACAATCTGAAAGGACTATCCAGATTCTTGAAGACATGTTGAGGGCCTGTATGATTGAATTCAAGGAATCATGGGAAGACCATCTTCATCTAGCCGAGTTTTCTTATATAACAGTTATCAGGCAAGTATCAAGATGGCACCATTTGAGGCATTATATGGGAGAAAGTGCAGGTCACGATTTGTTGGGATGAAGTCGGTGAGAGAAGACTTTTGGGACCAGAGATCCTGATTCAGACAACAGAGAAAGTCAGAATCATCAGAGATCATCTCAGGGCAGCTCAGAGTCGGCAGAAGAGTTGGGCAGATTCACGGAGAAGGCCATTGGAATTCGGAGTAGGAGATCATGTGTTCTTGAAGATATCACCTACCAAGGGAGTAATCCGGTTCAGTCTTCGTGGAAAGCTTAGTCCAAGATAATATCGGCCCATTCGAGATTTGGAGCGAGTGGGAGATGTGTCTTACAGATTGGCCTTACCTCCATCTTGGACGGAGTGCACAATGTTTTCCACGTATCTCAGTTGAGGAAGTATGTCAAGGATGATAGTCCATTTTGGATCATTCCGAACTGGAACTGCAGCCAGATTTATCATATCAGGAGCAGCCGATGGCCATTCTAGATAGAAGTGTGAAGACACTGAAGAACAAGGCTATACCATTAGTGTTGGGTCTTGGAACAGACATGCGCCAGGAGAGGCCACTTGGGAACGAGAGGACGTTATCCGAGAGCGCTATCCTCAACTCTTCACATCTTGATTGGTAAGACTCTTTCCTTTATTCTTCTCTACCGTTATCTTCCATCTTATCCTTCTCTATCTGTTACTTTTCCTGTACCTTTCACTTTATGAAATTTCGAGGACGAAATTTTTGTAAGGTGGATGGATTGTAATACCCCGTTTCCAGAATACGTACTTAGTTGCGTATTCAGCTTTTCGATCGTATTTTTCGATTTACTTCCCGTAATTGACCGATTTTAATTTTAAATATCATTTTCCAATATATTAGATTTATATGATTTTCTGGATTTTTCCTGAATTAAAATGAATTTCTTCAAAAACGGTGTCGACCAGTGTCACTGATCGATTCCCGAATTTTTATTTTCCAAACAGTTAAGAATTCTAGAAAGTCCTTTAGGCTTTATTTCTTAGATTCCTGTTTCTATCTAATACTTTTTCTGAGAATTTTATGAATTTATGAAAATTCTAACGGAGTCGGTAGATAACTGATTCCGAGATTTTTAGTTTTAAAACTATAAAGTATTTCTTAAAAAGGATTTCACTATTAGTCTTCATATATTATTATTGATTTTTGGTGAAATTTACGAGTCGTTCCGAGATACTTGAATTCGGACGATTTCGGTATTTTCCGAAATATTTTCCGTATCCTCGACTTAAACCCGGGAACTTGTCTTTTCATTATTTTATATTCTAAGTCAAAGAGTAAATATCTTCCTTTATGAATTTCTTTCCATTTTTCTTTTCCTTTATTTCTCTTTCTCCACAACCACAAACTTTTTCTTTTTCCAAAAATTCAAATCTCTTCCAAAATTCCAACTCCACATAATCTCACCAACCCCCTCATTTAATGCATCTCTCTCTCTCTCCCATGGCCGGCCAAGTGGCCAAGAAGGGAGGGACACCCATCCCCTCTCCTATTTTGCAATAAACCCCTCACATTTACATTATTCACACCTCCCTTACAAAATCAAAATCCTATATAACTTTCTTTTACAATTCTTTTCTCTTTTCTTCACTTCACCAAGAGATTACCCTTCACCATTTTCTTCTCCATCTCAAACCCTAACTCAAAACCACCTCAAAGTCTTCATCTCCTTCTCAAGCAACTACAACCCTTGGATTTGGATTGCAATCTCTTCATCGGAAGTATCGCCAAAGACCTAGTGGTGATATTGTCGTCAACGATCATTCGGAACTCGTAGAACTTTCACATAACCGTTCGAAGTGAGTATTTTTACTCACCAAGACTAGACAACTTCCTTGTTTACTTGTGTTGATCATTCATGTACACTTGTGCCATAAAAATCATATTTTTAGCCCATCAAAGAAACCATCAGAAAATCTTTCTGTCACAGTTTTCCCCACGATTAGTCGACTTAACCTAGGGACCAGTCGACTAACCCACCTTAGTTGAAACTTAACCTTTTCTGATTTCACAGTTTTAGTCGACTAAACCATATTACCAGTCGACTAGACCCCCCTAGTCGACTATATTTTTAACCTAGTCGACTAATCTTTCCCTGAACCAGAAAACCCAACTCTCGTTCCAGTCGACTCATACAAAATATTAGTCGACTTAGGACCCCTAGTCGACTACCCATTCCTCCCTAGTCGACTCCTGTTTTCTGAAATAAAACATCAACTCACTGTATCACAGACTTAGTCGACTTAAGTATCCGTTAGTCGACTAGTAGTTCCCTGTTAGTCGACTACCCTTATAACCCTAGTCGACTAACTTTTCCTGAAACAGAATTACAAACTCTCTGGAACCCAGTTATAGTCGACTCATCTAGATGTTAGTCGACTTAAGACCCCTATTAGTCGACTAATCCTTCCACCTAGTCGACTAATTCTGAATGTCTGACTTAGTTGATTTCCTATTGAATTTGGATTTTTACCTTTGATACATGTGTAACATATTATTCATGTTTATACTTCATGACTGGTATTACATGACATGTTACTTGATGGACATTACTTCTTGTTACTTCATGACTTATTATTGTATAGTCTCATTCCATAACTTGTTAAGAAATGGATATCACCACTTATCATGCCATCACTTGAACTAAGCATGATACACTTGACTTTTGTATAAAATGGACCAACTTACATATGGGTCGGGGGAAACAAGCGGATATCGATATGTGTTCGTGTTTACAGTGGCATTAGGTATATTGTACAATTATATTTCCGGTCTGACCTGAGGGCCTCCAGGGGACCGAGGGGAGTGCTTGCTCCTCTTCCTGATACAGTCATGACAAAGGGCATACATAAGTCCCTCCTGATAGGCCTTGCGGCTGGTTCCGTCATCAAGCAACGGAACACCCTGGACCGTGGTCCCGGGCATGCACGGGACCCACTGTAAACATAGTTCGTCGATACAACCGCTGTTTCCAATAACAACCTTGCTTTACTAGGATATGGATCTATGTGCTCTGGGACGCTGGGTCACATAGTTAGATATCACAGTAAGACAAGTAATAATAATAAGACGTTAACTGTAGATTTATTGTATTAGGATTTCCTCTTCATGCTTTTCATACTGTTAGTTGATATTCCTTACAACTGTTTCTTCTTTCCTTATTCATGTCCTTTAGCCACTTGGCTATAATTTGTTTATTGTTATATGTCTTGACTCTTGGATTTGCACATTCAGATTCCGAAGCTTGGAACGAAGTGGAGCCATCCACAGAGGACCAAGCTACCTTAGTGAGCAGGCGGACTAGTTCCAGTCCCCTCGTGCCAGACTTACCTTTTGACTCACGAGATCTTCTTTCTACTTGTGAGCTTTTGTATACATATTTGTATATATTTCTTTTGGACTTGGTTATGATGTAATACACATGTAATGTGTAATACTTATAATATCCTGTGATAACTTTGTATGTGTACTTCTTGTGTTGGCATATGTATGAATACCACGCTTTGTCGTGCACTCTGATCCTTGTTGTACTTTTATGCTTAGCGTATATACGCGGGGGCAATTTATGACCTACGTATATACGTCGCAGTGACGTCCCGTATCCGTGGAATCGGGGCGTTACACCTTGTCTCTAGTAAGTTCGACCAAAAGTTGTTTCAGCCTAATTGGCCTGAACCAGTCCTTATAATAGCCACCCAAACGAGGAGAAATAAAGTTTTCAAAGCTAAGAGTATTAATACATAGTTTTTTTGCATAATTACTACGATTAAACTAATTTCTAGTCTTAATGGAAAGTTTTATCAAAAATCAAACTTTCTGCCCCGATTGGCCTGGACTAGACTTTATAATAGCCGAATAGGAACCAAATGGGAGGAAAATATGATTTTCAAGGGTCGTGAATGGTATTGCATAGTTCTATGTACAATTACTTCTGATTAACCTAATTTCTATTGTTAATTTGGAAGCTTAACCAAAAGTCAAACTTTAAAGCCTGTTAACTTGAACTAGGCCTTATTAGAGCTGAATAGGGTCCAAATGGGGAGAAAATGTAGTTTTCAAGAGCAGCGAGTAGTATTACATAGTTTTTATGTATAATTCCTACTAATTAAAACTTGTTTCTAGTCTTAATTGGAAAGTTTGACCAAAGTCAGACTTTCTGTCCCGATTGCCCTAAATTAGGCCTTATATGAGCCGAATATGACCTAAATAGAGATAAAACATGATTTTAAAGCGCCAGGAGTATTATTACATAGTTTCTATGTACAATTGTGGCTATTAATCAACAAGTTGTATAAAAGTCAAATTTTCAGGCTCGATTGGCCTGAACTAGGCATTATAAGAGCAGAATAAGACTCAAACAAGGAGAAAACATACTTTCAAGAGCCAGGAGTAGAGTAGTATTACATAGTTTTTATGTATAATTACTATTAATTAAACTTGTTTCTATTCTTTATTAGGAAGCTTAATAAAAAGTCAAATCTTCAGCCCCGATTGGCCTGAACTAGGCATTAGAAAAGCCGAATAGAGCTCAAACAGGGAGAAAATATCTTTTCAAGAGCCGAGAGTAGTACTACATAGTTTTCATGTAAATTACTATTAATTAAATTTGTTTCTATTCTTAATAGGGAAGTTTGACCAAAAGTCAAATCTTCAGCCCCGACTGGCCTCAACTGGGCATTATAAGAGCCGAACATGACCCAAACGAGAGGAAAATATGATTTTCAAGAGACGTGAGCGGTATTACATAGTTTCTATATGCAATTACTACTAAATAACCTTGTTTCTAGTGTTAACTAGTTTAACTTGTTTTAGGATTATTTGAGATTTTTGCCAAAAGTCAAATTTCAGCCCTGATTGCCTGAACTAGGCCTTATAAGAGACGAATGGGGACCAACTGGAGGAAAACAAGGTTTAAAAGGGACGTGAATG
>JAVJIF010001325.1:7500-55000 GCA_038442645.1 Agave tequilana | reverse complement strand
AGAAATACATTGAACAATGGAAAGAGTTTCCTTTTTGATGGTGGAGCAAGATTTTTTAGGACCGAGCCATACACCAGAATGAAATCTAACCAGTTGCTCATGAGATGTTTGTTGAAATCTTTATTTCAGTATGACACCATATCCTATATCCGATGCATCTGTTTCAACTATCATGAATGCATGAGGATGAGGAATGCATAGACATGGTAATGAATGGACTTTCTCTTTAATTTGTTTGACTATTTGAGTATGCTTATCAGACCATGCTGGTGGATTTTTTTGAAGTCTTTGAAATAGTGGTGCACAAATTATTCGTATTTTTGGGATGAAATCAGATACGTAATTTAAACATCCTAAAAATCTTTGTAACTGGGTTTTATCTTTAATTTCATCGGGAAATTTGTTTGCAAATTCTATTGATCTATTGATTGGTGTTATGGTTCCCCTTTGAATATTGTGAATTTAGAATTATGAATTATAATATTTATGAATACAAACCATTTCTGATATGTGAATCCCTTAATAGTTGAAATGAAGTTAGAGTCGGAGGGTTCAGTGGTTGAAATGGTGATTTCGTTTAATGAGAAAGGTAACTCTTCTTCCGATATGGTTGCAATTTCTTTTCCTTTATCGAGTTGAGTCTGAATAAGGCACATTTGGGTTTCGTATGCTAAATTTTTTGTTTCTATTTGGCTTAAATTTTCTTTAATATTCTTAATTTCTTCTTTTAATAATTTTATTTCTGTTCGAAGTTCATGAATGCTATTTGGTTCGGGCTTCAAGGTTGTATTTACGGGATAGGTCTCAAAAAGTTTTGAGATACTGAAAGGTTGAATTAGTTTATCTGTATTGTCTTCTTCATTGATTATTAGGGTTTTCAATTTTTCTAAATGTTCCTTTTGTTTTTTCGGGTCTGGAATCTGTTGTATCATATCGAATATCAATTCTTTTGAATCTTTTTTAAATTTTTTGCCTTAAGTAATTTTAGAGTGTTTCTTGTATTAATCATATTAATTTGTTTACATGTACGCGTATGGTCACTAGAACTTGAAGAATAGTAAAATCCATCATCTTCAGATATTTTATTAATTTCAGAATAGAGTTGTAATTTTTCTTTAAATTTTTCTTTTATGTTTGAATCTATATCTGATAGATTGTCTATGATTTTATTAATTCTATTTTTGCCTTTTAATTTACATTTACTTGCGATGTGACCAGGTTTGCAACATTTATAACAAGTAATTCTTTTAGATTGATAATAATCTTCGTTTGAATGTTTTCGAGAATATTTGTATTTCATTGGCTTATACTTTTTATAAGGAATCATTTTTTATTTGTGTTTCTTTTCTATTGAGGGAGCTTTTATTCCTGTGATGCCAAATGCTTCACAGAAAGGGCCCATTTCTTTTCATTTATTACCGTATTTGGCTTGAAATTTTAATTCCTGACAGGCTAGTATTGCTTCCTTTTTAACGAATGCAAATAATTAACTGTATGTAATAGTACTAAAATCAATATTATCATCTTCAATTCCCATAGCCTTTTTAATACTGGTGAAAACTCGTTGTGAAAATAAATTGGGTAGACCTGTAATAAATTTTTCTTTCCAAAAAGATTTTGTTGAATCGGACCGTTTTAACACATGAGTTAGAAACATATCTTTGTACCATCGAAAATCAGAAAGGGTTAGACATCGAAGGTTAGTAAGGAATATTTTTGAAGATCCTAATTCTTTTACAGGGTTTCCTACAAAATGTGTTGCTATTGTGACGATGAGAAAACTAGTAGACTCATTTCTCCTAGTAATTGTTCCCTGAGCATCTTCTACTTCTATTTCGTGATTTAAAATAGTTTGTTTGTCTTCTAGGGTCAATGAGTTATCCCACCAATATTTTAATTGACCAGTGAATCCGGTGACAATGTAAACAGTGGCATTTTGTTCTTGTAGTCGGTTTGTTTTGTAGGCAGTTACTGCCATACCAATTTCCTGTAAAATGTTTAATATTTCATATTCACTTTTGCCATCAATATTCCATTCATAAACTGAAGTACCATCGTAACTTGACTTGAATATTGCTCGTTCTTCATATTGAATATCTGGAAGGGTTGGCCTAGGATAATAATTCCTAGTTCTTCCTTTACGCCAATAATTTTTGTATGAATTGTTATGCTGCTTGTATTTTCAATGAATTCTATTAATTTCTAAATCTTGATCTGTTCCTTGAATATCATCTTCTATTTGATTAATTTGTTGTACTAAAGAATTGTCTGAGGCTGAAGAGTCTTCAGCAGATTCAGATTCTGATGCATTTTGTTCTTCAATCGTATTTATCTTTGATGTTCTTGGAATATCTTTATTAATTTTTTCTAAAGCTTGAGTTATTTGTCCTAATAAGTTTAGTGATTGAATTTTTTCTTCAAATTCAATTGGTATATTAGTTAGTTGAAAATGTGGTGCTGAATAACTTTGTGGAAATTTAGGACTGGACTCTTTGTGTACCCCTTTAATTTGAGTTGATAAAGAATCTATTTGTTGTGCTATCGTGTGCAGCATTTGATTTGAATAATTATTTTGATGATATATTTTCTTAATATCTTCAATGTTAACCGGTTCATTATTAACTTTTCCCTTTTAAAGGGTGAGGCAGTAATGTCTCCTTCTTTAGTAGTAATTTTAATAGATTGCAATGGGGGATAGATAGAAGTTACTGTTTGACAGTCGGATAATTGCCATTTTTTATATAAACTAGTTTGAACATTGATTTGAGATTGGTTGTACGGGTTTTGAATGCCCTGTTTTATTAAATAATATTCTAACCATATTTCGAAGTTAAAATTAATTTTATGTTTTTCTATATCAGTGATCCATTCTTTTATTAATATTTCCTGATAAGTTTTATCAAATTCTGAGAACCAATTAAAATATTCGGATTCTTCTCTGAGGTCTTTCATTAATTCAAAACTATTATTAATGAATGGTTTATCACTAGTAATGACATTAATCTCACTACTAAAGTCTCCTTTCATCTGTGATGATGTCGGAGAATAATTTCCCTGATCCATTTCTAGAAGAGGAGATTTATGAAATACTTTAATGGGCTGTTGTAATGAATAATCTGAGCATGACCTCCTACTAGATTTAGGATACCTGAAAGAGGTTGAAGGTTTTTCTTTCACCGAATTAAATCGTATTAATACCGTTCCATCATTTTCTTCAATAATATCAGAAATTTCTGTTCTTTCTATGTCTCTAGGAGTTTGAGGATTTTCAATCCTAAATTCCTCTGGAATTGTGATTTCATTCCACTTTAATCTTCTTTGGACAAAGGTTTTTGAATGTTCAGTTTCAATTTGAAGTAAGACAGTTTCTTCTTGTGTAGAGGTATTCATCATTTTGAATTTAGGGTTCATATTAGAGTTCATTAATTTGAAATACATTTTATACATAACTGTTACTTGTTCAGTAAATTTTTCAAATTCGTCACCTTGTAAATGAATGTCTAAGATTAATGAATTTAAGAATAATGGATCTGTTAATGATACAGAGTAGTTAGACATACAATTGAAATAGACTGGACCATTACATATATTTGTTTGAATCATAGACAAAATTGACGACTTGTATCTTTTTAGTCTTTTGTCTCTTAAGGCTGTATACACAGGAATATCTACACCTGTATGAACTAAGGGTTTAATGGCTACCTGTATTAGGCCAAAATGTATGTAACGAAATCCTTTCTTTAGAAATTCTTGTAATACCAAGGTGGATAATAATGGAATGGTTTGAAATTTATTCTGAATATTGAATGTTTCTTCATGAATTTTAATTGCGTATGATGTTTTGAAGTCAAATGTTCCTATACTATAGATGTTTTCTAATTTTTCATTTGGAATTTTCCATTCTAAATAGTCCACATGAATTATGTCTTCCCTACTTCTTACTATCTTCTTAGTTGAGCCTGAGGATGAATTGGAACCTATAAGCATTCTTCTTACAATGTTAGCCATAATTAATGCATGATCAAATGTATGCTGCAACTCTAGTCTTAACGGGAACACGGGAACACTATGCCTGGAACACCCTATTCACTTAGTGGACTTACCAACGGTCTTACAAGTTTACCAACACTTACCAACGCTAATGCAGAGTTTTAACATGCAATTGATACGCACTAATGATAACAACAATGTAACAATGCAAGAACAAGAATCCGAGGATGCGTATTTCTTCATTCGAGAGTTTGAAGAAGTATGTCTAATGATGAGAATTTCCCAATTGACTGAGGACGCTGTTAGACTGAGGTTCATACCCTTTGCGCTAAAAGACATAGTTAAGAAATGGCTTTACAATCTTCCCGTCAGCTCGATTTCTTCATGGGATGATTTTGTAAAAGTCTTTCTTAAAAAGTTTTAACCTATTTGATTGAGGCGAAACCTGCACAAAAAATACGGAATTCCAGAACTTATAATAAAAATGTGCAAGTGCTCAATTCTTACCGCTATAGCAAGTGGCTATGCGGGTCGTGATCTACAAGGAGGGTTTTGCGATAGAAGCGTTTACGTTTTTGTATTGAAATCTTTATGAAAATAAAATGAGAGTTCTTCTTTGTTTTTATGTTAAGAAAAAGGAAAAAGAATTATGTTAAAGTTAGAAGAAAATGAGAGATGAAGAAGATGGAGAAAATCAGAAAACGGCGAAAGCGACTATGTACAAATGATTATTTACAAGGAAGTGAAAAGAATGATTTGGAAGAGGTATTGTTGGTGATTTAATTTACAGAAATAAAAGAAAAGAAATAAAAACAATTGCTTACCTTCTTTTCACCAAAAGCTTACCTTGAGTCTTCAGCGACGATTTTACCTTGAAGTGGAGGCATTCAGCGCATAGCCTATAAGATTTGAGTATTGGTCTCTTTCACATTACATCATCAAGACTACTTCAAGAATGAAATGATACAGAGAGAGACTCCATTCCATCGTCATGAGCTATCGGTGGCACTCGCAACGGCAAGGCTCTTTCGATTCTTTTAGACTCACTTGGAAGACAATTGTACCAAAAAGAAAAGTAAAATAGAAAAGAAGAAGAAGAAGAAGACTAAAAGAAAGTACATACAAAGAAAGAACATCGATTCGATTTCATAACAATCAAAGAAAAGAAATAAATCTTACACCGGTGTCACTCCAGCTCAAGCTTCATTCTTGTTCTTCGATGAAAGTCTGATCTCCTCTTATTTACATAAATCAAAACTAAAATTACATGAAAAAGAAAAACAAAAACCTAAACTAGAAATGGAAGAATAGTCTAAAATCCTATCTCTGCATGGTCGTCCATTTTCAGCACAAAGAATGGCCTTTTATAGGCAAAAAACCCAGTATGCAGGATCCCGGGGAGATCGGGGGAGCAAACGATCCCCCTAACTCCCCAACCTTGCCGCGGATCCGCGGCTTTTGCCGCGTTTCCGCGGCCAGGGTGTGGCCAGATGGCCACACCCTGTTGGTGGGTCAGTCTGGGATATCCTTCTGCATTTATCTTCAGTTTGTTTCTTCGTTTGATTCCAGGATTCTGACGAAATGGCCTGGGATTCTTGGCTTTAACCGATCGATTCTGAGAGGATTCTTCTCAACCGGTTTTCAACCTCTTGATTTTGTCCTGATTTATTGAGTGCGAATTAATTCTGATTTAATTCAGAATTTTGGTGGGCTTTGGGCTCATTTCTCTTCATCTCCTTAAAGAATGGGCCTGCAAATAAATTAAACAATTAATTAGGACAATGCATATTTTATTCTATAATAAGTATGGAAATATGATATTAAATATGCAACATTAGCGACCAATCACACCCCCATACCTATCTTTTGCTCGTCCTCGAGCAAAACAACTAAACTATACTAAGGATTATTAGACCACTTTCGCAGGTCACGCGATTGCACTGAGCATGTGCAACAAGCCGTTAAACCTCTAGGTTTCTCCTAGAGGACGAGTTTTGTCTCGTGAGGGTTTTCAGCGGATTGCACCCATAAAATCCATAAAGAAAGGAAAATAAAGAGTTAGTATTTTCGAAAAGCATTTTGAAAGGAAAAAATATTTGAAATATAATTGTAAGATCTAAGCAATCTATAAGTTATAGGAAAACTGAATTTTTCATTCCTAAACTTAGTCTCTATTCAAAAATTTGTTATCAATTAAAGTAAGGAGTCAAATTGTACTTCTCATCTAGTCTATTACTTTACCCTAAGTCATATGCACTTGTGACTGTGAAAATTTTGACTAAGGGTTCATTAACTCTAACTCTTATGCCTTATTTATTTATATATATATATATATTTTTTGGTGGTATTATTCCTTAGTTTAGGCTTTCTAATCTGCCCATGTAATGAGCCTTTAATCGATGACTCCCAAACCAGACGGTCTTAGGGCACTGGGTGAGAAAACACCCCAAGGACTTGAGGACTCGAGCAAACAAGGCCACAAAACTAAGAATTTTATTATATGAACCTGTTTTAGGCGTGAATACTTATGCTTTATTAGGCACAAATACCCAGCTTAATCAGATCATTTTTATATTTTCTTGTCAAACTTATCTAATCATCTTTCGCATAAATACTAAGGCTTGCTTAGGTCAAAGCACCTAGCTAATCAATAATTAGACTTGTTTATCATTTTTTTTTATATAAGGCATAAGAATCTTTGTTTTTGAACCCTAAGTGTGTAAGTGTATGAAATGTGCATATTTCATCAAGGTAAAGATCAAGACTAAATTACTTTGACAAATTATCTTCCTAACCCTAAAAATCAAACAAATAATCTTATTTTGACCAAGTATAAGAAATCCTAATTTAGATTTTCCTATTCCTTAAAATTAACTTAATTTCTTACAAAAAATATGTCAAAATATTGTTTCTATTTTCAAAAAGTTTTTAAAAGAAAAGAAAATGTTAATTTTTATTTTCTTTTTTTTTTATAAAAAGAAAAAACTAAGTTATGTTAGAGCCTCCCCCACACCTATCTCATGCATTGTCCTCAATGTATGAATTAATGCATAGATGCATGAAAAAGAAGAAAGGGAAGGAAAAGGTTACCTTAAGGTGGTGGTTCCGGTGGTGGTCTGATTGGTCTACGAAACGCGGCCCAATCAACTTTTCTTGGGTCTCAAAGGAACCCACCAGCAATTTCTCTAATATAACCCATTAAAATGATGAATCCATAAAGGATTAAGTATTTGACCCCATCTAATTTTCAAATTCCATAACTAATTTCGGAGTCAAATTTGTCAACCACCTCGTCCCAGAATGGAGTGTGAAAAGATAAAATGATTGACTTGGACTCTGGAAGTACTGGAACTAATACCGACTCAGGAAGGTGACTTAAGTCAAGTAAAGGTTCTGGAGTCGAAATAGGTTCTGGATTTGGGTCCAAGTCAAGAAGTTGAAACTCAAGTCCACATGTATTTTCCAACAATGGAATGTGACTTAATGTTGGTGATTCAAGTTCAAGAATGATAGGTGGGGGAATCAAAACTGACTCTAAAATATTACTCAAGTCTGGTAACAAAACAGGAGTCAGTATTGATTCGAAAATTTGAACTGGATCACAGATTTGAAAATCTAGGTCACACTTCTCATTAAGTTCAATATCAAAAAATTGAGAACTTGCCAATTTGTTAATAGGATTTTCAAAATTTTATAATTGGTCAAGTTCAATATGATCCTCAAAGATGGGGGATTCAATTTCATGATGAATAGGCACATGATCCAACATTGATTCGGGGAAAAGATCGAAATCAGGTGAAGATACCGGAGTCATAATCGAATCAGGAAGTAGAATTGAATCACTAAGTTGGGGTTCAGGATCATATTCATTTTCAAGTTCTATTTCAGAAAAAGTATAACTTGCTAAACTGTCAATCTCTTTTTCAAAATTTGGAGTTTGGGCAAGTTCAAATGGTTGTTCTGAAATGGAATCTTGATGTCCAAAACAACCTGACTCTTTGGCTCTAACAGAATGGTTAGTGACATCAGAACTGGTCCAGCGGTGAGAACGTAGAGATTCGACCATCATATCTATGTCACGATTACGAGTGTTTTGAGCCTGAGTCATGGCTTCAAGCATCTTTTCATAATTGATAGGTTCACTATTTTGATGAAAAGATGAAGAATTGTCTTGGAAGTGGTAGTGAAATTGTGAGTCCATCAGATTTTGGGATTTGTGTTTGGACTCACGCATACTCATTTTCAAAATCGATAGTTTTCTATTTTGGACTGGTGGATCTAAGTATGAATCTTGAAAATATTGTGGACTAGGTGGAGAAGGAGGACAAATTGGTTGAAAATTGGACTCGGGGTAGGTGAATCCCCACTAACTCTGTGAAGAGTTGAAATCATTATGGAAATTATAGTCATACGATGGGGGGCATGGGTTATATTCATTCGGATAAGACCAATCCGGCACACTAGGTTGGTTAAAGTCATGATATGCCGGGTTGGTAATATCCGAAAATGAACTCGGTGTGTAATATGGATTATTATTGAAGTTGGAAAAATTATTATTATAAGCCATATCACACAACAGAATACAAACAAAAAGAAAGAAAAAACAAACAAATAAGCAAACAAAAAAGAAAAATTCTAAATTAAGTTAGGGTAGACCTATGACCTAGACGACTCCTAACTGATTTAGACTGTCCACAGGAGGTCTAATGCAGACTTTGACCACAAGCTAATCAGCCAGGTCAGGGCAAGGTTGGTGGGAGGTTTTCCGTCAAAGACGTTCCTTAATTAAATAACCACCAACCTTCGGGCTTTCGGCCCTTAATCCCTTTCCTAGACACTGATTTTACAGGAGTCAGATTCCAACATTTTCCCCTTAGAATAATCTCCTAATTGAGTCCGAGATGTCCCTAGGGCCAACGTCTACTCAATTTTAGTTAGGCTTGGGTTAGTGAGTGCTTGGAATGTGATTTTTGGGCTAAGGAAGGGTGATTAAATCCCCACCTTATCTTGTTAATGGGTGGTGCCCTTAAAATCAATTTGTGCAAGTGTACAAGATAAATAAGATTCACTCAATGCGATATAAATCAACCAAGAAGTGAGTCCTATGCTAAATGCAATGCATACGTACCTTGCTCCAGCACTCTTCAACAGTAAAAATAAATGAATTGAAAAGACACGTGCCTAAAATTCAAACGTCTAATCAATTTTTTTATCTTTTCAACAAATGTTTTACTGTTGATTATTAGCAGGCTTATGTGATGGCATATAAGAAAAAGTAAAGTTGCAGAAAGCTACAATTTGTAAAGCAGGCAGCCCTGCAAAAAGAACGTTAGTAGTCCACTCTATTTTGCCGCGGATCCGCGGCTTTGGCCGCGAAAACGCGGCAAAGCAGAGGGCACTTGGTCTCTGCTTTCTAGAACAGAGGCCCAAGGCCACTTATAAGTTACTGCAACTTTAATTTCCTGCTTTGCTTGCCCTGTAACCTGCAACAGAGAAGAAAATTCGTTTAGTTCTAAACAATTTTCAATAAAAATTCAGATTTCAACAAAAAAATTGTTACCCTCCCCGGCAACGGCGCCAAAATTTGATTGAGGCGAAACCTGCACAAAAAATACGGAATTTCAGAACTTATAATAAAAATGTGCAAGTGCTCAATTCTTACCGCTATAGCAAGTGGCTATGCGGGTCGTGATCCACAAGGAGGGTTTTGCAATAGAAGCGTTTACATTTTTGTATTGAAATCTTTATGAAACTAAACGAGAGTTCTTCTCTGTTTTTAAGTTAAGAAAAAGGAAAAAGAATTATGTTAAAGTTAGAAGAAAATGAGAGATGAAGAAGATGGAGAAAATCAGAAAACGGCGAAAGCGACTATGTACAAATGATTATTTACAAGGAAGTGAAAAGAATAATTTGGAAGAGGTATTGTTGGTGATTTAATTTACAGAAATAAAAACAATTGCTTACCTTCTTTTCACCAAAAGCTTACCTTGAGTCTTCAGAGACGATTTTACCTTGAAGTGGAGGCATTCAGCGCATAGCCCATAAGATTTGAGTATTGGTCTCTTCCACATTACATCATCAAGACTACTTCAAGAATGAAATGATACAGAGAGAGACTCCATTCCATCGTCATGAGCTATCGGTGGCACTCGCAATGGCAAGGCTCTTTCGATGCTTTTAGACTCACTTGGAAGACAATTGTACCAAAAAGAAAAGTAAAATAGAAAAGAAGAAGAAGAAGAAGAAGACTAAAAGAAAGTACATACAAAGAAAGAACATCGATTCGATTTCATAACAATCAAAGAAAAGAAATAAATCTTACACCGGTGTCACTCCAGCTCAAGCTTCATTCTTGTTCTTCGATGAAAGTCTGATCTCCTCTTATTTACATAAATCAAAACTAAAATTACATGAAAAAGAAAAACAAAAACCTAAACTAGAAATGGAAGAATAGTTTAAAATCCTATCTCTGCATGGTCGTCCATTTTCAGCACAAAGAATGGCCTTTTATAGGCAAAAAAACCAGTATGCAGGATCCCGGGGAGATCGGGGGACCAAACGCTCCCCCTAACTCCCCAACCTTGCCGCGGATCCGCGGTTTTGCCGCGTTTTCGCAGCCAGATGGCCACACCCTGTTGGTGGGTCAATATGGGATATCCTTCTGCATTTATCTTCAGTTTGTTTCTTCGTTTGATTCCAGGATTCTGACGAAATGGCCTGGGATTCTTGGCTTTAACCGATCGATTCTGAGAGGATTCTTCTCAACCGGTTTTCAACCTCTTGATTTTGCCCTGATTTTCTGAGTGCGAATTAATTCTGATTTAATTCAGAATTTTAGTGGGCTTTGGGCTCATTTCTCTTCATCTCCTTAAAGAATGGGCCTGCAAATAAATTAAACAATTAATTAGGACAATGCATATTTTATTCTATAATAAGTATGAAAATATGATATTAAATATGCAACATTAGCGACCAATCACTATTCATAAGACAGCCCTCATGAGGAAAAACATTATGCAATTCAAGCAAGAAGCCAATGAACCATTCTGGAAATATTTTGAGCGCTTCAAAGACCTAATAGCCCTATGTCCTCATCACGGCATAGAGAAATGGCGTCAGTGCCAAATTATCTATGACGGACTTGATTACCAAACTAAGACACTCCTTGAAACCATGTGCCAAAGGGAATTTTTAAAGAAAGATGAAGATCAGGGGTGGGATCTCTTTGAAGCCTTAGCCGAAAAAACAATTCAATGGGAGTCATGTCCAGAGAAAACCACACCCACCACTTCCAGAACCGTTTGCATTCTATAGAATCCTCCATAGCTGCTGAGGCTAAAATAACACAACTGATGAAGAGGATAGAATTGCTTGAATCAAGGGAAAATTCTGCTGTTAACCAGGTCAACCCATCACCTGTGGTCAACCCATCACCTGTGGTCAACCCGGGTTGCACCTATTGCCATGATCTCAACCACGTATTCGAGGAGTGTCCTGTATTCCACTCTCAAATGTATCAGGAGAACATGAATGCTGCATATACCAGACCCAACTACAACCCATACTCCAAAACGTACAATCCGGGATGGCAAAACCATCCAAATTTTTCTTGGAGTCAGTCTGGTCCTGAGCAGTCTAGGCTATCATTTTCACATCAATATCCTGCTCAGTCACATCAACCCAATTTCCACTCATACCAGAATCCACCACAATTCCAGCCATATCAAAATCCACCACATTACAAGACAAACTTCCAGCCTACGTATCAGCAACATCCACCACAAAATCCTCCAGAAAAAAGAATATCAGATTTGGAAAAAATGATAGAAACCCTGTCTAAAACTCATCACCAGGACATGAACAAATTACAGGTCCAGATTGGGCAATTGGCTAATTCTCTGAATGAACGACAAAAAGGAATGCTACCTAGCCAACCAGTGCCCAATCCAAAAAATCACTTCCCTCTACATGAAGTTGATGACCTAGGCCCCAGTCAATGCAACACTGTTCATATCCTTAGATCTGGAAAGCAAGTAGATAACAAGGTTTCAAATTAACCCACCAAATTTGTGTCAAAGCCAACACCTTCTGTTCCAGTCCAACCCATTCAAGACAATCCTTCTTCAAGTACACAACCATCCACTTCCCAATCCAAAGGGAAAGAAAAGATTGATGAGCAACCATACAAGCCTGTTGTACCATTCCCAAATAGGCTAGCAAATCAAAAGATGAATGCTCACATGGAGAAGATAAGAGAAATGTTCAACCAAGTCCAAATCAATGTCCCTCTTCTTGATGCCATACAACAAGTTCCATCATACGCCAAATTTTTAAAAGAAATGTGCACCAAGAAGAGGAAAGCAAATGTCCCTAAAAAAGTCTTCCTAGCTTCAAACATCAGCGAGTTGATCACTGGTCGAATTCTTGTGAAATACAAAGACCCAGGGAGCCCAACCATTTCTTGTATCATAGGACAGACTACCATCAATAGGGCATTGCTTGATTTGGGAGCCAGTATCAATCTTCTCCCCTTTTCTGTGTATCAACAATTAGGGTTAGGCGACCTTCGTCCGACCCAAATGACGATACAACTGGCTGATCGCTCTGTAAAGATTCCCAAGGGGGAGATTACAGATGTTTTAATACGGGTCGGGGAATTCATTTACCCCGTAGACTTCATTGTTCTTGAGACACAACCCGTACATAATCACAGAGCACAGACACCTGTCATTCTCGGACGCCCTTTTCTAGCCACCGCAAATGCGATCATTAACTGTAGGAATGGCTCGATGCGTCTGACCTTTGGAGATATAACAAAAGAGGTGAATGTTTTCCACCCGGGAAAACAACCTCGGGATTTGGATAATGATTCTTTTGAAGTAAACTTGATAGAAGGATTAACAAGTGAACATGATGAGGAGGTTGAGTATGAATCCGAAGAGGAATTTGAGTTGGAGTCTGATGACTTCAACCTTGATCAGATTGTTAAGTCTACTGTGGAATGGGCCACTAATACCACCCCTATTCTTCCCTTACACCAAGAACAGCCAGTGATAGATCCTGTCCCTTCTTCTGAGCTTAAGGTTCTTCCCGACCATCTCAAGTACAAGTACTTGGATGAGAAGGAAGCCTTTCCTGTAACATTGCATCCCATCTCACTGGACAACAAGAAGAGGATCTTCTTACTGTGTTAAGAGAAAATCGAGAAGCCATTAGTTGGACGATGGCTGACATCAAGGGGATTAGTCCTTCCATAGTTCAACACCGGATTCATTTGACGGAAGATGCCAAGCCAAAACGAGACCCACAGCGTAGACTAAACCCAATCATGTAGGAAGCCGTTAGAGCTGAGATCTTGAAACTATTAGACAATGGGATTATCTATCCCATATCCGATAGCCAGTGGGTAAGTCCAGTTCACGCTGTGCCTAAGAAAGCAGGATTTACTGTGGTAGAAAATGAGAAGAAAGAATTGGTACAAACACGTCTTCCAACGAAGATTCGAGTTTGTATCGATTACCGAAAGTTGAACACTGCCACACGTAAAGACCACTTTCCTCTTCCGTTCATTGACCAAATGCTCGAGAGATTAGCGGGACATGAGTACTACTGTTTCCTGGATGGATATTCAGGATATAATCAAATCCCGATCGCTCATGAGGATCAAGACAAAACCACCTTCACCTGTCCTTTTGGAACATTTGCATACCAAAGGATGCCCTTCAGCCTATGCAATGCTCCCGCAACGTTTCAACGTTGCATGCTGAGCCTTTTTTCAGACATGGTGGAGAAATTTCTGGAGATTTTCATGGATGATTTTTCAATTTACGGTGATTCCTTTGAACAATGCTTGTACCATTTGAAGCTGGTTCTACAACGTTGTATGGAGAAAAACTTGACACTTAATTGGGAGAAGTGTCACTTTATGGTCAAGCAAGGAATCGTTCTAGGGCACGAAGTTTCACATAAGGGAATTGAGGTTGACAAGTCAAAAGTGGAAGTCATAAATAAGCTCCCTGAGCCAACATGCTTAAAGGACATTAGATTATTTTTAGGGCACGCTGGCTTCTATAGACGATTTATTCAAGGGTTTAGCAACATTGCAAGACCTTTAACAAATCTCTTAGGAAAGGATGTACCCTTTATATTTGATGAAGAATGTCAGAAATCTTGGAAGGAGCTTAAGTGTAGACTTGTCTCAGCACCTATCATTTCTGCACCTGATTGGACTAAGCCTTTCGAGATTATGTGTGATGCCTCGGATTTTGCTATTGGCGCTGTTCTAGGATAGCGTATTGATACTAGGCAACACGTAATTTATTATGCTAGCAGAACGCTGAATGAAGCCCAACTCAATTATACAACTACTGAAAAGGAATTTTTAGCTGTTGTCTTTGCGTTGGAAAAAATTCGCCAATATCTGCTAGGGTCCAGGACGATTATTTTCACCGATCACTCCGCCCTAAAGTACTTAATGCAAAAGAAGGATGCTAAGGCAAGACTTATTTGATGGATACTTCTTTTGCAAGAGTTTGATCTGGAGATTAAGGATAAAAAGGGCGTTGAGAATGTGGTAGCTAATCACTTGTCAAGAATTCCAAATGCACCAAAGGAGAAAATACCCATAAATGATGATTTCCCTGACGAACACATCCACATAATGCATGGAGAGCCCTGGTATGCTGACATAGCAAATTACCTAGCATCCGGGCAAATACCTTCTAATTGGTCAGGTCAGGACAAACACCGTTTCATGAGTCAAATGCGGTTCTTCTTTTGGGATGAACCGTATTTATTCAAATATTGTCCTGACCAGATAATACGAAGGTGTCTTCCTGAGGAGGAACATCAGTGTGTCTTGACATTCTGTCACAAACTTGCTTGCGGTGGACATTTTGGTCCACGGAAAACTGCTGAGAAAGTACTTCAGAGTGGATTTTACTGGCCCACTCTCTTTAAGGATGCATATACTTTCTGCAAGCTATGTGATAGGTGTCAAATGACGGGTCGAATCACACGGAAAGACATGATGCCCCTTATACCCATCTTAGAGGTCAAAATTTTTGATCTGTGGGGCATCGACTTTATGGGACCCTTTTTCCTCTGTCCTATGGCAACCAATACATTTTGGTAGCCGTAGATTATGTTTCAAAATGGGCTGAAGCAATTCCAACAAGGACAAATGACAACCAAGTTGTCATCAAGTTTTTACGAGAAAATATCATCTCTCGCTTTGGAGCCCCCGTGCGATAATAAGTGACAATGGGAGTCATTTCTGCAATCGGGCTTTTGAAGCCCTGATGCGCAAATACTCTATTTCCCACAAATTATCCACGGCATACCATCCTCAGACCAACGGGCAAGTAGAAGTCACTAATAGACAAATAAAACTCATCTTGGAGAAAACCGTTGGACAGAACCGTAAAGATTGGTCCATCAAACTCACTGATGCCTTATGGGCCTACAGGACCGCTTACAAGACTGTCCTCGGTATGTCTCCATATCGGGTTGTATTTTGAAAACCTTGTCACTTGCCTGTGGAGTTAGAACACCGAGCTATGTGGGCTATAAAGCAGCTGAACTTGGATTTAGATAAGGCCGGTGCCTTAAGGAAATTGCAAATATCCGAGCTAGAAGAGCTAAGAAATGAGGCATATGACAATGCTCGGATAGCAAAACACAGAACCAAGCTCTTTCATGATAAATCCATTCACCGAAAAATTTTTGTCTCAGGACAAAAGGTTCTGTTGTACAACTCAAGACTCCACCTTTTTCCTGGTAAATTGAGAACCAGGTGGTCAGGACCGTACATTGTGCAAAATGTCTTCTCACACGGTGCTATTGAGATTCTTGATCCGAAAAATGGCAATAAATTCACTGTAAATGGTCAACGCTTAAAGCCATTTTTTACCAATGTACCTGTGTCACAAGAAATTTATGAACTGGGTCTTTATGACCCAGTATATATGTGACCATTTCATCTGTACAGTCTCCCAGATTTCCCTGCATATCATTTTGGGACCACTTTTGTAAATAAAAAAATAAATAAAATAAATAAAAAAAATATAAAATATAAAAAAATAAAACAAAAAATTTCAAAAATTTTTGACCTTGGTGCTAATTGGTACCAAGAGTCCCACTTTTTCTTAACCCCTTTTCAAAATAATAACCCTAACTTGTAAATATTCACTTTCATCTAGGGTCAAAATAGGCTTTCCACCTTTTCAGGCCCTTATAAATTTCCTTTACTCTGTCTTTCTCTCTCAAACCCCAGAACGAAACCTAGATCTAAACTCCCATCTCAAAGCGCCGCCACCAGAAATTTTCTTCTCCTTAGCCGCTTCCAACTCGCCGCGTTCCCGCGACCCAGGCCGCAGATCCGCGGCATTCCTACATCCTCTGGAGCGCCGCCAAATTTTCTGCCGGTCGATTTCTTGCGCTGGTGGCCGATCTGGTGCCAAATCTTCCCAAATCCTTCTCCTGTGCCCTCTGCAAGCCCGAACTTTTCCCCCCACGTATTCCGGGGGCGGTTTGAATTTCGATCTCCCAATTTATTATTTTGATCTAGATTTGTAGCATGGCACCCAACTTATTTGCTGAAAAGGATTTTTCAAAAATTCTATGTGATCCTAATGAGTATGGGCATATATTCATAGATCGGATTAGGACATGGGATTGGTACGCATTGGTGTATGATAATACTGATAACGATGCCTTCTATTGTCCCGACTTGGTGACATTGTTCTACAACTCTACTGACCATGCATTAGTTGATTTACACACTTATCAATTCACCGTGCACATGCCCTTAGGCGACTTATTCATCACGCTTCCTCTCCTTGAGGAACACACGCATGTCCCAATTCACCCACAGCATAGCGACCCCCTCCCACTTATTGATTACATGACAATTATGGGGGCTCGCTGCACTGAGCAAGACCGCGGGCTAAAGGCCAGCACCACTTTTAGAAATGTACATTGCGTTGGACGATGGATCCAACGCAACATCTTAGGTCTGGACCACACCACATCATTTAACTGTCCGGTGTTGCAGCTTATTCACGACCTGATGACTAGGCAACACACAGTCTGTCTCAACAAGACCATCTTCCACGCAATAATTGCCAACTCCTCACGCACCCGGGGTGCCAAACACTCCCACTCCATTCTGATTACGCATCTGTGTAGGACTTTCCTACCGGACGCCGTATTTGACTCTTTTGATCGGGTGTTTGTGACACAAGAGCGACCCACTAGTTCATACAATAGTTGCTTACACGCGGTCTGGACCCCTAGTGTCCAGCCCGAGGATGTACCGGTGGCGTCCTCTTCTGAGGAGAGTTTAGAAGAGGGAGATGATCCAGCGTTTTGGCAGCAGGACCCCCCTACGGACTCACGTGCCTTCATGTCCACCATTTGGCGGGGCATGAAGAAGATTTTTAGGGGGCAGGTTCGTCTGAGGAAGAAAGTAGAGGAGCAATCCTCTAGGTTGGATAGTATTGAGGCTGGGCTGCGACGTTCACAGTCGGCTGGACCTAGCACCACCGCGGGTCCAAAATGACGACGGGAGTGATCATGATCCTTTACCTTTTTCATGCATATTTTTATCTTGCATACATTGAGGACAATGCATGAGATAGGTATGGGGGGTAGATTCTAAACTTAGGATTTTCATTTTCTTTTTAGGTTTTTATTTTCCTTCTAGGATTTTCATTTTCTTTCTAGATTTTTATTTTTCTTTTAGATTTTACTTTTTCTTTGTAGATTTTTTATTTTCTTTTAGATTTTACTTTTTCTTTTTAGAAAAAAATAAATAAAAAAATAGAAATAAAAAAATAGAAAAAAAAAGAGAAATTTTTGATCCATGTTAAAGAATCAAACTTGACTTAAGGGATTAAGGAAACTCTTAACTATGATTTCTAATTATAAGTTGAAAAGAGGAGTTTTGTTGGATTTTTAGGTTAAGTAAAAAAGGATAAGAAAGATAACTAGATTTTAATTCTTTCTTTAGGATATATATATTAAACATATAGAGGGATTAATCAAAGACTTTGTGACTTTATTTACATATATATATAATAATAATAATAAAAAAAGAGAATAAATATAAATAACTAAATAAATACTTAGCCACTAATTAAGCTGGTTAGCTGTGCCTCAAGAAGCATGGCCAGTCACGCCTAAAGGTGGTTAAGTCCTTAGTATTCATGGCCTAGTTTACTCGAGTCCTCGAACCTTAGGGATGTTTCTTCATCTGGTGCCCTAAGACCGACTGGTTTGGGAGTCATCGGTAAGAGGCTCGTTACAAGGGTAAATTAGAAAGCCTAAGGAAGCTAAGGAAATGTAAATAAATATTGTATATATATAAAAAAAATGTTATATATATTAGTAAATAAATGAACTTAGTCTGAGAAAGATCTTTCATATTTATAGATGTATATATACTAGGATTGATGCAAAATCCGGTCTTTGATCTTTTCCTTAAAAACTTAACCTAAGTTGAAGACAAAACTCTAAATAGACACTTATAAAAAGAATGACGAGTTTAGGGCAACCTGAAACCTATAAGAACAAGTAAGATTCTTGAAAACATGGATCAAAATTTTCACTAACACTTTTTATTTTCTTTATGGATTTTGTGGGTGTAATCCGCTGAAAACCCTCAGGAGACAACACTCCTCCTCTAGGGTAACCAAGAGGTTTAACGGCTTGTTGCACGTGCTCAGTGCAATCGTGTCACCTACGAAAGTGGTGCAATAACTTAGCTAGTATTCTTTTTCTTTTTCTTTTTTTTGTTCGGGGACGAGCAAAAGCTAGGTATGGGGGTGTGATTGTTATTCATTTTTGCATCATTTTTCACATCCATATCATGCATTATATCAATAAAAATAGGTTTTTTACTCTTTTTCTCTCTATTTTTGCAGGTCCATCTTTAATGGAGAAGAGGCCCATAATCCATGGAATTATCAAGAATTAAAAGGGATTAATTAAAGGCCAAAAGAAAACCCCAAGAGTTTAGCTCAGATTCTGGAGACATCCACGCATGCACTCAGACTTCTAGAAGCGCCAACGTGGCCAACAGCCTGCAACAAAACAGCAACAGAATTCGCTGGCGTAACGGCCTAGATTCTGCCGCAGAAACGCGGCTCTGGCCGCGGATCCGCGGCAGGAATCTGGCCGTTGAGCCAGAGATTTGATCTGACGGTCCAGATTTGGGAGCCTCCTCTTCTGAAGCCTATAAATAGACCATCAGGGCCTCTGCGAGAGACTGAGGAGAGACTAGGAGAGAGAGCTTGTATTTTGAGAGAGTTGTAGGGATTTTCTCTAGGTTTTTAGTGCTCTTGTATTCTCCTTCTTCCTCCTAGAAATTCTGTAAAAGAGAGAAAAGAAAGAGTGTGAGAGCTTGTAAGCAAAGGGGTGACAACTTTCAAAGCAAGGATTAATCAAACTTTCTTCTCTTCTTTGCAATTTCTAGTGCTTGCTTTACTTTCTTCTTGCTTTACTTTCATTGCACTTTTATTTCACCATGAATTGTTGTTTTCTTTCTCTTGTAATGGATAACTAACTTCCTCTAACATGACTAGCTAACCACTAACTTTGCTAACTTCTAACTCTTGGGTGATTGCTAACTTCTAAACTTGTAATGTTGAGTCTCTTTTGATCTCCAATGAAGATGAGTTACTTTCATTATTGGCAAATGCTTGTTGTAATTCCATATGATTCATGTGAGCCTCATTTAGAGCCTTGTCTTTAGAACAAGTGCCTTGATGGAACATGGAGATGAAGCACCTACCTATGCTATTGGTTTGTAGTATAATTTTCTTACTTCAATGCTCGCTTGAATATGGCCTTGAATGACTAATGAATCTTGTATCTTCTTCCTTAGCATTCCTTTGAGTGGAACTCCTTGATTCCACCATTGAAATTCTATCTCGGGAGCCGATGAATCAATGAAGCTACAAGCTAAGACCGAGAAGAACACTCATCTTCCAAGTGGGAAAATATTTGACCCAACAAGCAAGACATATCTTTCGCCGATGAATCAACATGAGGCATGCATCACCCCATGAGCTTAGTAAGTTAGCAAATTAGAAAGGTTAGCTAGTCATGGTTTCTTCCATCTAAAAGTTTTCCAAAAGTTTTCCTTCACTAGTTTTCTTTCTTAGCAAGTCCAATTTTCCAAGTTCTTTTCATTTTCTTTTACATCGGTTTTCTTTTCATGCAACCAAACCACAAAAATTTCTTCTTTTACTTTTCCATGTTGTTTTTCTTTTGAACATAGAAGAACTTTCATTTTCTCTCTCTTCAACACTTAACCGCAAAGCTTTCATCGCGAGCTCTCCCTGAGGATCGACCCGTAATAGTT
Source organism: Agave tequilana (assembly GCA_038442645.1). NCBI lineage: Eukaryota > Viridiplantae > Streptophyta > Magnoliopsida > Asparagales > Asparagaceae > Agave > Agave tequilana. Next base: position 34,644 of record JAVJIF010001325.1, on the reverse strand, counting down.
AATACTACTACGGTGAGTCGGAAGGAGTACATAAACTTTGTGATACATTCTTGGAGTTTTGAGCATTACAATCGAACAAAGAAGGTTGACTCTAAAACCCTCTATCTCTGAATTAAGTACATTCCTCACTGTCGAACATCGAATAAGCGAGAGTGGGACGAAAAGATTGGTGAATGTCTTTGGGCCTACCGGACTACGGTTCGGACACCGATAGGCAATACGCCTTTTTCCTTGGTATATGGGTGCGAAGCAGTCATCCCATTGGTAATCCAGATGCCGTCATTGCGAGTAGCTCTGACCACTAAAATCACATCAGAGGACAATGATCGGTTGCGTCTTCAAGAGCTCGAAGCCCTAGATGAGAAGCGACTACAAGCTCAGTAACATATTGAGCTGTATCAAGCTCGAATTTCAAAAGCCTTCAATAAGAAGGTCAAACAGAGAGTCTTCCAGAAAGGAGACCTGGTCCTAGCCGTCAGACGACCGATGATTATGACGCACAAGACCAAAGGCAAATTTCAGCCTAAATGGGAAGGACCGTTTGTAATAGAAACAGTCTATTCAAACGGAGCATACCGCCTTATGACTTCAGATGGCGACCTACTCATGATGCCGATCAATGGCAAGTTCTTAAAGAAGTATTATCCTTAATCAAGGATCCTTCTCATGATCAAGTTAACACTACACCTCTGATCAAGACCTTCGTATCCAAAGTACACACAAAGAGAGCCTTTCTCTTCCTCCAAGCGAGATCATACAACCATAAACCAGTAGGAACCTGGTCGTGCACTAGTTGTCTCGAAGACAAATCAAGGTTATGCATACAGTAACTAGATAATCCAACATCCTTAACGATTAAGGATAGAGGAAAATGTTGGCCTGTAAGCCCAACATAAGTCCTCGATAACTCATCATGCTGAGGGGAATAGCATGGCTAGCCCAACTCAAACAGTAGTTGGTAAAGGCATATCAAACCCGTTGACAGCTGGGGGTTTGCTAAAAATCCCAAGAGACCTGTTCTCATTTGATTCCCCCTCCAAAGTCACTTACCAATTCTCATCCATAGAATGGTAGGGCCATATATACATTTCGCTGTTATGTTAACATTAAACCTAAGACAGCTGATTGAGATTTAAGAATTTGTAAATAAGAAGAATGAGTTGTAGAGTTCTTAGTCTCAATGCTATCCGCTGTAGCAAGGGCCAAAGCGGATCGTGATCCTCAGGGAAGGATGCGATGCAAGCTTTCGGCCGATTCCTCTGTATGCTTTGAATAAAACAAAGAAGGGATTAGATTTGAAGTGTATATGAATAAAGAAGTATGGTTTTACTGATCTACTACCATAACCCACCATGCAAGACTTGGATGTTGAATTTCATCTTGAGATATATGTGATTCACCCTAGGTTATTAAGAATGATTCAAGTAAGAAAAGACGATATAAGATTCTAACTAAGTTACATTATTAAAAACTAAACAATGTTTCATCCTAACATCTAAGTACAGCTTAAGAAAAGATTAATCTTAAATTTAGGCTGTCCTAGTTCTTAAGTATGAAGTCATGAGGAGTTATTTAAATGTGCAACCTAGATTAAGAAATCTAATCATCAGTTTAATCTTCAAGAAAAACAATCTTTAGACCTAGGGTTTCTAAAAAATGGTCATCAATCGATTCAAATCCTAACTTGCCCTAGGGTTGCTTAAGTGATCAGCAAACCACACAAGGAATTAGTTAGACATCATTTTTTTTATAATTATTTTTTTATTTTCTTTCTTAATTAGAAGAAAAGAAGAAGAAACAAAACAAGAGATCACAGATGAAAACCGAAGCAATAAATCGCAGAGAAAAGAAATAAAATTGACAAGAATTAAATATGCAAAAGAAAGTAACCTTTATTCGAAAGTATGTCTCCAAATACAAGCTCCTGAAAGCACACCTAGAGGGGGGTGAATAGGTGTAAATGCTAATCTAGAACTAAATGCAAGACTAAGTGCGCTAAATGCGGAAGCTACTGCAAATCTTGCAACACACTTAATACAATCAACAAGTGTAGCCGAATTCCCCGTGAAGGGCTCTGGACTAACTCCTCTTGATTCCCCTAGATATGGGTTGAGGCGCTATGTGAAGCTCTTGTTGATTAAGTACAAGTGAGGCACACACAAACAACCAAGCATGTAAATGATATAGCAATATGAATTATGCAAGGCACAAATGCAAGCAATATATGATATGAATGATATGACAATAAGAATGATGCTTTGCACAAATGTAAAGAGAGAGAGTTTAGAGACAAGTGGATCAAACGCAAAGTCCAAGATATGTTTCGAGGTTCGAGCACCTTGCTCTACATCCCCGCCTACACCACCGTGTAGGATTTCCAATCCACTATCAACGTCCACCGAGGACTCCCACCGAGGGAACCTTCACCGAGAAGGATTTGTTACAACACTAGGAGTACCTAACTCCTCTCTCAAACAACCACCTCACAACCGAGGGGTAAGCCAACAACCAACACCTCTACCGAAGAGGGTTTACAACCAAATCTCCACCTCTCACAAGAGGGAGCAAACCACAAGCCTCAACCTCTACCAAAGAGGGAGCAAACTCCAACCCAATACAACAACCTCAACCTCTACCAAAGAGGGAGCAACCAAGAAATCAAGGGTTTACAACAAGTGGTATATCTCAACCACAAACCTCTTTCCTTTTCCACAAGTACAAGATCCTAATAGAATAGGATAGAAGATATAGCTCAAGTGTGGAAAACACAAGTGTTTTGATCAAAGAAAATCTCTTGGGAAAATACCAAAATGATATGGAGATAAAGAACAAGAAATCAATTCCCAAAAACTTGTTTTCTTTGAAAATAACAAAACACTTAAAAACAATTAAGATTGATCTTTTGGCACTTAAAACTCTTTTGAAAACTCTTTTAAAACACTGAAGAAGTCAGGAAAAATTTGCTCTAAAAAACTTGGCCAAAAACCCAAAGAGATGGGGTTTAAATAGGCCCATCAGAAAATTAGCCGTTAGGCTGATGTGGCAGTCTGACAGGTTCCGGTCGACCGGCCCGGTTGACCGCCAACGGTCAGAAATATGACCGTTGGACAACCACGGTCGATGCCGGTCGACCCAAACAAATAGAGAGCACTGCTCTCAATCCGGTCGACCGTCCGGGTCGACCGTCCCAAAGCTGCCAAACGTGCACAGATTTGTGCATGTCGGTCGACCGGCCCGGTCGACCGACTTCACCCAAGTCGACTAGGTCAGTTGACTTAGTCGACTGATTGAAGCCTGGAACAGAAATCTGGGTAAGAAAAACTGGGAAAAATATTTTATAAAAATCTTTTATCTTTTCTGAAAATCCCATAAAACTTGTTTTAACATTTTGTATTGAAACACAAACAAGTGATAAAAATTTCAAGACATATATCAATTATATCAATTCATTTTTGTGTCTTGCCAATTTTATCAAAAACCAAAACTTGTATTTTTCCAAACTTGATTTTTCAACACATGAATAGCAATATCAAAATAAGTTTGTCTAGCAAGTTTAAAGCATGAATGTATATCTAGAACATATCTAATATACATAGGAATAAAGTAAACTTGTTTTGATCTACTATCCATGAAAACCAAAATCCAAATCATGAAACGTGTGTGTATGTGCACTTGAGCATATTAACTATATTAAGCTTTACAAATGGATCTAAAACACACTATCTAAACTAGGATACCTAAGTCTTCTTGATGATCTTCATCTTCAAGTAGACTTGCTCCAAAACTCCATCCATGGGCTAGGCAAAGTGTGATCTTGAAGCTTTGGCCCTGGAATCATTATGAAAAAGCTTCTAAACTCCTTGTTGAAGCTAATCACCAACTAATATCTTGGTTAATGATCTGAAACTTAAACAACACAAGATTATTAGTAAACATAACTACATGAGTTAATCATCATCAAAACTAGGGTGGAAGGCCTTTGGGCCAACAATCTCCCCCCTTTTGATGATGACAAAACTCATGGAGTTATATATGCATGGATTAAAGTTAAGCTTCAAAGAAGCTTCCCCTTAACTCATGCATAAACAAAAGAATAAATAAATATGCAATGAAAGCTCTTAAACACAAACAATAAAGGTTATAGATACCAATGAAATGTTCAAAAACAAAACATGCTCTAGATACCAATAAACATACATTAAACTATATTAAACTTAATATATGCAAAAACATAACTATGCATATATCAAACTCAACCAAATCTTTCTCCCCCGTTTTGTCAATCATCAACAAAGGGGTAAACAATCAAAACCATAAATAAAATGAGGGGTAAAAATCTTTCTTCCCCTTTTTGTCAATCAAAACAATAAAAACAATGTTCTCCCCCTTTTTGTCTAAAATAAAAACAAAGTCAATAAGGGGTGACAATCAATTTGGATATCAATTGAAAATATGTCAATGAAGCATCTTGATACCAAATGAAAAAAAACAAAGATCAATAAATGTTATATGCTATATACATTCATGAAGAGGAAGACGCTAAGTTAGCTTCCCTACACATATGCATTACATGAAGGAGGGATGTTAAGCCCTAATTCACATAACACACATTATGTAATGAATAAGAGGAGATGTGAAGCTCCCCCTACACACGTGTACCACATAAAGAAGAGATGTTAAGCTCTTCAATACACAATACACTCAACATGAATCTATATGTGGGAGAGATGTTAAGCTCTCCTTGCATATAAGAAATATAAATCAAAACTTTTGTATTTTACTTTAAACAAAATTTTTAGATACCAATTTAAAACACAAGACATCTTGATATCAAAAGATAGTATTTTTCTTTTTAAGTATATGATATCAAATGAAATGACTATTTTCTATCATAAAGTAAGGGAGTGGAAATACAAATACCAATTGAAATATGAAAATCGAATTTTCTCCCCCTTTATGAAATACAAACAAAACATATGCATAGGCTTGAAATAAGATACCAATTGAAAACTAAATCAATTGAAATGAAGTTGAAGCTCAAGCTCTAGCATAAACAACTATTTGTGCTCTAAGATATAGGAATATAGTAGGCACAAATAAAACAAGTATATGTGTATGAAATAGAATGAGTACCAATCACCAATCGATGATACCAATTGAAAATATACATACACAATAAACATATGAGTATACAAAAGAATCAAATTGATACCAATTGAAAAAGTTCAATGATACCAATTGACATAACAATAAATAGCATGTGTTTACCTCATAACACAACGAAGAAAACGAACTAGTTAAAATGAAAAATTTTGTTAACTAGTACGAAATCCTTCAAGCAAGGAATAAACTAAAATAATTTTCATAAAGCACATGTAAATCACATAGCACTTAAAAACACTCAATATTCAATAAAGTCCATACATGCTCATGAAAAACATACTCATGAGAAATATTTTAAAGGATGATGAGTGTACAAGTAATGTGTGACATGGCATTATGAAATTTCCAATTAAGCTCAAATATTCCTCAAACATGAAAACAATCAAAATTATTTAATCTTCAAGGCATATGTATGTCCAATACAAACTAAAGTATACATACATATCCAAAACACAACGAGTCCACAAAATATATGCATGAAGGCACGTGGCTCAAAAGGGATAAACATGTATATCTAATAGTTTGGACAAGATAGACATATACATGAAGTTAAACAATTAAACACAAAATCAAGAAAAACTAAATCTTCATCAAAACAAATTTCATTTCAAGGTATATGTATGAATTGTCAGCACAATAAGTATACATACATATCCCTAAACACAATTGAGTCCATATATAGATTTGCATGAAAGGCAAATGACTCAAGGGGGTATACATGTATATCTTAAAGTTTGGCAATACAAACATATACATGAAGTGAAAACTCATAAAACAAATCCAAAAATAGGAATACAAGTTTGAAATGTATGAATCATCAAAACTAGACTATACTAGCACATCTAATGGGTTCAAATAAGCAATCAAGCTCAACATATATAGATTTATTTGTGACCCACTATATGCACAAGTATATAACTAGTCTTAATGAAAACTAACATCTAAACAAGTAATCTTAACATGAAGCATCAAAACACAGTATAAAAATCATCATGATAAAACTAAAACATGATTACTACGTAAATTCACATGTATTAAATTCATGATGTACATTATAGCTTAAACAAAAGTGAGAACACTAAGTATGGGTTCATATAAGCATGTGTGTCTCAAATACTATACATGTATGTCAAGGATCTAATAAACATGATATTTACATACTAATCCATAGACAATAAAAACATGCTATAAAACATGAATATTGAAAGCATATAAACAATAAATAAGGAGTTAGGATTCGTTACCAAAACCTAGAAGGCAACTCTCCTTGTCTCCAAAACATGGTGGTCATCTCCACCAAATCTTCCCTTGAAAGTGATGCATCCAATTGACTTCCTTTAAGCTTGGAACGCATCCACTCCAAGGTGCCTCAACTCTCACGTCATGTGAGAGCCCACACCTACATCAAAAACTTTAGGGGTGGTCTTTGGTACCCACATCTTATTGGGTCCATGGGGGTTAGTCCCTTCTCTAACCCAAACAAAGTTCTTTGCTAAATTTACATTATGTAATCTATCAAAGCAAAATTTAGCAAGGTGGCCCTTACGTTCACAATGTGTACAAGTGTACACATGAGCATACATAGTGTGATGGTGTCCGTGAGGAGCATGTGTATGCCGTGATGGGTGTGCATGCATAAAGGATGGAACTTGTTTCTTTCGAACCAAGGATTCCAAGCGTGTATGGTTCATGGCACATTGGCTCATAGTGGAGCCCAAACAATCAACCTTCTTCTTAAGCAAACAAATATCATCATTAATCTTAGAAGAAGAAGTGTGGCATGCAATAGGTGAAGTGTGTGATACTACCCTAGCATGGCAAACATGTGCATCAATCTTATTTTGCAAAACAATATTTTTATCTAAACAAACATTCAAATCATTTGAAATAGAAATTATTTTATTTTTCAAAGCAACATTCTCCTTTAAAACAAAATCAACTTTTGAAGACAAATTTTCATTTTTCTTCAAAAGAACATGGTAATCATTTTTAGATTTTAAAAATTCATTTTCTTTAAGTGCAAGATCAAGTTGAGATTTTAATGAATCCCTCTCATTAGCAATCTCCTCTTTCTCTTGCAAAACAACATCAAGTCTAGCAATCAAATTTTTATTTTCATTATTAATGCCTAGACTTTTCTTTTTCAACAAATTATATTTTTCTATTAATTTTTCACATACAATAGAAAGTTCTTCATTCAAAGCATGGGCATCAATATGATCATTTGAAGAACTAGCATCATCATCACTATCTAATGGAGTTTCCGAGTGTACCTCAAGGGAGTCATTCCCTTGGACCATGAAGCATTGTGAATCGGATTCTCCACTGGATTCCTCTTCTTGTTGAATTTGTACTTGAAGCTCAGAGGTGGTGGTTGTTGTCAACTTGTTCCACACTACAAAAGCGGAATCAAGGTTAGAAACACGCATAAGATAATCTTTAGATAAAGTGCTTCTAATGGCCTCTAGGGCTTGTGCATTGGCCCCTATATGATTACCATTACCAAGATAGCATTTCTTGGTAGCGGCAAGAAAGACATGTAAGCCTAGGGTCTTTAGGTACATGGACATCCTATACTTCCAAACAACAATGTTGGAAGGGTCAAAGCTAGGTGGGGTCATTAAGTCCATGGTAAACTATATGTGTGCAAGCAAACAAATGTGCAAACAAGATTAGCAATCAAATGGATCTCACTCCTAGGATGTTAAGCCTAAGTATCAGGAGCACTAGCTCTGATACCAATTGAAAGCACACCTAGAGGGGGGGTGAATAGGTGTAAATGCTAATCTAGAACTAAATGCAAGACTAAGTGCGCTAAATGCGGAAGCTAATGCAAATCTTGCAACACACTTAATACAATCAACAAGTGTAGCCGAATTCCCCGTGAAGGGCTCTGGACTAACTCCTCTTGATTCCCCTAGATATGGGTTGAGGCGCTATGTGAAGCTCTTGTTGATTAAGTACAAGTGAGGCACACACAAACAACCAAGCATATAAATGATATAGCAATATGAATTATGCAAGGCACAAATGCAAGCAATATATGATATGAATGATATGACAATAAGAATGATGCTTTGCACAAATGTAAAGAGAGAGAGTTTAGAGACAAGTGGATCAAACGCAAAGTCCAAGATATGTTTCAAGGTTCGAGCACCTTGCTCTACATCCCCGCCTACACCACCGTGTAGGATTTCCAATCCACTATCAACGTCCACCGAGGACTCCCACCGAGAGAACCTTCACCGAGAAGGATTTGTTACAACACTAGGAGTACCTAACTCCTCTCTCAAACAACCACCTCACAACCGAGGGGTAAGCCAACAACCAACACCTCTACCGAAGAGGGTTTACAACCAAATCTCCACCTCTCACAAGAGGGAGCAAACCACAAGCCTCAACCTCTACCAAAGAGGGAGCAAACTCCAACCCAATACAACAACCTCAACCTCTACCAAAGAGGGAGCAACCAAGAAATCAAGGGTTTACAACAAGTGGTATATCTCAACCACAAACCTCTTTCCTTTTTCCACAAATACAAGATCCTAATAGAATAGGATAGAAGATATAGCTCAAGTGTGGAAAACACAAGTGTTTTGATCAAAGAAAATCTCTTGGGAAAATACCAAAATGATATGGAGATAAAGAACAAGAAATCAATTCCCAAAAACTTGTTTTCTTTGAAAATAACAAAACACTTAAAAACAATTAAGATTGATCTTTTGGCACTTAAAACTCTTTTGAAAACTCTTTTAAAACACTGAAGAAGTCAGGAAAAATTTGCTCTAAAAAACTTGGCCAAAAACCCAAAGAGATGGGGTTTAAATAGGCCCATCAGAAAATTAGCCGTTAGGCTGATGTGGCAGTCTGACAGGTTCCGGTCGACCGGCCCGGTTGACCGCCAACGGTCAGAAATATGACCGTTGGGCAACCACGGTCGACCGGCACGGTCGACCCAAACAAATAGAGAGCACTGCTCTCAATCCGGTCGACCGTCCCAAAGCTGCCAAACGTGCACAGATTTGTGCAAGTCGGTCGACCGGCCCGGTCGACCCACTTCACCCAAGTCGACTAGGTCAGTTGACTTAGTCGCCTGATTGAAGCCTGGAACAGAAATCTGGGTAAGAAAAACTGGGAAAAATATTTTATAAAAATCTTTTATCTTTTCTGAAAATCCCATAAAACTTGTTTTAACATTTTGTATTGAAACACAAACAAGTGATAAAAATTTCAAGACATATATCAATTATATCAATTCATTTTTGTGTCTTGCCAATTTTATCAAAAACCAAAACTTGTATTTTTCCAAACTTGATTTTTCAACACATGAATAGCAATATCAAAATAAGTTTATCTAGCAAGTTTAAAGCATGAATGTATATCTAGAACATATCTAATATACATAGGAATAAAGTAAACTTGTTTTGATCTACTATCCATGAAAACCAAAATCCAAATCATGAAACGTGTGTGTATGTGCACTTGAGCATATCAACTATACTAAGCTTTACAAATGGATCTAAAACACACTATCTAAACTAGGATACCTAAGTCTTCTTGATGATCTTCATCTTCAAGTAGACTTGCTCCAAAACTCCATCCATGGGCTAGGCAAAGTGTGATCTTGAAGCTTTGGCCCTGGAATCATTATGAAAAAGCTTCTAAACTCCTTGTTGAAGCTAATCACCAACTAATATCTTGGTTAATGATCTAAAACTTAAACAACACAAGATTATTAGTAAACATAACTACATGAGTTAATCATCATCAAAACTAGGGTGGAAGGCCTTTGGGCCAACAGCTCCTTCTTCTCCACAAAGCCTTTAAAACGAAATTACAACGTGCAGAAATTTAAGAAAAAGCTAAAGAAAAACCCTAATTTTCTCTGGATGCCCTCTCTGCTGCGCCTGCAGGGGTATTTATAGGTGCAGAAGGTGATAGAGTCCTGATAGAGCTCAGCCACCAAATTTGGTACGCAATCTCATCCACTTTGCCGCGGAAACGCGGCTCTGGCCGCGTTTTCGCGGCCACAGTCGGATCTTTGGCCGTGCGCTTTCGCGCTTGGCCTCTTCTGGTTCGTTCATCTGGGCGTTTCCTTCTGGAAGCTCCATCCTGACTCTTCATTTTGGATTTTCGGGATAACTTAGAAATCAAGTTACCCTTTATCCAAATTCCTTCAAAAACGAATCTCATCCTTGCATACTTATTTATCCTCATCCACCAAGCATTTAGGATTGAATAGAATTCTATCCTTTTTCTCTTTGTAGTATTTGCAATATTTACACCTTGTATTTGCACTTTTGACTTTCTGTAATTGCACTTTTACACTTGGGCTTGGACTTGGGCTTGGATATGGGCTTTTGGGCTTCATTAAGCTTTAATTCTTTATTTAATTCAACACTCAAAGCCTGCACACATTAAATAGCAAAATATTAGTAATAGTGCATTATTATATGAATAAATGTGAAAATGTGATAGTAAATATGATGACAATTATTCTTTTTTCACTACCAATCACACCCCCACACTTATCTTTTTGCTCGTCCTCGAGTAAAAATCAAAAAAGAAAAATTAATCTATCCTAACTCACTTTCATAGGAATCACGGTTGCACTTAGCATGTGCAACAAGCCGTTAAACCCCTGGGTTACCCTAGAGGACGAGTGTTGTCTCGTGAGGGTTTTCAGCGGATTACACCCACAAAATCCATAAAAAGAAAAATATTCGACTTATATTTGAAGAGACTAAGTAGTTTATAAGTTTTAGGATTATCATTTTTATTCATTCTTAGACTTAGTCTTAATAAAGTGAATTGTTATTCATTTTAGGTAAGGATTAAAATTGAATGTTTGTATAGTCTTTTTCGTTACCAAAAGTCATACGCATCCTTGTGAATCTAAGAATTCCTTAACTTGGACTCTCATGCCTCATAATTATTTTTATTATTTTATTTTATATATATATATATTTTTAATATATATGACTCATCTAATTTTCTTTCGTGTAAGTGTCAAGGCTTCTTGAGGCCCTAACACCTAACTAATTGACTATTAGATGTGTTAATATATATATAATATTTCTCAATTTAGACTTTCTAATCCACCCATGTAGCGAACTTAAAGTCGATGACTCCCAAACCGGTCGGCTTTAGGGCACCAGGTGAGAAAACACCCCACGGACTCAAATTCGAGTGAACAAGGCTACAAAACTAAAGACATTTATTTATAAACTCACCTTTAGGCGTGAATACTTATGCTTCTTGAGGCACATGTATCCAGCTTAATTAGTGATTTTTTTTTTATATATGAGGCACAAGGGTCTTTGTCTTAGAATCCTAGACATACATTAGGTATGCACATATCATTAAGGTAAAAATCAAGACTAATTACTTATTCAATTTCTCCTCCTATACCTAAAACTTAAACAATTTATTTATTTTGACCAAGTCTTTAGAAATCCTAATCATGATTTTCCTAATCCTTAAAACTAACTTAGGTTTCTTTCAAAAAATAAGTCAAAATACTGTCCTTTTTATAAAATATTTTTTTTATTTTTTTTTGTTAGAACAAATAAAAAGAAATTTTTTTTTCTTTTTTTTGTAAAAATAATGTTAAAATATAAAGAGATATTTTTTTAATTAATTAGTCTTTTCCTATGTTAGTAAACCCTCCCCCACACTTATCTCATGCATTGTCCTCAATGTATGAAATGCATGAATGCATGAAGTAAAGAGTAAAGAGAGGCAAAGAATAGTATACCATTATATGTACAACACATGTATCACTCTCACCTAGAGCTACTTAGGATTCATCCCTCTAGCTCGCTTCCCATCATTCCAATGGGTTCTCTTTATAAGGCACAATGGGGAGACCAACATTTTTATTTTAACTCTCTTTCTCCCCAGTTTCATCTTCTTTAGGCTCTTCCTCATCATATGTCCACATCCATTATTCAAAAATTCATCACACCTTTCAGTTGGAACTTCCTTACTATGAATACGGAGAAATTCTAGCTCAGTTCCGTTCATCTCCTCAAAACTTAAATTAACACTTTTCCCTGGAAGTGAATAATTAACCAACATCTCCTTAATCGATGTATCTAAACACAGGAGTTCTTTTTCAAAGAGGCTTTCGAAAGTTAAGTCAATCGGAGGTTCTTGAACTATATTCTCATGCGATATTTCAGTGCTTGGCTCTTTGAAGATACTCAGATCAAATCTTCATTTTTTAAAGGGAACTTTAAAATTATAATCCCCAACATGTGTCATCTTATCACTAAAATCGCACTTATCCTCAAATAACTTGTCAAGAAATAGAGACTCATTTTCACTTTCTTTTTCACAAATGTTCTCAATGAAGTTCACCTCAAATGTTTGGTCTTTTATCTTACGAGATTGGTTTTCCAGGTTGAAGACATTGACCTCTTTAGTCATGTTTCCAAAGGTCAACCTCATGGATCCATTCCTACAATTTATGATCGCATTTGCAGTTGCAAGGAACGGACGCCCTAAGATAACGGGAGTTTGAGACCGAGGAGTGGATACAGGTTCGGTCTTCAGAACAACAAAATCTACTGGGTAGATAAACTCCCCGACTTGGATGAGCACATCGGTAATTTCTCCTTTGGGAATTTTGACGGATCGGTCAGCTAATTGGATTGTAACCTTAGTCGGACTAAGCTCGCCCAACCCAAGTTGTTGGTAGACTGAGAAGGGGAGTAAGTTGATACTTGCTCCCAAATTAAGAAGTGCATGCTTAATTGCAGTTTGACCTATTGTGCAAGAGATGGTCGGGCAACCGCGATCCATGTATTTTACAGGGATTTGATTGGACAATAGCTCACTAATGTTAGTGGCTAGAAAAACCTTCTTGGGCACATTAGTCTTTCTCTTCTTTATGCACATGTCCTTAAGAAACTTAGCATAACTAGGGACTTGTTGGATTGCATCAAGAAGAGGTATATTGATCTTGACTTGATTAAAAATCTCGCGTACCTTATCCATTTGTGCACTTTGCTTATCTTTAAGCCTATTTGGGTAGGGTGCGATTGGCTTGTGCATATTTTCGGCTGACTTGTCTTTTTTAACATCAAGTTGAGATGGAGTGGGATCAGGCAAGCTGAATGCTTGTTTAGAACTTGATGGTGTTGATACTTGGTTATCAACTTGTTTTCCCGACCGCAATGTATGAATCGCATTACACTGACTCATATGATTCTCTTGAGCCAAGTGAGCTTGACTAGAGTTCCTAGGGTTTGGGAATGGTTGACTAGGTAGAGTACCCTTTTGCCTTTCTTGCTGATTCATTTGCATCTCTATCCTAGTCAAGACTTGAGCCAGCATGTCGTTGCTTTTAACCAGAGTGTCCACCTTTCTTTCCATATTGGAGAGCCTTGTTTCCATTTGTGAATATTGGAAAGAGGGTGGAGGATTTTGACAGGGCGGATTTTGGAAATTGTTGGAGAATTTGGGCCTAGTTTGATCATTGTTGCTTGGGCCCCATGAAAAATTGGGATGGTTTCTCCAACCGGGATTGTAGGTGGGCGAATATTGATTGTTGGCGGGCGGATTGTTGGCGGGCCTTATCAAGGCCGCACTCATATGTTCGGGCAAGCTTTGATGCGCGATAAAGACGGGACATTCCTCGAACACATGGTTCATATCTTGACAATAAGTACAGCCCATCGAAGGTGTTGGGCTGACTTGGTTCACAGAGACTGGTTCTTTAGTTTCAAGAGCCTCTAGTCTTCGCATTACAGCAGCTAACTTAGCATCGGTTGCTATGTTGGCCTCAATGGAATGGATACCTCCTTTAGAAGAAGTAGGGTCATTATTCCTAAATTTTTCCGGAGTTGGTTCTCATTGGATGGTATTATCAGCTAATTCTTCATATAATAACCATCCTTCATTTTCGTTCTTTTTCAGAAATCCTCCTTGGCACATGGATTCTAACAACGTTTTAGTTTGATATTCTAATCCATCATATAGAACTTGGCAAAGTCGCCATTTCTCTATCCCATGGTGAGGGCATTGGGCAAGGAGGTCCTTAAAACGTTCGAAATATTTCCAAAAAGGCTCATTGGCTGTTTGCTTAAACTGTAAGATGTTCTTCCTAATCAGTGCAGTCTTGTGAACGGGATAAAATTTCTTTAAGAAGGCCTTAACGAAATTATCCCAAGAAGATATAGAACCTACCTCTAGACTGTAGAGCCATTTCTTTGCTAAATCCTTCAAAGCAAAGGGGACAAACCTAAGTTTGATGTCATCTTTTCCCAACTTAGGAATATTCATCATGAGACATACTTCCTCAAATTTCCTTATGAAGAAGTATGCATCCTCGGATTCAAGTCCATGAAATTTCGGAAGGGTGTTGATGTATTGTGGCTTAAGCTCAAATGGGTCAACACCTTCATCGGTAAGCTTGATGCAAGAAGGAAGAGAGGTCCTGATAGGATAGATCCTATCTTGGAGTGACGGCGGTTGTGTCATGTGTGAGTCGGGCTTTTGCTCGGGTGGTGAACTAGTCCTAGTTAGCCTGGATGTAAGTGGGTCTCTCGACCAAGCGGGCATGCACAATTAGCAAACAAGTTCACCCAATCAACCAAAAAAAAAAACAAACAAAAAATATTATTCTAGGGTTATCCTTGACCTAGACGACTCTTAACTTTAGACTGCCCTTAGGAGGTCTGTTGTCGACGTTAACCACAAGCTAATCGGCCAGGCAGGTGGCAAGACCGGTGGGAGGTTTTCCGTCAGAGACGTTCCTTAATTAAATAACCACCGTTCTTCGGGCTTTCGGCCCTCAATCCCCTGCCTAGACACCGATTTGACAAGAGTTAATTTCGAACAATTTTCCTCCTTCGGTCAATCTCCTATTGAGTCCGAGTTAACCTAGGGCCAACGTCTAGTCAATTTTTACTTAAGGTTAGGGTTGTGAGTGTGACGGATATGATTTTGGGGCCAAGGAAGGGTGATTAAATCCCCACCTTATCTTGCTTATGGGTTATGCCCTTAAGATATTTTTGTGTACGTGTAAAGCAGTAGAAAAGTAATCACTCAAAAAGCAGTAAACAGCCAAGAGTGTTTCCTAATCTATATGCAATGCGGACGTACCTTGTCGCCAGCACTCTTCAACAGAATTAAAAAAATTAAAATAGACACGTGCCCTAAATGCAAGAGTCTAATTTTTTTTATTATCAACAAATGGGTTAATGTTATTAATTAGCAGTTGCAGAGTGATCACAGAGAAAATATATCACAGCAGTAAGCAGTATTTCCAATTCTGAGCAACCTGCAGAAAAACTGATGAGTAGTGAACTACTCAGGCCGCGGAAACGCGGCTTTTGCCGCGGACCCGCGGCTCTGAAGTAGGCTCTGATGCTCTGCCTTCGAGGGCAGAGGCACAAAGTTGCTATGTGTCCTCGCTGCTGCTTTTTTTTCCTGTTCTCTGTATCTGCAAACAAAAAGAATAAAAAAATAATTAGTTTGAGAAAATCGTGCCGTTCCTTCCCCGGCAACGGCGCCAAAATTTTGATTGAGATTTAAGAATTTGTAAATAAGAAGAATGAGTTGTAGAGTTCTTAGTCTCAATGCTATCCGCTGTAGCAAGGGCCAAAGCGGGTCGTGATCCTCAGGGAAGGATGCGATGCAAGCTTTTCGGCCGATTCCTCTGTATGCTTTGAATAAATCAAAGAAGGGATTAGATTTGAAGTGTATATGAATAAAGAAGTATGGTTTTACTGATCTACTACCACAACCCACCATGCAAGACTTGGATGTTGAATTTCATCTTGAGATATATGTGATTCACCCTAGGTTATTAAGAATGATTCAAGTAAGAAAAGACGATACAAGATTCTAACTAAGTTACATTATTAAAAACTAAACAATGTTTCATCCTAACATCTAAGTACAGCTTAAGAAAAGATTAATCTTAAATTTAGGCTGTCCTAGTTCTTAAGTATGAAGTCATGAGGAGTTATTTAAATGTGCAACCTAGATTAAGAAATCTAATCATCAGTTTAATCTTCAAGAAAAACAATCTTTAGACCTAGGGTTTCTAAAAAATGGTCATCAATCGATTCAAATCCTAACTTGCCCTAGGGTTGCTTAAGTGATCAGCAAACCACACAAGGAATTAGTTAGACATCATTTTTTTTATAATTATTTTTTTTATTTTCTTTCTTAATTAGAAGAAAAGAAGAAGAAACGAAACAAGACATCACAGATGAAAACCGAAGCAATAAATCGCAGAGAAAAGAAATAAAATTGACAAGAATTAAATATGCAAAAGAAAGTAACCTTTATTCGAAAGTATGTCTCCAAATACAAGCTCCTTCTTCTCCACAAAGCCTTTAAAACGAAATTACAACGTGCAGAAATTTAAGAAAAAGCTAAAGAAAAACCCTAATTTTCTCTGGATGCCCTCTCTACTGCGCCTGCAGGGGTATTTATAGGTGCAGAAGGTGATAGAGTCCTGATAGAGCTCAGCCACTAAATTTGGTACGCAATCTCATCCACTTTGCCGCGGAAACGCGGCTCTGGCCGCGGAAACGCGGCTCTGGCCGCGTTTTCGCGGCCACAGTCTGATCTTTGGCTGCGCGCTTTCGCGCGTGGCCTCCTCTGGTTCGTTCATCTGGGCGTTTCCTTCTGGAAGCTCCATCCTGACTCTTCATTTTGGATTTTCGGGATAACTTAGAAATCAAGTTACCCTTTATCCAAATTCCTTCAAAAACGAATCTCATCCTTGCACACTTATTTATCCTCATCCACCAAGCATTAGGATTGAATAGAATTCTATCCTTTTCCTCTTTGTAGTATTTGCAATATTTACACCTTGTATTTGCACTTTTGACTTTCTGTAATTGTACTTTTACACTTGGGCTTGGACTTGGGCTTGGATATGGGCTTTTGGGCTTCATTAAGCTTTAATTCTTTATTTAATTCAACACTCAAGGCCTGCACACATTAAATAGCAAAATATTAGTAATAGTGCATTATTATATGAATAAATGTGAAAATGTGATAGTAAATATGATGACAATTATGCATTTTTCACTACCAATCAACAGCAATTCCCTCGTTTCTCCCCGTGAAAACGAGACCTCCAAAGTCACTTACCAATTCTCATCCATAGAATGGTAGGGCCACATATACATTTCGCTATTACGTTAACATTAAACCTATGACAGCAATTCCCTCGTTTCTCCCCGTAAAAATGAGACCTCCAAAGTCACTTATCAATTCTCATCCATAGAATGGTAAGGCCACATATACATTTCGCTGTTACGTTAACATTAAACCTATGACAGCAATTCCCTCATTTCTCCCCGAGAAAACGAGACCTCTTCCCAAATTCCATCACCAATCTTGAGCTTGGTGGCGTCTCAATCGGTTATGTCATTGCAACCTCTGAACCAGCAGACAGCCAAGTCTCAACCTCGAGCCTGTTGACATTTACAAAAGACAGGTCTCGATACTTGTTGACATTTACAAAAGACAAGTATCATCTACCTTGAGCTTGGTGGCGTCTCAATCGGTTATGTCATTGCGACCTCTGAACCAGCAGACAGCCAAGTCTCAATTTCGAGCTTGTTGACATTTACAAAAGACAAGTCTCAACCTCGAGCCTGTTGACATTTACAAAAGACAGGTCTCGATACTTGTTGACATTTACAAAAGACAAGTATCACCTACCTTGAGCTTGGTGGCGTCTCAATCGGTTATGTCATTGCGACCTCTGAACCAGCAGACAGCCAAGTCTCAATTTCGAGCTTGTTGACATTTACAAAAGACAAGTCTCAACCTCGAGCCTGTTGACATTTACAAAAGACAGGTCTCGATACTTGTTGACATTTACAAAAGACAAGTCTCAATTTCGAGCCCTGTTGACATCTAAAAAAGACAGGTCAAGATACTTGTTGACATTTACAAAAGACAAGTATCACCTATTTCGAGCTTGGTGGCGTCTCAATCGGTTATGTCATTGCGACCTCTGAACCAGCAGACAGCTAAGTCTCAATTTCGAGCCCTGTTGACATTTACAAAAGACAGGTCTCACCGATACTCGCTGACATTTATAAAAGGCAAGTATTACCTCTTTAGCCCCGTAAGGGCTAATCTTGAGACTGGTGACTTCTCAATCGGTTATGTCATTGCGACCTCTGAACCGGCAGATAGCCAAGTCTCATCATCCAATCCAGCAAAGACTATGTTCTCAAGTGGCTGTAAGGCAACTTGGAAAAGTCAAAACAAAACAAGAAGTCAAAACAAAAGAAAAAGAAATTTTCATTGATTCCAAAAGGATGGGATACATAGAGGCACACATATACAACGATCTACAGGCGTACATTGTAAGATTTGATCCGCTCTCTAAGGGAAGCCAGCCTCGTCCTCCTGTCATCAGCAGCCTGGGCAAGCGCCTGCGACCTCAGCTCAGCCTCATTGAAATCCGTTGTCTGGGCCAAACGAGCTTCGACCTCCGCCAAAGTTGCCCTCTGCGATAATCCCTGCTGCGAGAGTTCGTCATTTTGAGCCTTGAGCTGCTCAAGCCGCGCAGCTTCTTCAAGACGGACCGGTTCAGCCTTGGACAAGAGAAGAGTTCCCTTCCTGATCATCTCTCTAGCCTTCCCGACCTTATCTTCAGCGTCAAGAAGAGCACTGGTGGAGGCATCAATGGCGTTTCCAACTTCCGCTTGCCTTGTTTCCAAGGATTTCAAGTTAGAAGAAATAGCCTCGGCAGCTTCTTGAGCGGCAAGATAGGCCTCATGCTTTTGAGCGACAAGACGCGCAAACTGCTCATCAATCGAAGACTCCAGGTCCGAGCGGCTAAGACGGCGCCATTCCTCTACATCCCTCTCGAATTGATCCACCAGGAGTTCCAAGGCAGCGGCCTGGTGATACCCTTCAAAGTCCCGAATACTTTCAATACTGCGGGAGAGGACCACCTTCAAAGTTGAGAATGACATAGTCGAGCCTTTCAAGACCAGGTCAATGGATTGCCCTAAGCCTTTATAAAAGCTATCAACCATGTCACCTATGAAATCATTTTCATCCTCGGCCACCTCTGGTAGACGGGCAACCTCAGAAAAGTCCACCAGCCTGGTCGATGCTACCGTGGAAGGAGCAACGGGAACATTAACAGCAGCAGGACAGGTCGTCGGTGATCTCGGCGGAGTCTTCATGGAAATCAGTACACTAGCCACCGCTGAGGTAGGGCTGGTGACCATCTCCTGAACAGCAGGCTCAACCACCAGGGTTGGGGAAGTAGGGCTTGTAATCACCCTCAGCTCCGCGCTTGGCAAAACTGTGGGCACCTCACTCGTTGATGTAGTTGGGAGTGAGGACACCTCTGGAACTGCCGTCCCTTCAACCTCTGGTCCTTCGGCTGGCTCGGGCCGATAAGAGGGCAGGTCGCCATACAGCGCATCCAACACAGCAGCATCCGCCGCGGTCGAAGTGCTCATGTCACCCCTTGACCCTTCGGGAAAATCGTCTGGCTCCCTTGAAGCTGATGCACCTTGAGGCCGAACACCTGTAGCAAGACTGTGATTAGTCAGAACACAACATGCAAAGGAAGCCAAGAAGTTGGGATAATACCAAAGGATGATGTCGCCTCAAACATCTCGGCAGCCGTGTCAGTATCCATGGGCTCCATCGGAAAATTCTTTACGGAGTCAACACGAATGGCCGGCCCGCTTGCCGAGTCTCCCGTGGACCATCCAATAGAGCTCGACGCTCAGGACTTCCTTTGGAAGTCCCAGCGCCCGAAGGACCAATGTCGGCCGCATCACCTCCGGACTCCTCCAGGAGGGCAAAAGAACCAGCTTCAGTTCCATAAGTAAACAGGGGATCATAATGTTCCCCTTGCTCTCCAGCCGCCTCAGCTCCTATATCAAGAAGCAAATAATAAGTTATTTGGAACACACAAAAGGCATATTATACGGACGGGGTTGATTTTACCCAGATCTGGAGCAAATTCACCAGTAGTCGGTTCAGCAACCGACAGTTCAGCCACTAATGGGGCAGCAGGAGGGAACGCTGCAGAGGGATAACCCTCTACGACAATCGTAGGAGCTTGGCGACGGGGCTTCTTCACCAGCGACTTCCTACGAGATCCACCCTCCCGCTTTCTTTTGAAGTGGACGTCAGAATCCTCTTCCTCCACTTCTTCTACACATCGTGGGGGAGCTGTCCCCATCACACCAGAGCCAGTTGCGGGAGTCTCAGCCCCCGTCCCCACTTCAAAGCGAGGACTTTCTACATCTGAGGCCTCGCTGTCATCCACAGCGACGAATTCCTCTATGCCTGGGACGCGAACCCTCTTACCTTCCCTTTTCTCAGAAGCCTTCCATTTCAGCCGCTGAGAAATTAACCTCACACCTGAGCTGTTGGCCTTGAATCTGAGGGGTGTGGAGTTGGAAGTTGTGTACCACTGGCAGAAGCACATGGTCATTTGGAGATTGGGATTCCTCAATGGCGTGCGCAGCCGCGCCCCAGTACCGCCTGCAGTAAAGAATCGCCAGGCACGGGCCCCATCAATGAAACTCCCCATGAAAGCCAAATCGAGATTGGGGTTGCCCACATACAGTTGGTCATATCCAAACTGCCGAGCAAACCGACTTGGGACATAGGGTTCCAAGTAGCAGGTATCCCCGCTTCTGTACAATAAGTGTGAGGGCCGGATGCTGACCAGCCACTCAAAAACTCCCCGGCTCAGGGAAGACTGCCCTTCCCCCGCATCTCTGAACTCTTCGTCATAACCTGCACCCCGAATACGGGGAAAACAGTGGAAGAGACTATAAACGTCATAACGACGTACCAATTTACAGGCCTCAGCCATGTAAGTCTTCAGCCACAAGCGTCCTTCGAATCGGCGGAGAAGCGCCATTCGAACACCTTGCGGGGGGTCCTCTCCAGCTTCAATCAAAGAAGGACAATGCAGGGTGAACCACGCCATCAAATAAGTGTACGACAGACCTATCCTAGGATTGGGTCCGTCGCAAGGCGAAGTGGCTCCCTTTCCACGCTTCGTCGCTGGCGGCCTGCAAAAAGCCTCTGTTAATGCACGAAGGCCTCTCTGGATACAGCACACCATGGCCGGAAGAAGACCCAGAGAGTGCCCATGAACCAACCGAACAGCGGGCAGCAAGACATTCGGATGAACGACGTCACCCGAAGAAGATGACACTACGCATTTCTTCAGCCAGACGGTTAAGAAGCCAGCCAGCAGTGCCTTCCGAGACATCGGCTGACGAGCCTGATGATGGAAGCTCCAAAGGACATCACCCTTCTCATAGGGACCATCGTCTTCCGTCACAACAAGATCCCTTTGGAGGTGCTTTTGCATCCGTTCAAAGATATCCTCATCAGCAACTCCGCAGTGAGCTGCTTCAGGAGTATTCCCCATATCTGGGAACAAGTAATTCCCCCAGCTCTTCAAGCTACAGGAAGTTCCCTTACTGCCCCCATGTATACTGGAACAAATGTGCAAGTGGCACATTAACTCCCGATAGGTCTCGAACAAGGAAGGCTCCTGCTTCTCCAGAAGAGCCAATTCCGCCTCGCACGGGAAGTATTCTTCATATGGGAGAGACCCAAAAGGCAGAGCAGAGACTTCCCACATCTCATGCAAGGCCATGCCCAACTCGCCAACAGGGGTGAAGAAAGTCCCTGAAGCTGGGCAATACAATTCAAAGATGGCGAAAAGCACGCCACATTCATCTCAATGCCATAGCAGGTCGCCCTGACGGCCTCATAGAGGTTCAGCCTCTCCAAATCCTCCTCGAAATGGGCAAGGATATATGTAGTCAAATCCATCCACCACGTCTTCGGAGTGTGAATCCGACCTGGAGCCCTGAAGTCAGTAGCAGGATAGTTCCCATTGACCTTACAGAACTGGTTGCCAAAGGTCAGCGCCACAGCCGGATTTTCTCCTACTGGGATCTCTCGCTATACATTCCCAGGGTGTAGACCCATTATGCTATGAGGAGGCCCCGCTTTTGCATAACCAGGAGACTGAAACATCAATCTCCCTACGTGGACGGAGTCAGTATTTCGACTCACGTCCCATGCCATCTTCCGAGCCTGCGTCACACACTGGAAGGAAGACAAAGAAAAATATCGCCTGTTGGACGGAAGGTAAAACTTCTCATCATCCAACCGGAAAATCCATTGCCCTTCTCCTGCCTGTAGTTGGTGATCAGGATCTGGTGCGGCATCCCCGAACATAAAGTCGGGCTTCCTATAAGTTCGACGGTCAATATCTTCAAGAGGAGCCGTAGTCAGAATGCTCCTCGTGGTGAGTTGATCACCACCATGAATAAGCGTGTCTCGAACGATGGAGCTCCGCTCACTAAACAAAGAAGCTTGCCCTTGAAATTGCAAGCTGATGTTGCCATCCACTCCTCTGGTCATCCCAAACAGATTGTTCAAAGGACCCGGAATATAGTGCACTGCAGGAGCAAGAAGAACTATGATTAGTTCACCAGCCAAGCAAACATAAAGATATGACTTTCACCAAGGCATAGCCTCGCCCAGTGGGCAAAGCCAGCAAGGTGATAGCTTCGACAAAGCTTAGCCTCACGAACAAGTCCGCAGTTCGCAGAAAATGTCCAAGCGTTTGCTTCGCATAAGCAGAAGGTGATGCAGAAGGTGGTACAGCCCTCAGGGCTAACTTCATCAAAGGGGCATTATGGTCAAAAGTTATCCTTTACGGCCATGATTGAAGGGACAGGTCTGTATCCTGTTCTTCAACAGGACGAAGACAGCCCAAGTAATAGCTTCGTACGGAAGCTTAAAGAAGAACTGTTCAGTTCTTATACCCCCGCCCAAGAAAGCAAGGGAAATCTAGGGAATTGAATTCCCTAACAATAACAGATCATGTTTGATCGTTCTGGATTCATCCAAAGATAGCCAGGCATCGGCTGTTAAAAAAAAAAACAGAGACAACAGTCTCTAATCAAAAGGGAAAGTCCCTTACCGGCGATTGATCGTTCGACGACCGGAGGAGGAGAAGGACCCCCCGCTGCAAAAGTTGCCACTTCTTTCCCCGCTCGTCTTTTGGGTGCCATTGAAGAGCTGTGAAAGTTCTCAAGCTTTCTGAATGAAGAGGAAAAAGGAAGAAGAAGAGCCAAAAGTTCTCTGAAAAAGAGACTGCTCTTTCTCAGCCCGATCGGGCTTTTATAGGCCAATCAGCGCCCGAAACGATGCCTCGAAAAAGGCACAAGCCGCCGTTCCGAATTAATTTGAAACGCTGCCTAAAGGGCCTTCCCGAGAAGCGCTGATTCAGCCCCATTAAGGGTTAACTTCGCCATGGATCAAAGTGCGGACTTCGCACAATCCATCAAGGACCTCGCCAAAAGGGTTGCCTTAGCCCCCCTAAAGGCGCAAAAAATACTCTGTCCTTAACTCCGCACAAAGTTTAGCCCCGCTATGGCCAAACTTTCAATGAAGGCAAATAAAAATCAGATGAGCAGAAAATGGACTTTCATTGATTTAAAAGGAAAGGTACATTGATACTACATTAAGGTTGTGTTTCGTACAACAGATTCAGTTGCTCAACAGGATTATTTGCGCAAAAGGCATACAAGTGGTTTTATCTACTTCCAAGCCAGACCAACTGGACACGAAAGGCCTTCCTCCTGCACAAGGCCGTGACCAGAACAGATGGTGCCACCAGGACAGATGGTGTCATCTGAACAGATTGTGCCACGAGGACAGGGCCATGATCCTTCGCTTAATGGCAGATGTTGCTACCAGAAAGCTGGATCGTCTTTGATTAAAATTGGCAAAGGACTGTTCGCCACCAGCCGGCCAGATCACCCATGATGAAAGTTGGCAATGAGGTCAGTGATCTCACAGGTGACGTCCACTATCCCGAAGTGGATCATCTCCTATAGGCGACTACCAACCTCGCCTCAAAGTGGATCATCCCGGATAAGCGACTGCCAACAGCCTCTGGGACACGCATCAGCTGCCCCAGTTTGTTCCTCCTGCTTAAAAGTAAAGCTTCAACTGGGGAAGCATAAGGTAACTTTTCGGTCTCTTTCATCAAGTCACAAGATTGGCGAACATAGTTCACTGCAATGCAAATCGGAACAGATTAGCAGTTAAGCACAGAAAGAGCTGCAAAAATACTAAGTCAGATTCTTTGGGACGAAGCAATCCGATTTCAGTTAAAGCAGAGGATAAGCCTCGCTTGCACAAGCGATGATAGGCTAGCTCAGCAAACGCCAAGTCCTAGCCTCGCCTATACGGCTAAGCCAGACTGATCCTGTGGGACACAGTCTTAACCTCACTAATATGGCAAGACTGGCTCATCTTTGAAGAGACCAAGTCCCAAGTTCTGCTTGTGTAGCGAACTTAACATGCAGTGATCTTTCTCTGATCAAGTCAAGATGATAGCTTCCCTGGGAAGCTATGTTGAAATCCTTCTCTGCAGATCAGCCAATTGCCAGATGAAGAGTAAGGGAAATTAATCCCTGAAGTAGCTGTCAAAGCTAAATTAAGGGAGATGAATTCCCTAAAACTGGTGAAGTCGTTGAATGATCAAGACTTACCGGTCCTTGGCCAGATAATGACCAGAGTGGGCATTCCCACTACTTCAGAGATCTGAGTATCTCACTCAACCAAGAGAAGAGGAGAAGAGCAGATCACTTCTCTTCAGAGGACCTCAAGTGTCCTATTTATAGGCCCCATGGCCTGAGCGCTGCCGCCTCAAGCGTGGAAGTACGAGCGCATTTAAGGCACTTATTGTGCCTTGAGAAAAGGGACGATTTCCCTTGGAACCGTGCAAAGGAAGAAACGTCTCCCTCATAAAGGCACTTATGGCGCCTTGAAGAAAGGGAATATCCTCCCTTGGAAATACACGATCAGAGGATATCTCCCTCGATCAGTGTAAGAGAAGGAGTAATCCTCCTCGTAATCGGCCTACGGCAGTTGGCCTTGGGAAACCAACAGATGTTCCAGAGCGAACTTGTTCCCAGAAGCCCAGATGCGGAGCTACCTACATGCGGAGCTACTCAGACGCGAAACTACTCAGAGTCGCGAACCTGCACAATTCTTCGGCAAACTTATCCCAAAGCAGGATTGAAAGCGAAGCTGAACTCAACCATCATGGCGACGTTCATACTCCATACACCACCGATCAAAGCAGTTCAAAGTATTTCGAAGTCTGAGCTATTGCAGACTTTCGAAAACTTTGAAGGGGGTCTTGTTGACACTTAAAAAAGACAAGATTCTTATTGGTCCGAACAATGTCTAAACTTGTTGACATTTACAAAAGACAAGTGACAGACGAGCTGAAGACCAGTTTTCACCCATCTCCGAGGGACAAGGAAGCAACTTGGACTCTACTGATCCAGCAAGCAGACAGTGAACCCGGATTGTTTCTAAAACAGACCTCAGCAGGTCTAAGGTGCTAGCACTTAGCATCACATGAGCCCAAAGGGATAGCCTCGCTTGAGAGGCTAGGATCATCCGACTTCGCCTTGAAGCCATTCAAAACCTCGCCAGGAAGCTAACTTATAACTTCGCCACAGAGGACTTCTAGCTCCGCCGAAGGGTTTCTTTCGGACTTCGCCAGAAACCGTCTCCAGCTCCGCTGCAAGCTCAAAGCGGGCAGCGCCGCTACGGATCTGCTGTGGTCAACCTTTGACCAATCAAATCTCCGGATGAGATCGGATCCAATCAGATCAAATCCAATTAAGATCAAATCGGAGATCAAATTTGGTAGTTGATTGCCACAATCTTTTGACTCTCTTAAAACGAGTAAGAAGATCAAGGGAAATCCTCCAACGATATGGAAAGGATCAAAACAGATCAAGGAGATCAACCGACCTGCCATTTCTAGCTTCGCAGAAGCCGATCTTAGCCTCGCAACAAGGCTACTTTCCAAATTCAAACAGATTCGATTCAATCTGTTTACATATCTTCAAGGGGATGATTATACCCTTGCTCTCCCTATAAATAGATCGCCAGGGGCACAAGGAGACAGACACGCACAAGGAGAGACACACGACAGGCGCAAGAGGACTCCACAAGCAGAGACTTCTTCAAGAGAACTCCACAAGCAGAGGCTTCTTCACGACGCACCGTGCGTTCTTGAATTCAGAGACTTTTAGAGAATTACTTCTCTATTCAGGGTGCTGATACCCTAATAACACCTTCTTCTCAAGGAATCTCTGGAACCAGGTGAGAAGAAATTCCTAATTGAAGGCGGTTTTGAGAAGTAGCAAGAGGGTTCTACCAACCCTCTATTCTCTGATTCCCAGAACCAAGCGAGAAGGGAATCTCATCGCTCACGTCGTCAAAGGGACAAAGTGGTCGCGCGCTGACCAGACTCCTATCGGCACACTTCTCCAGAATCTCTGAGGAGATCTACTTGTAATCTTTTTAAGAATACTTTTAATTTAGCTCCTCAAACCTTTTTATTGTAAGTTTTCCCCTTTGAAAATATAATGGAAAACAGTTGTGAAAATAAATTGGGTAGACCTGTAATAAATTTTTCTTTCCAAATAGATTTGGTTGAATCGGACCGTTTTAACACATGAGTTAGAAACATATCTTTGTACAATCGAAAATCAGAAAGGGTTGGACATCGAAGGTTAGTAAGGAATATTTTTGAAGATCCTAATTCTTCTGCAGGGTTTCCTACAAAATGTGTTGCTATTGTGACGATGAGAAAACTAGTAGAATCATTTCTCCTAGTAATTGTTCCCTGAGCATCTTCTACTTCTATTTCGTGATTTAAAATTGTTTGTTTGTCTTCTAGGGTCAATGAGTTATCCCACCAATATTTTAATTGACCAGTGAATCCGGTGACAATGTAAACAGTGGCATTTTGTTCTTGTAGTTGGTTTGTTTTGTAGGTAGTTACTGCCATACCAATTTCCTATAAAGTGTTTAATATTTCATATTCACTTTTGCCATCAATATTCCATTCATAAACTGAAGTACCATCGTAACTTGACTTGAATATTGCTC
>JAVJIF010001325.1:0-2500 GCA_038442645.1 Agave tequilana | reverse complement strand
TCCTTACCCGATTTCCTAACTCGTGAATTCTTAACCACAAATTCAAAATGAGTATCGACAAAGGAAAATCTCCGATTCAAAAGACCGTCAATTCCAAAGACTATGAAATAAAAATCTCATCACTTTCATCCTCGCCTATTCAAAGTCCCAATAAATTCCAAGTCTTAGGTAATTTTCCTCCTCTTCCTTATGCCATGACTCTTCAAACGCCTTCTGCCAAAATTCAAAGCACATCACGCCCTCAGTCAACATCTGATTCATCTCCTTATTTCACCAAAAGGAATCCAGAACATCTACTCCTTACCACCTTTACTGAAATTCCTGATTACAAAACCGTCTCCTCATTTGTTAATAAAATCCTACCTTCTGGTTGTCAATGGATTCCAGACGACCCACTCAAAACTCAACGATATTATGAACTTGTTCTCGTTGACTCTGGCTCTATTGAGCTATATCATTCTATGGACAAAAACAATCCCGACAGAATCTCTTATTCAAAATGCATCATCAAAAGAGTAATCAAACCGACAGAATGGGCATCCTATGCTACAATGAAGGATTTTATAGTCAATTACATTCCAAAAGGTTACTCCTATCATGATTATCGGATGGCCTGGTATCGCGCATTCCTCTACAGACCATTTGATCATTCATGGTTTTTTTACCTTTCATTCAAATTGTCAAGAAGATTTTCCAATTTGGTTCTATAAGTGGTGGCATTCATACAGACCCACAACAGATATTCTACCACCAGCAATACTCAAAGGCTTCAATCCCTACCTACTCAAAGCCAAAGGACTACACTATGTCAAGACAGTATAGTTCTACAGTGAATACAAGGTTCCATGGATTTTCTGTTGGAGTTACAGAGTTGCTCAACATTATAGTATTGCCGACAAATTTCCTATGAGTCTCTTTCGAGAATTCAAAATTAAATGGTGGGACAAATTTAATCAAGCTCTCTGTTCGGACACAACAGTTACTGAATTCCTCGCCACCGACAAAAAACTCCAACATCATATTCAACAAATTGCCAAGCAAACGGATCCTTCTACTACTCCAAAATCCAACTCTAAAACCCCAGTTCAACTCCCAGATGACTCTGATTCAGAAGACAAATTCCAACAGTTCTTACAATTCCAAAAATTTAAGAAGATGCAGAAGCAACTCAACCGTTCCCGGGCAAACTCCACGACATCCTCCACCTCCACCGATCCCATCGGTGGCCAAGATCCCTTTGATATGTAAAAAAAACAGAGAGAGAGAGAGAGAAGAAAGAGACACTTTTTTACAGATTCCACCATCAGAAGACAGAAGACAAAGCACTCATCACAAGAAGACAAAATACTGTCACTCATCACAAGACAAAAGCAGACAGCATCTCCAGCTCAAAAGCATCACCTGATTCGACAGCATCGCCAGATCAAAAGCAAAAGAAGAAAATGACAACGCACTTATCTTTCCAGCTCAAAAGTAAATCCACTCACCGGCAATAATTCAAAAAGACAGAGGAGACTTGACGGAAAGTAGATTCCTTACCTCAAAGAACGTGACGCACTCGCCCAAAAGCAGATGCCTTCAAGAAGCACAGCTCATCCCTCAATCATGCAGGACAGCTCATCACCTCCAGAAGCATCCACACTCTCTATAAATCAGAGTCCCCTTCATTCGTCAAAGGCAGAGCGAAAATAACAATCAGCAATTAAGCCAGAAATTCCTCAGTCCTCAATCAACCTTCTTCAACTACCATCTTCACCTAAACCTTTCAAACTGTATTCCTACCTTATCCTGTATCCAGTTTCAAAAGTCATAGTATCAAGACAAGCCTTGTAAGTTCATATTCCATTTGTAATTTATCTCTTCAAAATAATATTTCATCTTTTGTTAATACTGTGTGGTTGTCGATTAATACTTTCACAACAAGATTGCATTGTGCACCTCTAACTCTTATCAAGAGGAATCACGAGGAAGAAGTTCAGAACCCTTCACCGGTTATTCGCCTTCTAATCTTGTTCGAAGTGATCGTTTTTGTTTCCTTTTTCATATAATCATCTTAAACTTACTCCTGGGTTTATTTTGGTATCAGAGCGAAAATAGCAATCAACAATTAAGCCAGAAATTCCTCAGTCCTCAACCAACCTTCTTCAACTACCATCTTCACCTAAACCTTTCAAATTGTATTCCTACCTTATCCTGTATCCAGTTTCAAAAGTCATAGTATCAAGACAAGCCTTGTAAGTTCATATTCCATTTGTAATTTATCTCTTCAAAATAATATTTTATCTTTTGTTAATACTGTGTGATTGTCGATTAATACATCCACAACAAGATTGCATGTGCACCTCTAACTCTTATTAAGAGGAATCACGAGGAAGAAGTTCAGAACCCTTCACCGGGTATTCGGCTTCTAATCTTGTTCGAAGTGATCGTTTCTGTTTCCTTTTTCATATAATCATCTTAAACTTACTCCTGGGTATATGTATATATAGGTATATATATA